>CM029022.1:70305678-70905678 GCA_016801055.1 Panax notoginseng
CCATACTTCTATTTCGATTGAATATCATACCCTTATTTCTTTTTCTAATCAATCTTCTAACTCATCAATATAACTATCATGCAGGTAAATTGTTAACAAAAAACACGAACATGTTAATAACAGTGAAGTAGATAAATCATACAAAGTTTTTTCATACCAATATAACCCAGCTACTATTAGTACAAAATATTTAGTTAATCAGTAGCTACATAATGAATCCCAGCACACAAACTCCATATAACAACATCAAACAAAATACCCAAATCCCAAATTCAATTTTTTATGCTTTTTTCTCACTTATCTTTAGTTGAAACACCATACTTCTCTTGCAACTTAGTGATCTCATCCTCTTTCTTCTTCTGATCAAACTTCTTACTCATCTTAGCCTGCTGGTAATACAACACAATCAAGTACCTATTGGCAACATTGAAACCGGAGAGATGATCCACCGCCGTCTTGGCATCGTAAATATCCTCGTACACCACGAATGCGGTGCCGCGAGTGTCCTTGCTCGTGCCGATACGGATTTGGCGTATAGCGCCGTACTTGCCGAAGATATCGTACATCTCTTCGCTGGTGATGTTGAACGGTAAGTTTCGGACGTAGAGAACCCTGTTGACCTCCGGCGGGAGCCTTGTATTGCCTTTTCTCAGGCTGATTGTCGCCATGATTTGGTGGAGATTTTGGGGTAATTGAATTAGGGCTCGCGGAAGAGGGGAGAAACAATTATTTTGGGGTTATAAATAGGACTAGGAGGCAAATTGACAACGGGTCAAGTTATAGGGTGGGTCACATAAGTATTTTGTGTTGAATATGGAATCCAATACGGAAAAGGTGTAATCATTTCTAATTGGGCAAAACAAATTAACTATTCATTGAAGTTGTCAAGTTTTATTAAATCATTTTTTAATTTTTAAATGATGGGGGTAAATTAATTATTATTTTAAAATTAGATTATTATGTTATCTCTAGCTCACGCGCGTTACAGTTTTTCAATATTTATTCAACATGGACTTAAAAAAGAAAAGAAAAAGGAAAGGAAAATTACCTGCCCCTATTAGACGTGGATTAAGCGGCAAAATAAAATAGTTATATGATTTTGACCTCATTAACCTCATTTTACCATTTTTCTGCTTCAGAAATTGAGAGAGCGATTTGGAAATCTAGGGTTGGTACAAGGTATGTTGATTGCACCAGTGTTGCTCCGATCTATTTCCTAATTACGTGGTGATACCCTCACTGATTTATCTTTTTGCAAACTAGGGTTCCATGTATCTACCTCAGATAAGGAGATTGAATCGACCAAAACCAAAGGGGAAAATTAGGACTTTCATTTTCTCAAACAATTTGAACACCTAAAAGGTTGGTAATGACATCTTCAAATGGCAAATCCTCGTCGATTTCTCCAAAGATGGTATAATGTTTATGCGATGTATCTGCATCCATTTTTGTCTCCATAAAGAACAAATCAAAGGGAAGAAGATTTTATGGATGTCACTTTTACCTAGTAAGTAAAATATAGGTATAAATTTGTATATTATTGTAATGTATTTTGGATTCAATTTGGTTGGGTGTTTTTTTTCTTTTACAGGACGTTAATAAATATTGTGGATTTTTTCGATGGTTGGACATAATTTATCAAAATGAAGTTGATGGTAGTGGTTGTAGTGAAATGGGTTGCAGTGAAATGAGTTTTGTTTCAAGAAATGAAGATGGAGTCAATTTACTAAAAAACAAAATAAGAAAGCAGAAAGAGAAGCTAAAGAAGTTAAAAAGGGGGTCTTAAAATTGGAGTTATCAGACTAGAAGAGACAATTAAGAAATTGCAATTGTATGTGATATTGTCATGGATGGTGACTTGTGTTGTATTAAGTTATGTTTTTATGAATTTTTAAGCATTCTAAGCTATGTAATCAAGTTATGTTTTCATGTAATCAAGTTATATTAAATTATGTTTTTAAGATTTTTCATGTATCATAGCTTTCTGATGTATTTTGAGCAAATGAAAATGAAAAGAATACATGCCCTGTTTTAATTATGATGTATTTTAGAGCAAATAAAAAGGTTCAATCTATCTCAGGCCAAAACAAATGTAGTTCCTTCAGTTTAAAAAAGAAAATGCCAAGTTCTGACCTCTTTCATTACATAACTTTTAACTTTGTGATGTATTTCAAAGTAGGTGAACAAACGCTGCTCTGTTCTTAGGCCAACACATGTAGTTTCTTCAATTTAAAAAAAATGCCAAGTTCTTCCCTGTATCATTACATACTAAACAAATCAAACCTGTTCCAAAGTGCATCCAAAACAATTTAGTATAACCAATTCAAACCAATAAAACAAAATATTGACAAGGCAATTTAAAAAAAATGACAAGTTCTATCATGTATCATTGCATACCAAACCAATCAATTTTGTTCCAAAGTGCATCCAAAATAATTCAGTACAACCAATTCAACCCAATCAAACAAAATATTGATAAGCAATCAATTGCAACTATTGTACATTTCCATAAATTTGTAATTAAACATCATGTGCCATCCAACCAATTCGACACTACCATAAATGTACTATAAAATATATAACCATCCAAAATACCACATAGCTTTGTAATTACAAGTCTTAAATATCCAAAATATTAATCATCTCTAACATACATTTCAAAAGTATTCTAAATCAGCCCCAAAAAGTATATTACAGAAACCCCAAAAATATACTAAAGTTGCCCCAAAAATATACTAAAGTTGCCCCAAAAGATATACATCCATTGTGTCTGTCTTTACTGTCCCCCATCTGTAGTGCTACTTGCAGATTGTGTTCTACCACCATGTCTTGATCTCTGCCTCATAGTTGCACTCCTCTCCCCAGTTCCAGTCCCATTTCTAGTTGTAACACCTTGTTTTCTTTTCACCTATTATGCCCCAAATTAGTATGTACATTCCAAAATTGAAGGAAACATATAAATGATACAAAATTAAATAACTCACAGTGAGCTTTGGTCTTATGCCAGTAGGTTGTGCTACTGGACCAGTTTGTGCTTGGGCAGGTGTGTTCCTACAGCCAAGTATATTATTTCTATATTGTTTGCATTTCGAACACATCATTGGAGTCCCTTTCCTTAAAACTCTACCAGTGTTATTTGGTTCTTCATTTGGATCTTTCCTTCAACATCTCTTTGGTCTTCCAGTCAATCTTTTAGTCAGTGGAGGCAACAAGATTGGTAAATCAATAGTAGGCCAACCATTGCTACCACTCATGGGCTTTAACAGGTGGTTATATAACTTGTGATAGGTTTCAATGTAGTAACAAAGGTCCATAAAATCCTCAACAGGCCTCTCTTGATGAAATATCCTAATAGCAACATGATGGAAAGGTATTCCAGATAATTGTCACACCCCACAAGAGCAAGTGTGATTCACTATGTCTACCGCATATTTACCATACTTGTTGTAGGCACCCGAAATTTTGCTTTCCTTTTACTAACCCTGTAGAGGGCAAAACGTAATTTCACCCAAGCGACAACCCCGCGGTAGGACAAAAGCATAATTTAGCCCCGATAACATGTTCAAGTAAGGATCACGAAGCTGAGGATGAGGTCATAAGAAAACGATCCCTGAGCTGCAGACTGCCCAAGACAACCCCACTGATTATCTCGCATATTTCAGAAGATACCTTTTTGCCTTTCTCCTAATCTTCTGGATCCAGAATTTGTTAAACTTGATATCATTGCTTAGCCCTCGAAAAGAAATTTTTGGAATGGTATGACACATGTCCCAACTATTCCCGGATTGAAAGATACGAATGTTTCAACAAACCGTGCAGCAACCGAAGGAACAAACTTCAAGGCTATGGGACCCACAGGGCCCAGCTGTATGTGTAACCTCGGTTAGCCGTAGGTGTATCTGCGGGTGGCTCTAGGGCCTATATATGGACATCAACAACTCATTTGCAAAATGAAGAGTTCATTTTAGAGAGAGTAACATTTTTAGAGAGAGAGGGGCTTGGATTTATCAACAAAAAACACTAGATTCAAGTTAGATATAGCATTATATAGTTAGATCTTATACATATAGAGTGATATAGCATAGATTCAAGTTAAAGGAAGCTTGTATCTTTTTTGCAAGATGAAAAAACTGAATCTTTGTTCCTTTCCTTGTAAATCTAGTTAGAACTATTAGATCTTGTTCAATATTATGCATATATATAGTTAAAGTTTCAATCTTTATACATATATTAGTTGTTTATCCATAGATCTATCTATTTTACCGAATATTTTGCATATATATAGTTAAAGATCGAATCTTTTTACTAGATCTACCCTAGATCTAGCCCTTAACCAGTTTTAAAGCTTCAAAGCTTGAACCTTTATGCTAGATTGGCACGGATCTAGGTTAGATCTAGTCATTTTCAATGTTTTAAATCGATTTTGAACACTCCACAAAACCCTAGATCCGTATCTAGTGGGGATGAGGTCGTAACTAATCGTGCTAGAGATTCTAACCACTGAATCACCTAATAGTGATTATAGGATACATTTTTTATGTACTTTCATTTAGATTCTGATTGTATCATTGTGAGGATCTTTGGTGTAAGACCCCAACTTTTATGAATAAAGATTTATTTTCTCTAAATATCATTTTGAGTAATATGGTGTGGATTTGATATAATGGTATAGTTGTGGGTAATATTTACAAATTTTACAAAATAAGCAAGTTGTCATAAAATATTCGTTTGGTCGGGAAATATTTGTTTTATCAGGGAAAATTCTTACGACGACACAATCATTGGTGGATCCCACAATGGAATTACTGTCAGAGTTAGAAAACGACAGAAATAACTTTTTATAAAAATAACGGCAAAAATTTTACCGTTAACTGTTGAAATATCCGGTGATAAAAGTATAGTAATACGCGTGGTTGCATAGTAGCACACGATATTGTACAGTATCTTTGATTATTGATGCTTACATGAGAAATCACTCAATTTTATTCAATTATTACCACAGTAATTGCTGCATAGTATCTCACATTATTGATTCAATTATTGTCATAATATCATCTACACAATATTTTATATTATTAAATCAATAAATGAGACGACAAAGTTATTCATATTATTATTATTATTAACGATGTCTAGAAAGTTCTATCGAGAAAAGGGGTTTGGTCACCTAATTGCGTGCCAATAAGGAGAAGTCCTTATCGAAAAGTCCTCTCTTTCATGGGAATGTTATGGTTGTTAATATTGCGAGTTATAATATTAATGATGAATAAATGTTATTAAAAATGTGTTTAGTGAAGCCAAGTGAGTTATGATAAATAGAGGAGTTTTTTATGAAGTATTTGTTGTAAGTTTGGCTTATTACATGGACCCTCACTTACTCATTTTTCAAAATCATCGGTAGAAAGTTATCTCAATTATATATATATATATATATATATATATATATATATATATAATGTGTGTGGTCTGTGGTGTGTGGTGTGTGGTGTGTGTGTGCCGTGTGGGTGAGGTTATATATATATATATATATATATATATATATATATTATAACTTTTGTTTTTTATATAAAATAGAATATATTATATTTTATTGTATAATATTTGCATAGTACTGCATAATGTTGTAAAGTACTGCATAGTAAAATCAAAACCTTTAAAAGTTTTGTCCGTGAATTCGTTTGCCCATGATTCTTACTGTTCACCCATGATTTTTCCTTACTGTGCATCCAAATAGCATCCTGCCATTTTTCTATAAATAGGATGCTCAGTTTAGAAATGAAAATCACAAACGAATCACAGAATTCTTCTTCTATAATATTGAGCGTATTTATTTAGAGTTTAAGGAAGCTTTGAGTGTAAAAAATAATGCAAGTTCTCTTCAAAAATATCTCCGCTATACCAGTCGGAATACTCTCCTTTTAAGGTAAGGGGTATTATTTATTTCATATTCAGTAGAGATATTATTTTTCGTATTCGTAAGAATATTATTTTCGTTCAATATTCATAAGGGATATTGTCTTCGTTCAATATTCGAAAAGAATATTATTTTCATTCAATATTCGTAATGAATATTATTTTTGTTTAATATTCGTATGAAATAATATTTTCTTCTATACTCTGTAGTATGTAAGTAATATTATTTTGTTTCATATTCTTAATTCTACACTTATTTTGATAAGTATTGCTTCTATGCTACTTGAAATTAGTAGAATATCATTAAAATTTGTGCTTCATCTTGTATTGTTCCACTGAAATATTTTTCTGGACATTCTTGTTATATTTTAAGCTTTTCATGCTGGAGTACTATTTATGGGTACTATTCATACATACGGCACTATTCATACATACGACACTATTCATACATACGGTACTATTCACGGGATACTATTTACTCAGGTACTATTCACCCGGGGTACTATTCACAATAAAAATTAATTTCTTTTCTGTCCAAATTATTTTTGATACATAAATATTATTCTTGAATTTTACTCCACAAAGCTGTTATTATGTTGACAATTTGGAGATTCTTAAACTTTGGATAAATTGAATTATAAATCTTTAAAATTTATCCTTGCTTTCACTTAATTGAATTCTTATATCATTGGTCATCATCCTCATGCTTATATTGTGATAAAAATCATTTTTGGCCCGTAATGCATAAATGGACTGTTGATTGGAATGATTATGACCATAAATTATGTATCGGTATAATCATAACCTGTAATGTTACAAATGATGTGGTAAAAATCCTCATTGGCCCATAGTGCGTTGATGGACAATTGTTGGTATGATTATAACTATGAGTTCTCTTCGACCAAGGGTGCAAAGATGAATTATTGTTTGGCATGATCATGACTTGTAACAATCTAGAATTTTCATTGTAATTCTAAATATTTATTGAATTATATAAATATTTAATGGATGTGTTTATCGTTGAATAAATATTTGTTTAAATTGATTTGATTTGATTTGGTTAATTATTTGTTGAATAATGTTCTAGTTTAATAATTAAGTTAGAGAGTTTATTATGATTAAATGAATTATTATAATTTAATTTTTTGTAATTAAAATGATGTGTTAATTTATTAAATAAAATTATAATTATAAAGAAAATTATAATTTTGTTGTATTGATTTATGTGGTAAATTTATTTAATAAAGTGTTATTAGAATTAATTAAATTAAGTATGAAAACTTAATTAAATAAAGTGTGACAAATAACTATACTATAAAGGAGTTATTAAAATAAATTAAAGGAGTTTAATTTAATTTTGTCAAACAAGATTTAAAGATATTAAGTCTTTAATTTTTAAAGAGTTTTGCCAAACGAAGCCTTATGGCTTTTGGATTTTTGAATTTTGAATTTTGAATTATTAATAATATAAATTAAATAAATAAAATATAACTAATATATATATTAATATTTGGTAACCGATAACTTATTAGTATATTTAATATAACTTCAGTTTTTAAACGTTTGAAAAGCGGGCGTTGGTTTTATTTTAATATTACGTATAGTGTATTTGGCCTAAACCTAAGCCTAAGAAGAGAGTTACAAAGAAAAGAAAAGAAAAAGAAGATTGTCAGAGAATTGAGAGGAGAGAAAGGTGCTGTGAATATCAAATCTTCTAACAAGGAGTTCTTAAGCAATAAAAGGTATGTTACATAATCTTAACATATATGTTTTACGTCATAATTTCTAAGTCTTTGTGTTCTTGTATTTCACTGTGTATAAAGTTGTTACAAAATTTTCTGAAAACCATGTTTTTATAATTGGTTATGAAATTATGTGTATTTGTAATTGTAATGTTATAACTAGCATAGATATATGTGATTGTATGCTAATTTACGTTCAAAAAGAAAGCAAATGATTTTATAGTGAACCTATGTATGACCATGGCTTGTAGGAGTACCAAAATTGATATTTGATTGTGAGCTAATAGATAAATTGAACCTTGAATATGTTAATATGTTAAGAAATGAAGAGAACGTAGTTCGAATGAATTAATTTGGTGTATAATTATGGTTACAGTGTTAATTTTATCAAACAATGTCAAAAATAGAGTTTTGGTTTAAAACATGGCATTCTAGGATCTAATTTTCTGAAATTATGGTTTAGTTGTTTTGAAATCAGTATATATATGATGGGTAACATTTATGTGTAATCTATGTAAGTTATACGTGTTAATTTAGGTGCTAGAAGCTATTAAACAGTCAAAAATTAGCATTATTTCTGTTCTTCGTGCTAGCCGCAACGCCACTGCCTAGCTTAGGCATCGCGCCGCAGCGCCAGCACCGCGCCGCAGCGCCGTCCACAGTGTAAACTGTGGCACCGTAGCGGGAGTTAGCAGAATGGTCAGATAGTGTGTTTTAGTTACACAAAGTCTAAAAAACTTGTAAAGTGAAATAGTATGACTGTTAGGATGTGATTTTAGTATTACTATGCTAAGAATGAGCATATTATTAATGATTAACGAGTTCTATTACTAATGTTACTTGACTATGTGGTTAAAAATCAATCCATACATGAAATAGATACTTCTTTATATATATAGTATGTGTAATGACTAATTATGTCATGATGATATGTGTATAGGATATTGTGAATCGAATTATTACAGTTTAGCTTACACGCAAGGCAAGCTTTTTAAACCTTATCTTTTGATATTAAGCAAGTTTTCTTACTCTACGTTGTTTATATTGAACAAGTTTACTGTTTCTAGTTCGATTACAATTATGCGAGTTGTCTAACTCTACACTTTTGTTGAGCAAGTTTATTTTCGTTGAGCAAGTTTCTCTTGTTATTTAGCATGCAAGTTTTACATTATGATATACTAAGGTTGAATAAGTTTTATTGTTCAATTTACTATTTGTTATGCATGCTCATTACTCAATTTTAAATAAAATTTTAACCTTAGCTTAATATTGTTCAAGCAAGGTATGTTATATTATTCAATACTTATGCTATTAGATTATTCCTAAAGCATGATTTTAATTTACAATGTCGATTCAGTTATGATTATTCCATAGCATAACGTTATTAACTTTTTATTCAACTAATCCTTAGTTGATGACCGTTGAATTCTAAATTACCTTGAAACGTATCCAAACCAAACTTACTTTGGTGCGGACTTGTATTCTAAACGCTGAGATGAACAACCCTATTATTAGGGGATAATTTACACATAGCGTTGAAATGTTTGTGCACAATACATTGTACGAAGGGCTGATCCCCCTAAGTACGAGGAGTCCCTATAGTCTTATGACTATTAAAGTTTAAGTTAAAAGATTACTTATAACTATGGACATAGTTTGTGGTCTTATGACCCTCAGATGTATATTTCAGAATTTTAATTATCATTAATAGAGCATATTGTTCAGTTCTATTGAGCCTATTATTTGGCAATTGTTGTAAAGTTTATTCATTGTCATTTCAAGTGTGCCTTGTTTGCTCACTCTTGCTTATATAAACATTACAGCTAAAGTTGAGAAGGTCGATGTACCTAGCACCAGTAAAGGGAAAGGAAAGATGAACAAGTATTGAAGACTTGTAATCATGTTGACATTTTTATTGTCAGACTTTATTTTAATTATTGTAATGAAGTTATTTAATTTTTCACATTTGAATGTTTGTATTTAAAGGTTAGATAACCTGGGAGATTTTGTTGAACTTATTGATGTAATCCTTTAATGTGAAAGTTTATTATTACATTTATTATGATTGTGTAGTTAGATATGAATGTTTATATCAAGTGAACACCAAATCTTGTGGGAGTGAAGTACCCGGATTTGGGGGTGTCACATTGGTGATACTAACGACTATCCTTGGCCCGTAGTGCATGGATAGTTCGATGATGTAGATGTGATACTAACGAATATCCTTGGCTCGTAGTGCATGGATAATTCGATGATGTGGATTATTTATTGAGTTGTGTTACAGGGATAAAATATTGTTGATGAACTTTTAAATCATAGAAGATAGTAGATATCATGCTCTACTTGACTCTTTTAATGGATTGTTTATTCCGCTGCAGTTGTTGATCTAAAACTTGTTATCTATTTTATTCTATCAGTTGTTATACTGTTGAAAACTAAGGATAATTTATTCTACATTATCTTAGTCATAATATTCTTTACTGGACTAGTTGAGCTCACCATTTTCTTTCATTTTTCTCTTCAGAAAATGAGAATATAGCTGGGACTAGTCAGGGAATGGAGTGATGGTCCAAGATGGTTGCTATAGTAGTCCTCACTATTCTATAAAATAGTGTGATAATAATTGTAATGAGGACTTATTTTGAGTTTGGATATTGTCTAGGAGACAATATTTGTGTTAAAACTCTCAGCTAAGTTCTGTCGTATTTTATAAATGAAGTTTGTATTTAAATTATGTACCGTGTATCTGGCGACCTAAAATGAGTTGTGTATACCTATTTTGGGGGCGGCACATTTGGATACCTTAGATCTATGGATCTATGTCTTAGATTCTAAGATCATTCGGTAGATCCTGTCGATACATATAGTCCTTTGAGTGATGGTCTCGATATTGCGATACAAAAATTAGGATTACAGGAGTCAACTTTTAGATCTCTTTCGATTATATTTATATATATTGATGTGAGCCTAGGGATCTTGGGGTTGAGATCTACAAATTGGATCTTGACTAGATTCCCACAATGGACATATCGTCGATTGTAATATTAACCGTTCAAATCACTTTACATGTAATTTCGGGCCTTAAGACGACTTCGAGGGCCTCGTCCAGAGAAAAATGGATTTAAGGCCCCATGATCGTGAAAACTATGATTTTAGGTACTCGGGTCTACTTAGATGGCTTTCATGCCCATAGGTGGCCCGACCCTTTTATGCTTTATGTTATGTATCATCACCCCAAACGATTTTAAAAAAAATCAAAACAACAAAGATCATGTAAAATACAAATCGCTCGGGGATAGACAAAAATGCGTTTTTCATCAAAATCAAAGTAAACATCAAACGATGCCGCTAATAGGCTAAAACAAGGCTTAGAAAATTTTTTAAAACCAACGCACTCAAACACAATTTCGATTCAAAAATATCAAAGGCTTTCTTAAACACACACACAGACGCATTTCATGCTTAGGAAATCAGCAAGCTGCGGTAACCTTATTTTTACGAAAGTCGGGGGGTGTCTAACACCTTCCCCTCGCTTAAGCAAGCCCCAGAACTCTATGAATCTCGGGTTCCAGACCAATTTTAAGGAGTCACATATTGGACCATATTGCAAAAACCTCAAAAATCGGATGAGTTAGTACATCCATTTGAAGTTATACCAACTAGTGACTCTATCTAATTTGGCCCAATTATTAAAATCAAACCTTTTCAAATTCGTCGTCATGTATGTTGGTCTTTTTCTTAAAATCTCACCCTTTAAGATAAATTAATCGACATAGCGAAACAAAAAAGGGTAGAAACATAATACACATGAAAAATTAATTCCCCAGCATTGACAGGTGTCGACTCTACTGGGGACTTTTAGAGGGCTTAAGTCGTGTTTCAATCTTGTTGATTTCCTTTGTTATATGCATGTTATGTGAATGATCTATGTGTGTTATGAATGTCTTATATTTTCAAATGCTCTATATTAGTGCCTCGCACAATGTCATCATATGCATACGGTAAAACACGATGAATGTATGTTATGTGATTCCTCCACCAGGAGGCGAACCCGTCGGTTGTTGATTACTGGACTCCAGGGGGCATTCCTTCGCAAGGCTCAGGAAAGGCAGCACTCAAATCTGCTCCAATCAAAAGAGCGGATCTATTCTCATTGAGTAAATTGCGAAGATCTGGGAACCTTAATGCCAAAAAGCCCGCGAGAGCAACCCTAGGGTATGTCAGCCTCAGATAAACCCAATTTTACGGGAAGTCTCTTTATGCCCTATTACTCTTTTTGTATGTAATCAATGTGTTAGATTTGCTAGAAACGAGAGCATGCAATCAAATCACATAAATAAGCTGAAGCGATGTAAAAACAGTATTTTAAAATTTCTTGCAAACCATAAACCAAGATCGTTATTGTGCTTAGATTATCAGTCAATAAAAGAGCAGGAGAAAACAGAATCATACCCTTGAAGATCCGAGCTTCCTCAGGTACAAGGTCAACTCCTATTTCTTTGTTCTCTCCTTGAATACGCGTGTTTGGTTCTTTCCTTTGATCAACGCTAGCCACCCAAGCGTTTGGCCTCTAAAGGTGATCTACCAAGGAAGAAGAAAAATTCAAGAAGAATGGTGTATTGGCTCAAACCCTAATTTTCTATCTCTGTAGAAAGGGGCGTACTCTCCAACTCTTGGAATCACGTATTTCACACACACATATATCTAATATAAGACTCCTCTTATAAATATATCAGTTAACCTATTTAATATAATTAAAATAGAATATTATTTAATTAATTAAAATCCTTTAATTAACTAGGCTCCCTAATCTTATTAGGGATAATTAATTAAACTCTTTTAATTAATTTGCCTCCCAATCCTATTAGGAATAAATGAGAGTACTAATATTAAATTAATTTTTAAACTCCTTTAGAAATTAAAATAATAATAATTGTATAATATTAATAAGACTCATCTTATTAATTTATATTTAGTGTTTCCAAAATATTAAATAATAAATATTAAGCTATTTAATTTATTCTATCACCATAGATTAAATTAAATATACTTAACATATTATTATGATTATGCCATTAACTTTTTAATTAATTATTCTTCCTTTTATGGTGTGACCCTTTAGGTTCTCCATATTAAACCGGTTGTAAATAAATCAATTAGAACAATCTAATCTTATTTAAATAAATAAATTAAACTATTAATTTATTTAAATAAGTAATATTTATTCTACAATAGGGATAAACCTCCCCAGCGATCAACGACTTTTCAGATAATATAGATTTCAACATTAATCATTAAAAGAACCTTTAAGTAAATAGTTACCGTACAATTCAATACTTCCACCATACAATGTCCCAATTAAATATAAGACATGGAACTACTGTCAAGTCTTATTTATTTTAATTATATATATTTCGATTCTTAAATGCACAACACCAAATAATGCAAATTAGAAACTCTTTTCTAATTTCATTCTGCCTTGCCAAGTACTACTAGGTTGTCATTTATCGAATCACATAGGACATTTATCTTCTTTTACTAGAAGCGATAAATTCTTTATTGATCATACATTATCTCCATGTACAACTTATTATACCCAAGCAAACCCTTTGATATACCCTAAGGGTCTTAAAGAATAAGTCAAAGTATAACTCATCATACACAAGATATTATGATGATCTCAAGTCCAAGGATCACTTGTACTACTATTACTACAGGAATTTCTATTGATAGGCAAGTAAAACTCCATTAGGTATTCCTTAGCGAGTCACGTTCAGTGAACTTATTCTCCAATAAGCACCTACATATTTGTTTTAGTGTCTCCACACAAATGATCACAAGATCAACCATCCTCATCCAATGAGCAAGCAACATATGTGACGCCCCCAAAATTGGTCTACACAACCCATTTTGAGTTGCCAAATATATGGTACATAAAATAACTACAACTTCATTATTACAATTGTCATGCAAAATACGACAACAAATATGTTGTGAGTTTAAATACAAATATTGTCTTCTAGACAATATCTAAACTTAAATAAGTCCTCATTACAATTATTGATACACTATTTTACAAAATAGTTAGGACTGCTAAAATAATTACCTTGAAACATCACTCCACACCCCGACTAGTTCCTGCTATATTCTCACCTCCTGAGAAGAAAAATGAAACAAAAAGAAAAAGGATGAGCTCAACTAGTCCAGTAAAGAATATTATGATTAAGATAATGAAAAATAAATTATCATTAGCCTTCAATAAATCAGATAAAATATAATGGACCACAAGTTTTAGATCAATATTCGCAGCGAAAATAACATTTCATTAGAAGAGTTAAGTAGAGAATGAAGTCTACTATCTTCTATGATTTAAAAGTCCATCATCAATATTTTATCCCTGTAACATCAATTAATATACATCTTGAATCAAATATTTATCTTTGTACTACGGGCCAAAGATATTTATTCGTATCACCAGTTGGTCATGTTCATCTCAACACCTGTCCATCTTTGCACTACGGACCAAAGATCTTCATCAAGTAATCATTCATCTTTGCACTACAGCCAAAAATAAAGATTAAAACGAATCTAGTGAGATAAAAGAATAAAGATTAGGGATTTGTAAATCAGTTTATCCAAGTTCAAAAATACTCCATAATAATCAATTGTGGACCAAAATTCAAGAATGAAGATCAAAACATGGATACAATCAAAGATAGTAACCATAATAGACAACTTGGACAAAGAAAAGAAAACTTAATTTTTTTGTGAATAGTGTTGTATACGTGAATAGTGCCGTATACGTGAATAGTAACCCCGACATGAAAAGGTAAAAATTTCATAAGAAAAATCATACTTCGTGAATAGTACTCGTGAATAGTACCGTATTCGTGAATAGTGCCGTATGCGTAAATAGTGTCGTATACGTGAATAGTAATCTCGACATTAAAAGGTAAAAATTTCATAATAAAATTCATACCAATATTTTGGTATAATGATATTGAAAGAATAACATCATTTACGAAAAAAAATAACATCCATTACCTCAAAAAGAATAGTACTTCTGGCTGTAATATCAGATATAATACTGAGAAAAATTGACACTGCTTATCAACTCTCAAAGTATCTAAATACTCACAAAAATAAGCTCGATATTATGGAGAGAGAAAATTTCTAATTCTGGTGTGATTTTTAATTCTAACCTAAGCACCCTATTTATAGAAAAATGCTTAGAACATCAAAGCAAAAAATTTAATAAAATAATATTTTATAAAAAAAATTTCACGCCCACCCTTGAAAATCAAATTTCAGCACACCAGTGGGGCCCACCAACATTTAAAAAATGTTTTTCTTATAAAAAATATTTTTAACTCCAAAAAATAATTATTCCGGAACTTCAATAATTCATAATAAATAGCCCTTATATCAGAAAAATTTGAATCTTATATCTATCCCATAGGAAATTTAATTCTCTACAACTTTGTAGAAGAAAGTTTTCTCAAATTCCAAATAAAAAATTATCGAAATCCACATACGGATGATTTTTAATACCTCAATTCTGACAAAATACTGATAAAATACCTCAGCATTAATTTCTTCATTTATATTCACATAAAATAAATATTTTCTTATCATATAAATTAATAATTAATTATTCACAAATAATATTACAGAATCACAATAATGACAACCAGGTCGTTCCCAAGAAAGAGGGGGCTTTCCGATTAGGATTTCTCCTTACTGGCGCGCAATTAGGTGACCAAACCCCTTTTCTAGACATAACTTCCTTAGACATTGCCAATAATACTATCAAATAATATTATTCAAATAATATGAATTATTGATCTGATAATAGAAATATTGTACAGTGACAATTATTGAAACAATAATAATATAAAATATCATCGTAGCAATTATTGAATCAATAAAATAAAATATTAAACAGTAATTACTGTAACAATTATTGAGTAGTGCCTTCTTACGTAAGAATCAATAATTAGAATTATTGTGCAATACCGTGTGCTACTGTGCAACACCGTGTATTACTGTATTTTAACCACCGGATATTCCAACAGTGTTAACGGTAGCAACTACGCCGCTATTTATAAAAAAACTCAAATTTGTTATTTTCTTTATTCGACAGTTTTTCGTTATGGAGCCCACAAATGGCTGCGCCATCGTACGAATATTCCCCGACAGCAAGAATATTTCACAACCAAACGAATATTTTTCGACAAAAATAATATTTTATAACCACTTGCTTATTTAAAATATTTGCGCATTTTACCCATAACTAACCACACTAATCAAATCAACCCCTTACTATTTCAAAATAATGAATAGATGAAATTCATTTTTATTTATAAAAAGTTGGGGTCTTACAACGTATGTACCAATCTATCTGGATTCACTAATCCCCTTTTTAATAATCCATCGATTGGGAACATTTTAGTTTTTAAGCTATCTAAGAATTTAAGTCTCATTAGCATGACCTCATCATGATTCTAAAAGTATTGCTTAAAACTATGGGTATATAACATATTATTAAAACAACACCATGTAGATAAATGAAAGCCTTTAGTAAATGAATACTTTTATTAATAAACGAATAAGATTGTTACAAAGTATATGCTTTATCATCAACATGATTGGCTTGTGTGCATACTACTTTCACAATGTCATCTAATCTTAACTGATCATCTAATATCTTCTTATCTTGTTATGAAACAACTAACCTCAATTTTGCATGAAAAGATTAAAAAACCTCAAACCTAATGCATAACATAAACATGCATCCTTGCCTTATATGTACATCAAGACTAAACTATATACCGTTTATGTGTATATTGGTCCTCGAACATGTCTTTGAGCTAAGAAGGTGTGAACCCAACTGATCAAAATGGCTGAAAGTACTATACCAGAATCCATTCCTGTTTCTCTGGATGAGTTCGATAACTTCAAAAAACAAATCACCGAAATGGTCAATCTATTGAAAGAGAAATGCAAAAAAGCCCAAGGTCAGAGACCACAAACTCAGCCCGAATCCTCCACGTAAGGAGAATGTCAAATTCCAAGCAAAGCCAACAATACACATATACCCACTTCAATATTCCAATTTGGTAGTGGGGCCATCAAGGATGCTGCAAGTAAAGGTCAAACAAAAGAAGTTGTTGATCTTAGGGAAGATAGAGAAACTGGAGACATTTAGAAGAAAGTACGGTAAATGGAAGAATCCATTCGATCCATTAAAGGAACATGATCTTACGTCAGTGTCAACTACTCCGACTTATGCATCTTACCTAGAGCCTGATATCTGGATAAATTCCAAGTTCTAGAGTTTAAGAAATATAACGGATTAGGTGATCCCTACATGATGGACTCCATGACACGCTTGTGTGAGGTGGTAGTTGCCTAGATCATTTCTAGAAAAGCTGTAAGGGTGGAACTCTCTTGACACCTCAACCCAACGCCTATAAAGAGACGAGAACCTTGGTACAATCGATCAAGCAATGAAATCTACGTTGAATGGACCAACGACACCTAAACCCCGTGTTTATATCGAAATAGGAAACTCGGTATAATTAATGATTGATGCGGTAGAAGACGCCACACACAACTATGTATTGTTGTATGATAAGTCAATATTGAATCTCACAGAAAGAATAAGAATAATTTAGGAGTTCTCAAAGAACAAAAAGAGAATAATCTCACAATAATTCATTAATCAAAGTTGTCTAATATTCTTTACATCAGCCAAATATTCTATTTATTCTCATAGAATAAAACCCTAATTATATATGCAATAAGAATATAAATGGAAATAGAAATCTTAGCTAACAAATCACAAGGAAATAAAATCCTATCTAAAAGAAACCTAATTACAATAAGAATTTGAAAATATACTGAAAATAACTAATTTATGTAGTAAATTCGTGTTTAAATCTGCCAAAAAACACGTCAACTAGATTTCCTTCGCAGCGCAGCCGCGATCAAAGTCCTGAGCTGAATTTTGTGTTTGCAGAGCGGCGCGGTAGCGCTGGTTTTGGCTTAACACACGACGCTGCCGCGTTGGCCTGGAATCTGGCCTGACAAATTTTGCTCCTTCTGATGTCTTTAAGCTCCAAACTCAATTCCTCGCCCCTCGTTCATTTTCTCCATTATACTTGAATCCCTTTATGGCTCGCACTAATGAACTTAGACACAAATTCCATATCGAACGCCTTGCCACGTGGCTCAAATACTACTCCTTCATTTTCTGCAATCCAACCTCGTGTTGTCGCGTGATCGTTCGTAACCGCCTTTCTATGCTTAGATGTTCATATCGTCACACATAAGCTTGTAATCTCTCCATAAACTGAAACATAACTTTATCGATGACGAGGCCACACAAATAAACACGGGTCCGATGATTTGACTTCAACTTTAACATAAGCATCCTTGAGTTGAATTCAACATAACTACTTAACACTATTCGTTGAACCGTTGGAACTTGAACCGAAAGATTGTCACAAAATTCTGACCCCCTTATGCTTATGTCATTCCCCTATGCTTCAAAAGGATTTGTCGACAAATCTGGCATCTCCTCTTCTCGAAAAGGATTTATCCACAAATCTGTTCCTACATATAAATAAACTAAATTAGTATCTAAATCTGAAATTCATTCAATACTACCTACTAAAACAAATGCATATATAATAAAATAAATGCAAGAAAAACTATAAAATGTTCTATCTCCTCCTGGATTAAATATCAGTATGAAGAACTCTTCATGATGTAGATTCTCCCAATGATGAATTCCCGGATGAAAAGTCAATCTTATGATCTTGGCCTTTCTCAGAAACACATTCTTCAATGCCCCTGGGTCAAATATTAATATTTAAAATTTGCAATGCTTCACACACAAACTCTCTTGAATTCCTGGATTAAACACAAAACAAAACAAATCAACATATATCTTTTGTATGATCAAGGAAAACTAAGGAAATTGCAATTCATATGCATAGTCTACTAGAACAAAATTAAAAACACTTCCCTGTAGACTCTCAATACAATGCTCAAATTGATTAACACAATGACCCATGTTTTCCTCGATGAGTATGAACCCATCTCGAACCTACAAAAAAAATTTAACCTTTCCCTTTCCAATGACATCAACATGTTCAAAATCAAGTAATAGAATCAATGGAACTAAAAGGTCACAACCCACTTTATAGGATGAAAACTCAATAGCACAACTGTGATAATCACAATCAAACTCAACGCATGCTAAAGAATTTCTCCAAGTGTTAACAAAAATCAGAATACCATCAAAATAGAGATTAACAAATTTTCCCATGAAATAATGCAAAATATGGTTCAACATTCTCATGAAAATATGGAATGCAATAGCTAAACCGAATGATCTAACTAGACACTTATATAAACCATACCTCACTCCAATTTGATGATAATCACTGTTAAGCTCAATACCATATGATAGCACCTCATGTAATGAAGATTGCTCGAACGGACAAGCATGATTACTACCATTATCTGTGATATCTCGAATATTAGCAATATTCCTTTTAAGGGAAATATTAAAAGATTAAATAAGGGTTAGATATTAAAACCTAGTTTATTAAAGAAAATGTGTAAAAAGAGGATTAATGTTTTTTAATTTTATCTATGTGCTATAAAGAGCCTATAGGGTATAAAATGATTGTGAAGAGAGACTTTTAAGATAAAATGCTCTAACTAAGAATGTTACGAGACATTATGAATATTACTTATTCATAATGAAAAGAAAGTAATATGTGGAGTTAAATACATTTTATGAGATCTAGTATGTAAATGTATTATTAAATGTATACCTTTATTATTCAAAATGAAACGGAAAGCCAACAAGGCTTAATTGAGAAATATTCTTGACATAAATCTACCCATGAGATCAATGAAATAATAATATTATAATATAGTTAATTTCATTCAAAAATTATTATTTAGTGACAAATAAGGAAATTGGTGTGCTACCATTGGTAGTTATAGAGCCATCATGATGTATGTGTTAACTATTTTTGCCCAGCCTAAATAAATATGGTAGATAAAATTCATATATATGGATATAATGAGAGTCCATATTAAGTTATTGGGCCATATTAATGCCACTACGTATGCTTGCAAGCCTTCTCTATTATTTTCTAGAGTATGAGTTATTGCTTATGTGATAAGTGCCTTGAGCCCAAACCAAAATCATTGCCCAACCTTTTTGATGTCCTCATCTGAAAGCCACATGAAATGAAAAAGGGAGTTGTTTTAGTCTAATAAGATTGAGCAGTTAGTTGACTTTAATTGTCAGTAAGTTGGCAATTAGTTAGTAACTTAGCATTGGCTAGTAGGTAGTTAGAGGCATAGGGTGGCTGTAATGATATGGCTACTCTTAGGGGTCAAATAGCCTTTGATGGTTACCAGCAGAGTTGTGAGGAGGCTGTTAGTGGCTGATTAGGGGCCATGGTAGAGGCTAATGTTGTGACGCCCCCAAAATAGGTATACAACACCCATTCTGAGTCGCCAAAATACATGGTACAGAAATAACCACAACTTTATTATTACAACATATAAACTGCGAGTTTAAGTATAGATATTGCCATTTAGACAATATCCACACGCAAATAAATCCTCATCATAATTATTGACACATTATTTTACTAAAATGGTGAGGACTACTAAACAACTCTCTAGAACCATTATTCCACACCCCGACTCGTACTCGCTACATTCTCGCCTCCTGAGAAGAAAAATGGAACAATAAGGAAAAGGGTGAGCTCAACTAGCCCAGTAAAGAATATTATGACTAAGATAATATAGAACAAATTATTGTTAGTCTTCAACAGGGAAAAATTTAATAGAATACAATAGAAAACAAGTTTTACATCAATATTCGCAGCGGAAATAATAATTCATTAGAAGAATTAAGTAGAGAATGAAATCTACTATCTTCTATATATGAATTTAAAAGTCCATCATCAATATTTTATCCCTGTAACATCAATCAACATATATCTGGAAATCAAATATTCATCTTTGCACTACAGGCCAAAGATATTCATCAGTTGGTCATGTTCATCTCAACACCTGTTCATCTTTGCACTACGGGGCAAAGATATTCATCAGAAATCATTCATCTTTGTACTACAGGCCAAAGATATTCAGTTATATCATCATTTAAGACTGAGGATGATGAAAAATATTTTAAAGGAAACGAATCCAGTGAAATAAAATGACAAATATTAAGGATTCGTATTTCGATTTATCCATGTCCAAAAATACCTTATAAATAATCATAGTGAAGTAAAATTCAAGAATGATCAAAACATGGATACAATCAAAGCTAGTATCCAGAATAGATATTTGGACGAAAAGAAGAAAATTTCATTTTTTGGTGAATAGTAACTCGTAAATAGTAACTCATGAATAGTAACCCCGACATGAAAAAGTTCCAAATTTGATAAAAATTTCCAACCAATATTTCGGCATAATGATATTGAAGAAATAATATCATTTACGAAGAAAATAACATCCCTTACCTCGTAAAAATAGTACTTCTAGTTGAAACACCGGATATAGGCTATGACTTGAACTTGCACCGTATAGCAATACTCAAAGTATTAGAATACTCACAAGAATACGCTCACTAATATAGAGAGAGAAAGAGAGAGAAAATTTCAGTTTCTGGTGTGATTTTCAATTCTAACCTAAGCACCCTATTTATAGGAAAATGTTTAGAACACCAAAGCAGAAAATTAAATATAATAATATTATATTTACAAAATTGTCAAGCCTACCTTAGAAGATCTGAATTCAGCCCATTCTTATCACATGTTGAGCCCACTAATTTGCAAAAAACGTTTTTCTTTAAAATAATAATGAAAACTTCCAAAAATTAATTATTTCGGAACTTTAGAACTTCAATAATTCATAATAAATAGCCCTTTTGTCAGAAAATTCGAATCTCGCGTTTTTTATAGAAAATTCAATTCTCTACAACTTTACAGAAGAAAGTTTTTCTAAATTCCAAACAGAAATTGACCGAAATCCACAAACGGGCGATTTTACAGTCTATAATAAATTTTCGGTCAAGAATTGTGTCCACCAACACACAAAACATGTGTTAAACATTTAATCCAACAAAAATACTCTTCCTCCTCATTTATTCATATATCCCACATTCATTGTAAAAATATCACCATTAATATATTATTAAAATAATATATTTAAATGAATTATTTTATCAAAAAAAGATAAAATATTAATTTACAACAATTGTCACATTTAAAAATTTTTCTCCATCTATATCCACATAATATCAATATTTTCTCACCATATAAATTAATAATTAATTATTCATAAATAATATTACAGAATCACATTACTGACAACCAGGCAGTTCCCAGGAAACAGGGGGCTTTCCAATAAGGATATCTCCTTATTGGCGCGCAATTAGATGACCAAACCTCTCCTTAGACAGAACTTTTTAGATATTACCAATAATGTTATCTAATAATATTATTCAGATAATATGAATTATTGCTCCGATAATAGAAAATACTGTGTAGTGACAATTATTAAAACAACAGTAATATAAAATATCAATGCAGCAATTATTGAATCAATAAAATACTGAATAGTAATTACTGTAACAATTATTGAGTAATGCCTTCTTACGTAAAAATCAATAATTGGTGCAATACCGTGTGCTACTGTGCAACAACGCGTATTACTGTGTTTTAACCACCGGGTATTCTAACAGTATTAACAGTAACAAGTACGCCGTTATTTATAAACAACTTGTTTTTGTCGTTTTCTTCATCCAATCGCTTTCCGTTATGGAGCCCACACAAGGCTGCGCCGTCGTACGAATATTCTCCGACAACAAGAATATTCCACGACCAAACAAATATTCCCCGACAACAATGAATATTTTAGGACCACTTACTTATTTGAAATATTTGCGCATTTTACCCATAACTAACCACATTAATCAAATCAACCCTTACTATTTCAAAATAATAAATAGAAGAATTAAATTTCATTTATTTATAATTTGGGGTCTTACAACCTTCCCTCCTTATGAAATTTCGTCCTCGAAATTGACGTACGTACCTGGTATTTCGAAAAGATGAGGATACCTCGCTTTCATTTTCGTTTCCAACTCCCAGGTCATTTTCTCAATAGCATGGTTTCTCCACAAAACTTCAACTTGTGGTATGACCTTCGTGCGTAGGACATGCTCCTTCCTATCCAAGATCTTGACAGGTACCTCTTCGTACGTTAAGTCTTCGGCTATCTCGTCTGGTTCTAACTCAATAACGTGGTTTGGGTCTTTCACATATTTACGTAGCACATATATATGAAAAATATTATGAACACGAGACATACTTGGAGGTAACGCGAGTCTATAGGCCACATTTTCTACTCTATCAAGAATCTGAAATGGACCAATAAATCGTGGATTGAGCTTTCCTCTCTTCCCAAATCTTGTAACTCCTTTCTATGGAGCCACACGTAACAATACATGATCCCTAATGTCAAATTCCACGTCCTTTCGATGAAGATCCGCATAACTCTTTTGTCGATCCTGTGCCGTTTGTATACGTTGTCGAATCGTTTGGATCTTCTCTGTAGTCATTCGTACCAACTCTGGTCCTAACAACGTTGCTTCTCCCACCTCATCCCAACATACTAGAGAGCGACACTTTCGTCCATACAATGCTTCAAATGGAGCCACATCTATACTTGCCTGATAACTGTTGTTGTAGGAGAATTCCACCAATGGTAGGTACTTATCCCAACTCCCTTTGAAATCTAGGACGCAAAGTCTTAATAGATCTTCAAAAGTTTGAATAGTCCTCTCTGATTGTCCGTTCGTTTGAGGATGGTATGCCGAACTAAATTTTAAATCTGTGCCCATAGCTTTTTGCAAGCTAACCCAAAATCTTGAAGTGAATCTTGGGTCACGATCAAAAATTATGGATACTGGCATGCCATGCAGTCTCACAATCTCATCTACGTATATGCGAGCAAGACATTCAAGGGAATAAGTCTCCCGTATCGACAAGAAATGAGCAGACTTGGTTAATCTATCAACAATAACCCAAATAGCATTTATGCCTTGAGAAACCGTGGGAAGACCCGTAACGAAATCCATGGTAATGTGTTCCCACTTCTATTTCAGAATCTCAAGTGGTTGCAATGGACCTTTTGGCACTTGATGTTCCGCCTTTACACGTTGACAAGTTAAACACCTCGAGATAAACTTTGCAATCTCTCTCTTCATATTGTTCTACCAAAATATATGTCGAAGATCACGATACATTTTGGTACTTCCAGGATGGATTGCAAATGGTGTATTGTGTGCTTCCATCATGATCTTGTACTTTAAATCAGAATCGTTAGGAACACAAAGTCTGGAGTGGACTTGAAGTATTCCTTCTTCATCTATTCTCGCTTCCGGAATAGCACATTCTTGTACTTTCTTCTTCATACGCAATAGCTCCGGGTCTGTGGCTTGAGCAACTTTAACTTTATCGATTAAAGTTGATTCTACGCGTATAGTTGACATCATCGCACTCGTTCCTGCATATGATCTTCTACTCAATGCGTCAGCTACCACGTTTACTTTTTTAGGATGGTTTTGGATGGTATGATCGAAATCTTTCAACAGCTCGAGCCAACGTCGGTGTCGCATGTTGAATTCTTGGAAGCTCTTCTCGCATTCCTCGGTCCATTCGAAGTTTGTATCTTTTTGAGTCAGCTGAGTTAATGGAGTAGCGATTCGAGAAAATCCTTTTACGAATCTCCGATAATAACCAGCTAAGCCTAGAAAGCTACGTATTTCGATTACTGACTTAGGTTTGCTCTCAACTATGACTCATATCCCAATCTTGGATAGCACGTCACAATGACACCTATCAGTTTACTACCATACGAATATGGCGTCCCCTACGGAGAGTCTGACTTTAATGCATTCCACAAAGGAAGTCACCAGATAGAGGCTCGGTTATCAACTTCTATAGTTGGATTTTTAACTCCTAAAGTTCAATAGGAGCCATTCGATATGAGATTTTAGAAATGGGTTTTGTACCGAGTTCAAAGTCGATACAAAATTCAATATCACGCGTAGGCCAAGAAATTCTTTAGGAAATACGTCAGGGATTTTACTAACAACAGAAATATTATTCAAATCTGACGTATTTTTTTATTCAAGTCCATGACATGGGCTAAGAAAGCTTGACATCCATTTTTCAATAAACGACTGGTTTTATGGCTTGATATTAAAGAGTTTGACTTCAATGATTTGGTTGCTTGAATTCGAATAACAGGTTGCTTAGGAATATGAAAACTAACAACCTTACGAAAGCAATCAATTTTGGCATGATGAGTAGTTATTCAATCAATCCCTAAAATCACATCAAAAGCAAGTATCTTTACAGAGATAAGGTCAACAGGCAATGTGATGGTGCCAACTTGGATCAAACAAGATTTATAAATAGTGGATGTAACGAAAGTTTCTCCTAACGGAGTTTCAACAGATAAGACAAAGTCTAATTTTCTCTGGAGTCAAGTTTAAACGTTGAGTATAAGCAGGAGAGATAAATGAATGGGTAGAACCGGTATCTAATAAGGTATAGACTTCGCAAAAATTTATAATTAACTAACCCGTGCTAACTTCGTTCAGGTTCCTCGCATTCTGACCAGTCACGAAAAACGCTCTTTCAGGAACCGTTGACTTTGACTTGTCCGTATCCGCCTCTGGTGTCACCGTCCCAACTGGACTTAACTTTGCAATAGAGTACATTCCACCATTCATTAGTTTGTCGCATTCTTGATCCATGATTTGGATCATTACTCTCCGATCCATATCGAATTGGGGTTGACAGCTCTTCATAGGGTAATTTCGAACTCGATGTTGGATTCTCCCAATTGCTGTCCAAAAAGAGAAATTCATTTCATCTATTTTGGCCTTATTGGATCGGACGTCTTTTTCTACAATATCAACGCGTCGTGCGACTTTTACCCATGCATCCTCCATTCTCATTCGTTCGGTTGCTTCTTCTTTCATCAGAACTTTGATCATAGCATTCTCAGATTCCAGCTTTAATATCTTATACTCTGCCAAAGAGTGCTTCTGTTCAAGCATCGCACAACGGGTAACACAATTTTGAATTGTTACATCTCTTTGTTCCACGACCGCCTGCCGTTCTTCAGCCTGCTCTTCTAACTCATGAATACGATTTTGTAATTCTAAATTTCGATCATAAAATTCTTCTAATAAATTCTCCTCAGGTTCCTCTTCTTCCTCTTCTTCCTCACTCTCAGCTGCTACCTCTGCGACTATCTCGGGTGCAACTATTAATTCTTCACTCACCACATGGGTATCTCTAATTCCTTCTTCGCCTGACATCACATTATCCTGGTTGGTGATTAGAAGTGTTTTCACGATCTCATTCACTCCATTGTTAACATTCTCAGTCGACATTTTCAAATACTGCCATAAAACAAGGGTTAATTTAACAAATTAACAAATCACATAATATCCCTATATTATGACCGACCAACAAATAAGCTTAGGTAGGACACACTAGCAAATGATTTACTCGTCTCTCCCCTCCTAGTTCTATTCCCCGATTATTGCCAGAGATTATATCCCTAAGCTCTGATACCAACTGTGACGCCCCCAAAAAAGGTATACAACACCCATTCTGAGTCGCCAAAATACATGGTACAAAAATAACCACAACTTTATTATTACAACATATAAACTGCGAGTTTAAGTACAGATATTGCCATCTAAACAATATCCACACGCAAATAAATCCTCATTATAATTATTGACACATTATTTTACTAAAATGGTGAGGACTACTAAACAACTCTCTAGAACCATCATTCCACACCCCGACTCGTACTCGCTACATTCTCGCCTCCTGAGAAGAAAAATGGAACAACAAGGAAAAGGGTGAGCTCAACTAGCCCAGTAAAGAATATTATGACTAAGATAATATAGAACAAATTATTGTTAGTCTTTAACAGGGAAAAATTTAATAGAATACAATAGACAACAAGTTTTACATCAATATTCGCAGCGGAAATAATAATTCATTAGAAGAATTAAGTAGAGAATGAAATCTACTATCTTCTATATATGAATTTAAAAGTCCATCATCAATATTTTATCCCTGTAACATCAATCAACATATATCTGGAAATCAAATATTCATCTTTGCACTACAGGCCAAAGATATTCATCAGTTGGTCATGTTCATCTCAACACCTGTTCATCTTTGCACTACGGGGCAAAGATATTCATCAGAAATCATTCATCTTTGCACTACAGGCCAAAGATATTCAGTTATATCATCATTTAAGACTGAGGATGATGAAAAATATTTTAAAGGAAACGAATCCAGTGAAATAAAATGACAAATATTAAGGATTCGTATTTCGATTTATCCATGTCCAAAAATACCTTATAAATAATCATAGTGAAGTAAAATTTAAGAATGATCAAAACATGGATACAATCAAAACTAGTATCCAGAATAGATATTTTGGACGAAAAGAAGAAAATTTCATTTTTTGGTGAATAGTAACTCGTAAATAGTAACTCATGAATAGTAACCCCGACATGAAAAAGTTCCAAATTTGATAAAAATTTCCAACCAATATTTCGGCATAATGATATTGAAAAAATAATATCATTTACGAAGAAAATAACATCCCTTACCTCGTAAAAATAGTACTTCTAGTTGAAACACCGGATATAGGCTATGACTTGAACTTGCACCGTATAGCAATACTCAAAGTATTAGAATACTCACAAGAATACGCTCACTAATACAGAGAGAGAAAGAGAGAGAAGATTTCAGTTTCTGGTGTGATTTTCAATTCTAACCTAAGCACCCTATTTATAGAAAAATGCTTAGAACACCAAAACAGAAAATTGAATATAATAATATTGTATTTACAAAATTATCAAGCCCACCTTAGAAGATCTGAATTCAGCCCATTCTTATCACATGTTGAGCCCACTAATTTGCAAAAAACGTTTTTCTTTAAAATAATAATTAAAACTTCCAAAAATCAATTATTTCGGAACTTTAGAACTTCAATAATTCATAATAAATAGCCCTTTTGTCAGAAAATTCGAATCTCGCTACTTTTTATAGAAAATTCAATTCTTTACAACTTTACAGAAGAAAGTTTTTCTAAATTCCAAACAGAAATTGACCGAAATCCATAAACGGACAATTTTACAGTCTATAATAAATTTTCGGTTAAGAATTATGTCCACCAACACACATAACATGTGTTAAACATTTAATCCAACAAAGATACTCTTCCTCCTCATTTATTCATATATCCCACATTCATTGTAAAAATATCACCATTAATATATTATTAAAATAATATATTTAAATGAATTATTTTATCAAAAAAAGATAAAATATTAATTTACAACAATTGTCACATTTAAAAATTTTTCTCCATCTATATCCACATAATATCAATATTTTCTCACCATATAAATTAATAATTAATTATTCATAAATAATATTACAGAATCACATTACTGACAACCAGGCAGTTCCCAGGAAACAGGGGGCTTTCCAATAAGGATATCTCCTTATTGGCGCGTAATTAGATGACCAAACCTCTCCTTAGACAGAACTTTTTAGATATTACCAATAATGTTATCTAATAATATTATTCAGATAATATGAATTATTGCTCCGATAATAGAAAATACTGTGTAGTGACAATTATTAAAACAACAGTAATATAAAATATCAATGCAGCAATTATTGAATCAATAAAATACTGAATAGTAATTACTGTAACAATTATTGAGTAATGCCTTCTTACGTAAAAATCAATAATTGGTGCAATACCGTGTGCTACTGTGCAACAACGCGTATTACTGTGTTTTAACCACCGGGTATTCCAACAGTATTAACAGTAACAACTACGCCGTTATTTATAAATAACTTGTTTTTGTTGTTTTCTTCATCCAATCGCTTTCCGTTATGGGGCCCACACAAGGCTGCGCCGTCGTACGAATATTCCCCGACAACAAGAATATTTCACGACCAAACAAATATTCCCCGACAACAATGAATATTTTAGGACCACTTGCTTATTTGAAATATTTGCGCATTTTACCCATAACTAACCACATTAATCAAATCAACCCTTACTATTTCAAAATAATAAATAGAGGAATTAAATTTCATTTATTAATAATTTGGAGTCTTACAAATGTAGGGGCCGGGTAGAGGCTAAAGAAAGCATCCAGGTAGAGGTGATGATAGAGAGCAATAATAGGCCAAGTAGGTTGATTGAAAGAGAGAGAAAACTCAACCATATATGGCCATACAATACACTTGAAACCAGTTAGCTTCTATATTTATCTGAGTTTCAAAAGCAATATCAATAGCAGTCCATTAGATTGAGAGAGTAGCAAAGCTACGGCCGGAAGGGAAGGAAGGATTGAGCAACAGAACTACTTTAATCTCTAGAAGTTAGCAAGCTGGTAAGCAAGCTTAGACTCTTTCCATTCCTTTTTCATTTCATATTTGATAATAGAATATACTGTTAGTGGCTATAATATTAAATAAGACTATGGTGGTTATTATGATAATATTAGTGCTTTGTGTGGTTGTTGAGGCATTATATGAAGACCCTTAATAAATCAAAAGCGAAAAGGCTGGAGAAAATGGACAGGAAATTAGTTGTTCCATGTAAATAAAAGAATCATGCTCACCAACTGTTTGATTAAATGTTCAAGTAAGGGTTGTTATAGTATAAAAGCATGATAGCTATGAATTAGAGGCCAAAATTATATCTAGTAGCTTATATAGTAAAACTAATGCTTCAAGTTTGTTTCTATGCTTAATTATAGCATGTTTTAAAGCAAATTACAAACCATGATAGCTTTGTTTAGGAGAAAAATAGTCATTTTGACTGTTAGTGGAAGCTTGTTTTATAACTATTATGCCATGCTTTTAGTGTGGATTTTATGCTATAATAAAGTGTCTTTCATACCAAACCATGAAGGCTAAGTGATATTTCCAGCTAAGAAAGGATCAAAACAGGGCAGTCTGGACCTGTTTTAAACAGGCCAGACCATGCCACTATTTTAAGAACTAGTATGCTAGCTAAAGAACTTGTTTATAGATTGTTATGGCTGAATATTTGAACCATCCGGATAAAGAGGTTCATGATGTATTCTATGAATAAAGTCATTCCATGCTTATATGTTATGTTATCCTTTATTAAACATGTTGCTAGCTTATGTTTTCTTGTATAATTTAAAGCCTATAAAGGGCTATTTTGAACTAGAGTATAAGGCCTTGCATATATGTGTTCTAAACCATGAACATATAGTATATACTAGGTTCATGTTATGATAATTCATATACTTCAATGCTTGAGACTATTTTGGTGAAAGGGTGTTAACTCAGGCTTAATATGCCTAGAAAATGGATTGTTCTAGTGTTAGAAACTGAACTAACATTTACAAGCATGCTAATGTATATGGTGTTAAGTTTTAATGATGATTTAAAGTTTGTATGAGGGCTTAAAGGTCCCTTGAGTCCTAGGATGGGGACTGTTTGTGTGTTATAGCCAAAACTGTAATTAAAATCTAGATTTGAGGACTATTTTGGTCAAGGTCAGTACCTGAACTTTTGAGTCAGTAAGGAGACCATAATATGTCCATAAATAACATTTAAAAGTTGTTACTTTACTTAGTTGAGGTCCATATTGAGTACTACTCAGTTTTCATGTCACGTTTAAAGGCTATGAAAAGTAAGCTTTAAAGTGTCATCTAACACTTAAATAAAGAGAGGCAACACCTGAACCTTGTAGGCAAGTTTCAATAGCTATAACATGGCATAAGTAAGCTACATAAGCTAAAGAAACCAAGTCTAAACTGTTTTATACAATGAACTTGTTAAAAATCATGTTTTCGACCAAAAGTGGTCTGCTTTAGGTATTTTTTAGTATCTGAATTTGTAAGACTGTAATGAGCTTATGTAAAGTTACTAATATATGCTATAAATGATTCCTAAGCATGGATAAGGCAAAAGATAACAAGAAGACTAAGTTCTTGTGCATCTTATAAGCCTAAAGTGAGTTTTGATAGGTCAAAATTGGCTAGATAACTAAACAAAGTGAGATGATGATAAAAGTAACCTTAGGAAACTAAAATACACATGCCTAGACTATCCAGGTAGCCAAAACTGAAAGAAATTTGAAAAAGTGTCAAAATTAGTTTTGGGGAAAAGTGCTAAACTGTTCAGTTTGAGCCTCAGTTAAAATAAGCCTAACTGATATGAATGAGGAACCTAAACCCTTATTAAAATACCTTGATATGTGGTCTAGAAGTAGAGTCAGATGGTAGAGTCAAAAGCTTAACCAATAAATTCTAACAAATCATCAAAGTAGGCAGCAAACTCAATTCTACTGCAGTTGGGTAGTAGAGTAAAAATCGTAGACTGGATCAATAGATAGTAGAGTGGCTCAGTAGATAGTAGAGTGAAAATCTCTGCAGAGCAGATAGTAGAGTGGCTCAACAGATTGTAGAGTGGAAAGTCAGCAGATATTAGAGTGGAAAACTCAGTAGATAGTAGAGTGGAAACTCATCAGATAGTAGAGTGGATCAATAGATAGTAGAGTGGCTCAACAGATAGTAGTGGAAACTCAGCAGATAGTAGAGTGGCTTAGCAGATAGTAGAGTGGAAAACTCAGCAGATAGTAGAGTAGTAAACTCAGCATGAAGTAGAGTGAGAATTCAGATTGTATAGTGAACTCTGCAAATCGTAGAGTGATCTCTAAAAATTGTAGAATGAACTCTGAAAATCATAGAATGACTCTTGAAATTATAGAGTTTAAATTGTAGAGTGAAAATGGGTAAACACCTTAGTTTGTGCTCAGTTTTGGTTAACTTCCATAACTGAATTCAAGAAACCAAACCCATGGGAAGATATTAGGATATATGATCTAAATTCTTGAACAAACATGAGATCAAATTGACTAACCCATAAAGCCCAAAAACATTATCAAAGTGGCCTAAAAACTCACTTCTGCTGCAGTTGGTAGTAGAGTGGGTAGTTAAGTGAAAATGTAAAACACCCATTTAGAGGCACTATCTTGAGAACCCTTAAGAGGTTGTTTCAGTTGACTAACTATAGAATAAAATACTATGATGTATGGTCTAAAAGCTTGTTCAAACTTGAAAGTCAAAAGCTCATTAAAAAAATTCATAAAAATCCCAAAAGTACCCTAGAAAATCATATTTTTTGTTTTGAACTATGATGGGAAAATAAGATTTGATTCTTGGAAATGCCATAACATGACTTAAGATGAAATTTAAAGTTTATCATGTTATGATTGAACCAAAATGAGTATGTTTGATAATGTATAGAACCTAAATATGTGATGTATACTATGTATGTATAGTTACAAAGTAATGAACGAAGGCTGTATGCATAATCTAAGTCTAAGGAACTGGGAAGAGAAATGTTTAACCAAGCGTGGTATGTTATCATGGTGTGATACACACACAGTATGTAAACTACAGTTGTGATAAGCTTGCACATGTAGTAATGAAAGGGAAATTAAACTGAGTTATATAGATAACAAAGTAAAAGTCTATATTATTGGATATAAAGGGAATTCAAGGAAGATAATAAATCAAGATAAAGTTTTAAAGTAAGATCACACTAATAGTCAAACTTTGACTAATAATGTGTTTTATTATCAATCTCACATACACTGTAGGTTGTACAAGGAACACATAATTTGGTGTAATGGTAAAACCCCGGTCCAGGTAAGTTTTTCAGAATTTGTTTTATGTGTGGAATTGATAGTGATTATGTGCAAGTCCTTCTTGTATTGTATGAACTTAATTCTTGTGATTAGTTTGAGATGTGCACTATGTGTTATATTGTGATATAAATCTATTGAATCAAGTTAATGATCAAAGTTGAGTGAGTTATGGAGACTCACTACATTGAAATATGAGTTATACAATAAAGTATACGAGGCATGAATATATGTCAAGTATGAGAAACACGAAATATGTTGATATGCAAAGCATGAAGAAGATAATATATGTTTGAATTGTGATTTATGTGTTATGTGATAACTGTTAAACTTGTTGGGAAACATAATTGCTCACCCTTGCTATAAATAATTGTTTTTAGCTAAACCAGAGCGGATCGAAGGATTCAAGATAGACAAAGGAAAAGAAGAAGTACTGATTGAAGTTGTTGTATAGTTTTAGCTATACTAGATAATGTGCATATGATATATGGTAATTACGTAGTCAAGGAACTTTGTATATCATGATCGTAAAATCTGGTTGTGGGACTATGAATATTCACAATCAGTAAATCAAAGAGAAACATATTGATTATATCTCGATGTATAAAGCAGATCAAAATAATCTACAAATGTAATAGCAGATCGTAAAGGTTACTGTTTCTAGAATAAAAGGAATTAATGTATTGATGGTAATCAAAGCAAGGTAGTATTCATCGTTATATGAATAAAGGGTATAAATTTCAGATAAAGGTTATATCGTAATGCAATAGGTTTGAGGTAATAAGTACCCAGATTTGGGGGCATTACATTGTCAACTAACGACAACTCATGTAAAGATTGAATAACATGGAAACCTAACTTAACATATGGATAAGAAAACCAAGAATGAATTTCATGCAAGTAAAAACATTGAGAATGAGAAAACACATCATGATCATAAACTAATTCAATAAATAACAAATATCCTCCATAGTTTATGATAAAGATGATTCTACCATCAAAATAGCGAACAACAAATTTATCAATGGACGCATGCAAAACATGTTTTAATAAACCCATAAAAACACTAGATGCATTAGTTAATTTAACTGAAATAACTAACCACCTATACAAGTCACATGCTAACACAATTTTCCAGTTATCACATTCTCTCATGCTGAATTAATTAGGCATTGTTATCATATGATCATTATCACATTTAGATGAAACATAAGAACTATGCAATTTATCAATCATAATATCTAAGGAAAGAAAATAGCGATACTTGTTTACCAATTGCAAATCAATACACAAGCTTGAAATCCTTTTTTTCTTAGGTACTATGATCTCATGAATAACATATGAACTCGTGCTCTAACCCACGATACATGTCTCCATCATTTCTCCAACCTACCTTGGTGACTCCGTCGTCTTCTCAGGAATACTATCAGCTGATCGGTATGGAATGATAGCACTAGGTATGTGATCCATCACCTGCATAAGAGACACAATAGAACTAGATAAAATAGAGTTAATCCGGTTAGTATTCAAAAGTGTCGTCTTGTACGAACGTACAATCATTAACTGTTTAAAATACAATTCACTTTCCAACTCTCATTTTATTATAGTCACTTATTTGTCTCTCTTCTTTTCCCTTAATTTTGCTCTCAACTATTTTCTCTCGTTTATTTTCAAGCTCACTCTTTTCAATTTCTCTTTTGTTTTCACTCTTATTCTTCTCAATCTCTCTTTTCTTTTCTTCCTCATTCTTTTTAAATTTTCTTTTTCACTATCACCCTTTTGAAAAATTTCTTTTTGTTGTTTTCTTTTTTGTCTTTGATCACAATCCTTTTGTACAATGGAATCTAAAAGTTCTCTCTAGACTGCGTATTCTTTTTCATCTTCTTCCTCCCTAGGATGATCTTGCTCCTTTTATGCCTTAGAGGTATTTTGTAGTTGCATCCAAGAATCCTTCATCCCTTTATGCAATGAATCCATGATATACTCTTTTACCTCCTTTGAAAATAATAGATCTCTATACACCTTAGGAGTTTCTCTTGGCTGTCTCCAATGCGACTCCTTCTTATCTATATGTCTGCGAACCCTCCTATCGTTTTCCAATGTTGATCGTCTTGAAGGTTGCTCTGCATGTCTTGGAGAAGTATCCTCCTCCCTCCTATTCCGTTGTACTGGAACAAACCACTTTCTCATCATAATTTTTAACTCCTCCCATGTTTATATTAGATGCTCTTCACATATTCTTCTATTACACTCAAATTGATCCCACCATGTAATTGCATGAGCATAAAAATCTTAAACTGCAAGTTTGAACTTCCTCCACTAGGAATAGTCATGATAGTCAAACTCTCGCTCCAACTTTTCCTCTCATCTCAGATATGCATCAGGATCATTCCTCCTGTGGAAAGAATTCATTCGACTTTCACAAGTACACATATAATTTTAATCATATATATTTATTGCAAAACAAAGGTTAGTAGATAAAATTTTTCTCACACACTCCTTACGTGTTTCGCTCAAATAATGATGATTCACTCATGTATTGCTCAAATTCGGGTTTTACCCTCAATTGATCATACTACTCTTGCCTTTTACCACTATATATTCTCTCTTATAGGTTCTTTTTGAATTCAACAAACAATATCACAGTTTCATTATTCAATTCAAAAATAACATATCAGGAACAAATATAGATGGTTTGAATCTCAAAATACCACAATCGTGAACCTTATAGTGTCACCGGTGAACTCCTTGTATGCTTCAGATTTGTCAATTGTAGCTCCACTTTGGAATTGATGATGATGAACTCTTGGTTGAAATTTGATGGTGTACTACAAGTTTGGTTAGCACAATGGAAATAGAATTTGAAAAAAAAATTCTGTATTTTTTTTCAACAATTTAAATAAAAAATTAAAGATAAGTAACTCGCTAGAAAGGCTTAACTTTGATACCAAATGATGGACTCTACGACACGCTTGCGTGAGGTGGTCGTCATCCGGATCGTTTCTAGCAAAGACGTAAGGGTAGAACTCTCTCGATACCTCAACCCAATGCTTATAAAAACACGAGAACCTTGGTACAATCGATCAAGCAATGAAATCTGCGTTGAATGGAACACCAACGACACCTAAACCATGTGTTTATATCGAAATATGAACCTTGGTACAATCGACAATTGATACGGTAGAAGACGTCACACACAACTTTGTATTATTGTATGATAAATCAATATTGAATCTCACCGAAAAACTAAGTGATAGACACATAATTCATACATTTTATGACCCTTAATTTTGTCCTTTTAATTATATTAGTTTATTAATTAATATGTTTTATTTTATTTTGTTGGATTTAATATTTAGTTGTAATAAAATCAAAATCTTAGTGATCAATCAATATTTAATGCTGATATTCATAGAAGAAAAGAGACAAGAAGAATCCTACCACGAGAAGGAGGGAGGTGGAATAATATTAGATTTGTAAGACCCCAACTTTTTATGAATAAAGATTTAATTTTCTTTAAATATTATTTTGAATAATAAGGTGTGATTTGATATAATGCTATAGTTATGGGTGATATATGCAAATTTTGCAACTAAGCAAGTTGTCATAAAATATTAGTTTGGTAGGAGAATATTCTTTTTGTCAGAAAATATTCGTATGACAGCACAGTCATTGGTGGACCCCACAACGAAATGACTGTCGGATATAGAAAGCGACAGAAATAACCTTTTTAATGGCAAAACTTTTACCGTTAATTGTTGAAATACTGGTGATAAAAGAACAGTAATACGCGTGGTTGCATAGTTGCACACGGTATTGTATAATATCTCTGATTATTGATGCTTACGTAAGAAGTCACTCAGTTCATTTAATAATTGCCATAATAATTGCTGCATAGTATCTCATATTATTGATTCAATTATTGTCACAGTATCATCTGCACAATATTTTATATTATTAAATCAATAATTAAGACGACACAGTTATTCATATTATTATTTGCATTATTGACAATGTCTAGAAAATTCTATCGAGGAAAGGAGTTAGGTTATTTAATTGCGCGCCAATAAGGAGAAATCCTTATCGGAAAGTCCTCTTTTTCCTGGAAATGATCTGGTTGTCAATATTGTGAGTTATAATATTAATGATAAATAAATGTTGAAAGTTTAAAAAAGGGCTGATTGAAGATAAGTGATTTGTGGTAGATATTTATGAAGCGTTTGTTGTAAGTTTGGGTTATTATTCTATGGACCCCTATGTGCCAATTTGTCAAACGTCGGTAGAAAGTTGTTTCAGTTTTATTTTATTATTTTTAAAATAGTAATAAAACAGAAAACTTTTTATATAAAACAGAACACTTTTTATATTATATATAAAGTTATTTATTTTATTATATTATAGTTAAAATATATTATATTTTAAATAAAGTTTTTGTTTTATTAGAATATTTTATTGCACAGTAATGAATAGTAAAAATTAGAAAATTAGCCGAATTTTGCTCGTGAAATCGTCCGTGAATTCTTTACCGTTTGTCCGTGATTTTCTTTTAAATAGTGCCCTGTCATTCTCTTATAAATAGGTTGCTTAGTTAAGAAATGAAAATCACACCAGAATCAAAGAATTTATTTTCTATAATATTGTGCGTATTTCTTTCTAGTATAAGAATACTTTGAGTGTTACTAATAGTGTAAGATTTACTCAAGAATATCTCCGCTATACCAGTCAGATTTAGTCTCCTACTAAGGTAAGGGGTATTATTTTTTATAATATGGTAAAGGGATATCATTTTCTTCATACTCGTAAGTGATATTATTATCGTTCAATATTCATAAAAAATATTATTTTCTTCCTTACTCTATAGTATGTAAGTGATATTATTTCGTTTCATATTCCTAAATCTACACTTACTTTGATAAGTATTGCTTATATAATCCCTGAAATTAGTAGAATATCCTTGAATTTTGCGCTTCATCTAGTATCGTTTCACTGGAATATTGGTCTGAACTTTCTTATTAAATTTTAATCTTTTCTTGTCGGGCTACTATTCATGGGTACTATTTATACGGTACTATTCATGGATACTATTCATACGGTACTATTCATATAGTACTATTCATGGGTACTATTTATACGGTACTATTTATGGGTATTATTCATACGGTACTATTCATTAGTACTCATAACATAATTTAATTTTTTTTGTCCAAATTATTTTTGATACATGAATATCATTCTTGAATTTTAGTTCACAACTAATTATCATGTTGACAATTTGGACATTCTTGAACTCTGGATAAATTGAATTATAAATCTCTAATATTTATCCTTGATCTCATTTGATTGATTCTTTATATCATTGTCATCATCCTCATGCTTATATTGTGGGGAAAGTCATCTTTGGCCCGTAGTGCATAGATGAACTATTGATTGGTATGATTATGACCAAGAATTGTGTATTGGTATAATCATGACCAGTAATGTTACAGACAAATGATGTGGTGAAAGTCCTCTTTGGCCCGTAGTGTATAGATGAACAGTTGTTTGGCATGATCATGACCACTGGTGATATATACGAATATCCTTGGCCCGTAGTGCATAAATAATTCGTTGATTTGAAATATTTATTGATTGGTGTTGCATAGATAAAATATTAATGATGAACTTTTAAATCATAGAAGATAGTAGACATCATGCTCTACTTGACTCTTCTAATAGATTGCTATTTTCGCTGCAGTTGTTGATCTAAAACTTGTTGTCTATTGTAATCTATCAGATTTTTCTCTGTTGAGGACTAAGGATAATTTATTCAACATTATCTTAGTTATAATATTTTTAACTGGGCTAGTTGTGCTCACCCTTTTCTTTAATTATTCTTTTCAGTAAATGAGAATATAGCTGGAACTAGTCGGGGAATGGAGTGATGGTCCAAGATGGTTGCTATAGTAGTCCTCACTATTTTATAAAATAGTGTGATAATAATTGTAATAAGGACTTTATTTGAGTTTGGATATTGTCTACGAGATAATATTTTTATTAAAACTCACAGATTATGTTTTGTCGTATTTTACACGACAGTCAATAATTGTATAAATGAAGTTTGTATTTAAATTTTGTACCATATATTTGGCGGCTCAGAATGGGTTGTATGGACCTATTTTAGGGGCGTCACAATTGGTATTAGAGCTATAAGTAAATAGCCCCGAGCCTCTCGCTGTTGACTCCCTTGTGTGGGATGCACCGAAGCCAGACTCTCTGTAGGGGACGTCGTGAATAATGGTGGCAAGCTGATAGGTATCGTTGTGAGGTGCTATCCAAGGTTGGGATGCGAGTCACAGTTGGTATCAGAGCTTAGGAATATGATCTCTAGCGGAGATCTGAGGCTAGAACTAGGAGGGGAGAGACGAGTAAATCCTTCGCTAGTGTGTCCTACCTAAGCTTATTTGTTATTTAATTGGTCGGTCGGAATATAGGGATAATTTGTGTGACACCCCCAAACCCGGGTACTTCGATTCCACGGGATTTGGTGTTCACTGTACAAGCATCATCTATCTATCTACCCATAAATAATATCAAACCATACAATAGATAGAAATCATAATAAAATCTCTTCCCTTGAGGGTTACATCAACTGAATCATAAATAAATCTCAGGTTAACCTTAAAACATCTGTGCGGAATTCTAAACAAATAAGTCTTAAACAACAACATAAGTCTTAAACATAATACATCATTAATTAAAATAACAAGTCTTCATCACTTGCTAACTTTGCCCTTGCCCTTACTAGTGGAGGGTTCATCGCTTCTTTCATTCTTAACTGCAATGTTATTATTAAGCAAGAGTGAGCACAAATGCCCACAAGTATAAAAAATGAAACAACAGTATAATAACATGCGAATAATCAACGACATCTGAATAAAGCTCAACTTTTGAATCAAGAATAAATAACATGAATCAAAAGAATTCTGAGGGTCATAAGACCTTGAACTATGTCCTAGGTTAACAAGGGTTATACTTGAAACCTTTAACAGTCATAAGACTATGGACCTTCTTCTCGTACTTAGGGGGATCAACCCTTAGTACCATACTGTGCACAATATCTTAACGCTAAAGCGTAATTAATCCCCTATACAGGGTTGTTCATCTCAGTTTGACATTCGAGTCCGCACCAAAGGAAGTTTGGTTTGGATAAATTCATAAAGGGTTCTGAAATTTAGAACGCTCATCAACTATGGACTAGTTGAATCAATAAGGTTCACTAGTCTAATAAGGTTCAACAATAACGATATTCAATTTGAATAATAATCTCAAACATATACAATAGAACAATTATTGTATAACTGAATCATGCTTTGACAATATAAATAATCTGTAATATCATACTTGAACTTGAATAATAGAATGATAACTTATTCAAGGTAATTAATAATCTTGAAAGATATTAAAAAGTAGGGTTAAGAAACTTGCCTTGCTTATAGATTACACTTTAACTAACTCGTTCTTTGAATTAAAAATCCTACATACCATTCACATACACAATACCAGTTAATTATAACATAACTAATCATTATAAACTCTTTCTCTTTTACTACTTTAATTATTCGACTAAACTTAGTTTCACTTTGTCACATCATTTGTACTTCGTGAATTACCAAACTAATTATGTAATTTAATAATTCAAATCACATGTAATTATGTTATTTATATGTTACACATCTATTTTAATATCACATTATACCTATAACATGTTTACTTGTTCATTACATTAATCCACTAACACATTGATAGTCGCAAACATTTTAAAATCTCATTTCTGAGTTTTTCTGGAGAGTGTCGCTGCGGCGCCACTAATGTGCTAAGGAGTCACGCTGCGGCGCGGTGGCGCTGTGGCCGGGCCCTTGGCGCTGCGGCGCTGTGGCGCCGTGGCTCGAGTCATGGCGCTACGGCACGGTGGCGCTGCGGCGCGGCATACCAGACATAGAAATGGCTGTTCGCGAAAAATCACAGAACATGCCAATTTCTCCCAATTTCTTATTTTCTACTCAAAATTAGACATACCCACAAGTTATAGTTCATGTATATTCATAATACAACATCTATAATGTGATTTTAACCCATTAAAACATATAATCACAGATTTAAATCATGTAAAATTGGACTGTTCTTGATGTTCTTGAAGTTTTTGAACAAAACACATAATTTAGCCGTACGAATTCGTTATAACACCGAATCCATTCGTTTAAGGCTTGATCTCTTCGTATTAACATGCTCAATAATATAAGAGTGTAAATTTTAGGGATAATATATAATCAATACATCAATTATCACATATATGGCCATATGGCCATATCACGTACTCTGTTTATTTTGAAATAACATATGTACGACATGTTTTCACAATACTGATGTTATGGTTTGCAACAATATATAATTAAAATACGATTTGATATGCCATAACATAAACAAAACCCATAATCATTATTCCTATCCCAATTACAGACGTTAAACCAAACTTTGAAAGCCATTTTATAAAAACTAAATGACGTAAAATAGAAATTAGGTTTGAGAAGATTACCCAAGCGTAGAATGTAAAAATAATAACTTCCTCCCTGTCTTAACCACAGAGTTTCTCCTACACTTTACTCTAATTTTCTCAACTCTCTCTGCTTAATATTAGACTTAGAAGAAAAAAATTGAAAGAAAAGGAAAGGAAGGCGTATAATATAGAAATCAACTGACGCATTGGTGGTCAGTTACCCAGTCATGGGTAACTGCCATCAACTTCCCATAGTGCCATATTTGGCTAGTTAGAAAAGGTTTTAAAAAATCGTTTAATTTAATAAAGCTTTATTATATAGTTTAACTAATGTCACATCCATATAAAATAAATCAATATTTTATTTAATTTTCTAAAATATAATAATTTCTCAATAATGCACATAGTCACATAATTAAATTTCTCATTAACAAATAATGTCAATTTATTAAATCTCTAATTAATAATTACATTAATTAAATAACATCATGCTTAATTAAATATTTTATTTAATTCAATAAGCTCACATAATCATATATTTTGAATAATAAAATTCTCCACATTAATTTAATAAATGTGACACATATAATTAAATTAATCTACCATAACTGCATCAATTAATTATTAAATCTAATAATTAAATCATCGAAAATATTTATTTAATTCAATAAATATTAAAATAAATTTACAAAATTCTCGTTCGTCACATCTTTCCCCCCTTAAAAGGATTCTGTCCCCAGAATCACGACTCAATGATTTTGACTCGTTACATTCTCCCCCCTTTACAAAGATTATGTCCCCAGAATCGCATACACATAATTAAGTAAATAAAAGAGGGTAATTCTTCATCATATTCTCTTCGAGTTCCCACGTAGCTTCTTCAGCGTTGTGGTTCCTCCAAATTACCTTAACAGAAGGTATAACTTTATTTCTGAGAACTTGTTCTTTTCGGTCGACAATCTGGACAGGAATTTCTTCGTAAGATAAGTCTTTCTCAAAATGTAGGGGTTCGTATTCAATGACATGCTTGTAATCAGGTTTGTAAGGTCGTAACACAGAAACATGGAAGACGTTGTGGATATTCTCGAGTGCTGGAGGTAAGGCTACCTCGTACGCAACTTCTCCAATTCTTCGCAGTACCTCAAAGGGTCCAATAAATCTTGGGCTCAATTTTCCTTTCTTTCCGAACCTGATCTTTCCCTTCCAGGGAGAGACCTTCAAGAAAACATAACTACCTGGTTCAAACTCGATATTCTTACGATGTGGATCAGCGTATTTCTTCTGTCGATCTTGAGCTGCTACAAGTCGTGCTCGGATCACTTTGACTATTTCTGCCGTCTGCTGTACTAATTCTGGCCCTAGCAATTGTCTTTCACCAACTTCATCCCAATAAAGCGGAGTTCTGCACTTTCTGCCGTATAACGCTTCGTAAGGCGGCATACCAATACTAGCGTGGTAACTGTTGTTGTAGCCGAACTCTACCAACGGTAGGTGATCATCCCAATTTCCTTTGAAGTCCATTACACAGGCTCGTAACATATCTTCCAGTGTTTGAATCGTTCGTTCGCTCTGTCCGTCTGTTTGAGGGTGGTAAGCTGTACTCGTTCGCAGTTGTGTACCCATGCATTCCTGAAGACGTTTCCAGAAATTTGATGTGAAGCGCGGATTCCTTTCGGAAACAATAGACACTGGCACTCCGTGCCTCGAAACAATCTCTTTCACATATAATCTTGCCAACTGATCTAAGTTAAATCTGATTTTGATAGGAAGGAAGTGCGCGGATTTCGTCAGTCGGTCAACGATAACCCATACTGCGTCGTAGCCTTTCTGAGTCGTCGGAAGGCCAACCACGAAGTCCATCGTAATATGTTCCCATTTCCATTCTGGGATCTCCAACGGTTGTAGCAATCCACTCGGTCTCTGATGTTCTGCTTTAACTTTCTGACATGTCAGACACTTGGCAACACATTCTGCAACATCACGCTTCAAATTCGGCCACCAGAAATATTGTCTAAGATCTTGGTACATCTTGGTACTACCAGGGTGAATCGAATATCTTGAATTATGAGCCTCGCTCAGAATTTCTTCCTTAATTTCTTGTACTGGCGGAACCCAAATTCTGCTTTCAAATCTCAATATTCCTTCCTTATCCATCTTAAATCTTGGTTCGGTTCCTTCAGATATCTTCGATGTTACCTTTTTGCATTCATCATCCTAAAGCTGAGCCTCCTTCACTCTATCTAGTAGATTTGTACCAGATTGCATCTGAAATAGCTTCTCATCAATCTCCATAGGATACTTCACTTCTAACTCCAGTTTCTCCATATCTGCAATTAGCTCCTGCTGAGCAGTCAACATCATCAATTTCTCACGACCCTTTCTACTCGGCAACCACATTAGCCTTACCCGGATGGTATAAAATCTCACAGTCATAATCCTTGATTAATTCCAACCATCTTCTTTGACGCATATTCAAATCTTTCTGTGTAAAAATATATTTCAGACTCTTGTGGTCCGTATATATTTCACATTTCTCCCCGTATAAATAGTGCCTCCAAATTTTCAAAGCAAAAACAACTGCAGCTAACTCCAAATCATGGGTTGGGTAACCCTTCTCGTAATCCTTCAACTGCCGTGATGCATACGCAATGACTTTGCCATTTTGCATCAGCACACAGCCAAGTCCTTTATGCGACGCATCGCTAAAAACAACAAAATTTCCTGTATCATCCGGAAGAGATAACACAGGCGCTGTACTCAACCTCTTCTTTAATTCTTGAAAACTCTCCTCACACTTCTCCGTCCAAACAAATTTCACAGCTTTTCGAGTTAAATTCGTTAACGGAGTTGCGATCTTAGAAAAATCTTGTATGAATCTTCTATAATATCCTGCTAATCCAAGAAAACTTCTTACTTCTGACGGCGTTCTTGGCTGATCCCAGTTAATCACAGCTTCTACTTTGGATGGATCTACCGAAATTCCATCTTTATCGATTACGTGACCAAGAAATTGTACTCTCTCGATCCAGAATTCGCATTTCGAAAACTTAGCATACAACTTCTCCCTTCTTAATACTTCCAACGTTAACCTCAAGTGTTCTTCGTGTTCTTCTTTGGTTTTGGAATATACCAAAATGTCGTCTATAAATACCACCACGAATTTGTCCAAAAACGGCTTGAACACACCATTCATTAGTCCCATAAATGCTGCAGGAGCATTCGTAAGACCAAACGACATTACTAAAAACTCGTAATGACCATATCGCGTTCTAAACACAGTCTTCGGTACATCCTCTGGCCTCACCTTCAGTTGGTGATAACCACTTCTCAAGTCAATCTTAGAAAAGTATTTTGCTCCCTTCAATTGATCAAACAGATCATCGATCCTTGGTAATGGATATCTGTTCTTAATCGTGACCTTATTTAATTCTCTGTAGTTAATGCAGAGCCTCATCGATCCGTCCTTCTTTTTCACGAACAACACCGGCGCTCCCCACGGCGATACGCTCGGTTGAATGTACTTTTTGTCCAACAATTCTTGTAGTTGTACCATTAATTCCGTCATCTCTACTGGCGCCATTCGGTATGGTGCCTTCGATATTGGAGCAGTTTCGGGTGCCAAATCAATCACAAAGTCTACTTCTCTATCTGGTGGAAGTCCTGGCAAATCGTCTGGAAATACATCGACGAAGTCCCTCACAATCCGTGTCTCTTCTACCTTCGGATTCTCTTTTCGATTATCGACTATGTAAGCTAAATATCCTACACAGCATTATCTTAATAACTTCCTAGCCTGCAACATCGTCAGACAACTCGCTTGTCTAGGCGACTTGCTACCATAAAACACAACCTTTGACGGAGTCATAAGGTTAATACGCTTCTTTTGGTAGTCAATTACAGTCCCATAATTGGATAGCCAATCCATACCCAATATAACATCGAATTCCCCCAATCGAATAGGGATAAGGTCTACGTTCATGATATTACCCTTAATATCCACTCTACAATTCTTATACACATGCTTAACAGGAATTATTTCTCTATTCGCAATTTCTATGTTCATGGGGTAATCCAATTCAATCTTAGGCAAATCTAAATTCTTGGAAAAATCTTCGGATATAAAGGAACAAGTAGCACCCGAATCAAATAAAACATAAGCATTAATTTCATTGATCGGAATGATACCTGACACCACCTCACGAGACGGGATCGCATCCTGCACCGTCATGTTGAAAGTTCTGGCGGTTGGTCGGTTTGTTGCAGGTGGTCCGGTGATGGTTAAGGTATTTCCACTGCTATTTCTCCGGTTTCCTCCTTGTCCTAATCCTCCCGATCCCTTCTTGGGACAGTCTCTTGCTAAATGATCTTTTGAACCACAGTTGAAACAAGCGCCCTTCTTTGGGTTTGGACAATTTGGTGCTATGTGGCCTTCCTAACCACAATTGTAGCACACTCTCTTTCCCTTCAAACAAACTCCTAGATGTGCCTTGCCGCAAGTCGGACATTCTTCTATCTTCTTTTTCTGCCCTCCGTGTTGACTTCCAGTTGTCGAGTTATCCGTCCATTTCCTCTTCTGATTATTATTATTCCCAGTATTACTTCCACCAGTCTTGTTATTACCTTCATTCTCACTCTTTTTCTTTTTCTGTTCTTGGTTGTACTTAGTCACTACATCACTTCCTCCTTCCGCGAGAATGGCCTTTTCCAAAACTCCCGCAAACGTGTTAAGTTGAAACATTGATACCTTGCTGTATACCCAAGGCTTCAGTCCTTGTTCGAATCGTCTGGCTTTCCTCTCGTCAGTGTGTACTTGATACGGGGCAAACCTTGCCAACTCATTGAATTTAGCCGCGTATTCAGGCACGCTCATGTTTCCCTATTTCAGTTCCAGAAATTGCACCTCCATCTGATTCTGCGAACTAGCTGGGAAATACATTTCGAAAAACATCTCTTTGAATCTCTCCCACGTAATTACACCTTCACCTCCTCACATCTTGTTTGCCTGCCACCAGTAGCTAGCCTTAGACTTCAGCATAAATGTCGCAAAAACAGTCTTCTGATCTTCTCGAACCCTAGCAACGTCGAAAACCTTCTCCATTTCCATCACCCACGTTTGAGCCTCGATCGGGTTTCTGGAACCTTTGAACTCTGGCGGTCCCACCGCCTTGAAGTCCTTAAACGTTCTGCTAGGTGGAGCATGCGGTTGGTTATTCATTGCTCCAGCCAGTAGATTCACCAACTGCTGAACAGGATTAGCGTTGGCGTTAATGTTATTATTGGTTGACTCTTCCTGAGCCGGCTGACGTTGTTGTCTTCTCCTTGGCGACATTTTTCTGTTAAATAAACGTTTATTAGACTTTATTTATTTCTCTACATAGTTAAGACATTACTCAACAATTTAACATATCACTTAACACATCATCTCAAACAACTTGATATCTTTTCATTCAAATAAAAAGTTTTAACATTAAACTATAGCATACTGCTATTTACATCATCTTTCCTGGAATAAAGAATCCACAGGATTTAAAACATTCAAATATTAACATATTCCTTAGTTCATAAACACATCGGAATTTACATAAAACTATATAAGTCTTTCACATAAATAAACAGATTCTATTCCTGTCTTCCAAGGTGCTCAATAGCCTTGCCACGCTCCTCATTCATGATACGATACATCGTCCTGCGATCCAGCATGTACGATGGTAGACCTTCAAATTGGATGGGGTACCTTAACACTCGCTCTTGAACCTCATCCATTGCATGATTAAGTGTGGCATACGTGTCTTTAAGCTTTGCCTTCTTTGCATGACTATCATCTTCTGCACGATCAGCTCGATGTGATTCTCTTACCCATCCTTCCTCTGCTATTTTCAGTCTTCCGGAGGTTTCCTTCAATTCCTTCTTCAGCTTCTCAATCTCCTCGGTCTTATCTTCGGTTTGACCCTTCTCATGAACCAGATCCCACTCCACGTTTCCTAAACGTGTATGAAGGGTCACAATCTCTCTATCCTTCTCCTCTAAAGTAGACTGCTGAACAGTCGCTCGCTCAGTCAATTCCTGAATCTCATCTTGTAACTCCACGTTACGATCATATAGTGTGTCATACATCTCAGCATCAACAGTGTACCATGGTAACTCTTCTTCTTCCTCTTCCTCATCAAACTCCCCCTCAGGATCCTCCTCAGGATCAGTCTCAGGCTCATACTCCTGACCAACAACGGTGATCAATGGAGATGGCTCCCTCTGAATCAACTGCTCCCTGACAACATGAATGTCTCGGGGCTCCTCCTCCGTAGGTACTCGAGGTTCCTCCTCTCCAGCTCGACTAGCTCCTCCAACATTTGACATCCTGACAGCCAAAATTTTAAGTTTTAGTTACTAAGTCATACTATCTAACGCATACTTAACACATAAACACATAATGTATTTTATTATCTTCAATGAATTACAAAAATTCATTTCTTAGAACTCGATAAGAGTTTTCAATTTCTATCTTCTTCTATAAGGCTACTACCTAAGGTTGTTCCCTCACCTAAGGTTCATAACCTACAGCTTTGATACCAACCTGTGACACCCCCAAACCCGGGTACTTCGATTCCACAGGATTTGGTGTTCACTGTACAAGTATCATCTATCTATCTACCCATAAATAATATCAAACCATACAATAGATAGAAATCATAATAAAATCTCTTCCCTTAAGGGTTACATCAACTGAATCATAAATAAATCCCAGGTTAACCTTAAAACATCTGTGCGGAATTCTAAACAAATAAGTCTTAAACAACAACATAAGTCTTAAACATAATACATCATCAATTAAAATAACAAGTCTTCATCACTTGCTAACTTTGCCCTTGCCCTTACTAGTGGAGGGTTCATCGCTTCTTTCATTCTTAACTGCAATGTTATTATTAAGCAAGAGTGAGCACAAATGCCCACAAGTATAAAAAATGAAACAACAGTATAATAACATGCGAATAATCAACGACATCTGAATAAAGCTCAACTCTTGAATCAAGAATAAATAACATGAATCAAAAGAATTCTGAGGGTCATAAGACCTTGAACTATGTCCTAGGTTAACAAGGGTTATACTTGAAACCTTTAACAGTCATAAGACTATGGACCTTCTTCTCGTACTTAGGGGGATCAGCCCTTAGTGCCATACTGTGCACAATATCTTAACGCTAAAGCGTAATTAATCCCCTATATAGGGTTGTTCATCTCAGTTTGACATTCGAGTCCGCACCAAAGGAAGTTTGGTTTGGATAAATTCATCAAGGGTTCTGAAATTTAGAACGCTCATCAACTATGGACTAGTTGAATCAATAAGGTTCACTAGTCTAATAAGGTTTAACAATAACGATATTCAATTTGAATAATAATCTCAAACGTATACAATAGAACAATTATTGTATAACTGAATCATGCTTTGACAATATAAATAATCTGTAATATCATACTTGAACTTGAATAATAGAATGATAACTTATTCAAGGTAATTAATAATCTTGAAAGATATTAAAAAGTAGGGTTAAGAAACTTGCCTTGCTTGTAGATTACACTTTAACTAACTCGTTCTTTGAATTAAAAATCCTACATACCATTCACATACACAATACCAGTTAATTATAACATAACTAATCATTATAAACTCTTTCTCTTTGACTACTTTAATTATTCGACTAAACTTAGTCAAATTTTCACTTTGTCACATCATTTGTACTTCGTGAATTACCAAACTAATTATGTAATTTAATAATTCAAATCACATGTAATTATGTTATTTACATGTTACACATCTATTTTAATATCACATTATACCTATAACATGTTTACTTGTTCATTACATTAATCCACTAACACATTGATAGTCGTAAACATTTTAAAATCTCATTTCTGAGTTTTTCTGGAGAGTGGCGCTGCGGCGCCACTAATGTGCTAAGGAGTCGCGCTGCGGCGCAGTGGCGCTGTGGCCGGGCCCTTGGCGCTGCGGCGCTGTGGCGCCGTGGCTCGAGTCATGGCGCTACGGCACGGTGGCGCTGCGGCGCGGGAAATGAACTGGCAGCCGGCGCTGCGGCGCGGCATACCAGACACAGAAATGGCTGTTCGCGAAAAATCACAGAACATGCCAATTTCTCCCAATTTCTTATTTTCTACTCAAAATTAGACATACCCACAAGTTATAGTTCATGTATATTCATAATACAATATCTATAAAGTGATTTTAACCCATTAAAACATATAATCACAGATTTAAATCATGTAAAATTGGACTGTTCTTGATGTTCTTGAAGTTTTTGAACAAAACACATAATTTAGCCGTACGAATTCGTTATAACACCGAATCCGTTCGTTTAAGGCTTGATCTCTTCGTATTAACATGCTCAATAATATAAGAGTGTAAATTTTAGGGATAATATATAATCAATACATCAATTATCACATATATGGCCATATGGCCATATCACGTACTCTGTTTATTTTGAAATAACATATGTACGACATGTTTTCACAATACTGATGTTATGGTTTGCAACAATATATAATTAAAATACGATTTGATATGCCATAACATAAACAAAACCCATAATCATTATTCCTATCCCAATTACAGACGTTAAACCAAACTTTGAAAGCCATTTTATAAAAACTAAATGACGTAAAATAGAAATTAGGTTTGAGAAGATTACCCAAGCGTAGAATGTAAAGATAATAACTTCCTCCCTGTCTCAACCACAGAGTTTCTCCTACACTTTACTCTAATTTTCTCAACTCTCTCTGCTTAATATTAGACTTAGAAGAAAAAAATTGAAAGAAAAGGAAAGGAAGGCGTATAATATAGAAATCAACTGACGCATGGGTAACTGCCATCAACTTCCCATAGTGCCATGTTTGGCTAGTTAGAAAAGGTTTTAAAAAAATCGTTTAATTTAATAAAGCTTTATTATATAGTTTAACTAATGTCACATCCATATAAAATAAATCAATATTTTATTTAATTTTCTAAAATATAATAATTTCTCAATAATGCACATAGTCACATAATTAAATTTTTCATTAATAAATAATGTCAATTTATTAAATCTCTAATTAATAATTACATTAATTAAATAACATCATGCTTAATTAAATATTTTATTTAATTCAATAAGCTCACATAATCATATATTTTGAATAATAAAATTCTCCACATTAATTTAATAAATGTGACACATATAATTAAATTAATCTACCATAACTGTATCAATTAATTATTAAATCTAATAATTAAATCATCGAAAATATTTATTTAATTCAATAAATATTAAAATAAATTTACAAAATTCTCGTTCGTCACAGTCACAACTCCTAAACTCTAAGTCCACAGTGTCCATTTCAACAATCTGTAAATATACAAAATTATGCAAAAAATTATTCACACAGGAAAAAGATAATAACTCTAACAATTGCAGTGCTGCAATTGATAATCTAATCATGTTTACCTATAACCAAACCAATTGTTCTGTTTTGTTCGGCTCCTCATTTTTTTGTAAAGAAGAAAAAAAAACAGAACAATTAGCAGGGGAACAAAAGAACTCAAAAACTTTAAAGTCCTAATTTCTAATTTTGGTCTTTTTTAAAGTCCTAATTTCTAACCAAGGTGAAAAAAAAACAGAACAATCCAAAATTAGGACTTTTTTTCTTTGTAACTTTTAGAGAAATTAAGTTCTATATATACATTGGCAAAATTTATACACTGATTTAGTTACTTAGATCTAGGTTTAAACCTAGATTCCTCAATTTCTTTTTTTCGTTTAAACCCAAATATGAAAAGAGAGAAAAAGTATTACTTGAAATCGAGATCCACAGATTTGGGAGGACGTTGAACTTGAGAGGGATGGGCGGAATGACTCTTCAATCGCTAGTATGCAGAGGGAGAGGAATAAAGAATTCCTGGAAGAGAGAGAGGGAAGAAAACATAACTTTAATTGATAAGTTTTGTTTGGATGCAAGTTTTGTTTTTTAGTGAAGAGAAAGTATCTGCCGTGTCTTGTTGGACTTTTATAATGACTGCCTGCTAGTGTAAGACTCCGAATTTTATGAAATAAAAGTATTCAATTTTTCTTATAATTACAATTCAGTAAATGGTTAAATTGATAAAAAGTTAAAGTTATGGGTGAAATGTGAACACTTTTCAAAATACGCAAGTGGTTATAAAATAATCATTGTTGTCGGGGAATATTCGTTTGGTCGTGGAATATTCTTTCTGTCGGGGAATATTCGTACGACGACGCAGCTATTTGTGGGCCCCATAACAAATAACTGTCGGGTGAAGAAAACGACAAATTTGAGTTTTTACAAATAACGGCGTAGTTGTTACCGTTAACACTGTTGGAATACCCGGTGGTTAAAATACAGTAATACGCGTTATTGCACAGTAGCACATGGTATTGCACAATATTTTTGAAATTATTGATTCTTACGTAAGAAGGCACTACTGAATAATTGTCACAGTAGTTACTGTTCAATATTTTATTTTATTGATTCAATAATTGCTGCATTGATATTTTATATTATTATTGTTTAATAATTGTCACTGCACATTATTTTCTATTATCAGATCAATAATTCATATTATTTAAATAATATTATTAGATAGCATTATTGGTAATATCTAGAAAGTTCTGTCTAAGAAGATGTTTGGTCATCTAATTGCGTGCTAGTAAGGAGAAATCCTTATTGGAAAGCCCCCTCTTTCCTGGGAACGGTCTTGGTTGTCATAAATGTGATTCTGTAATATTATTTGTGAATAATTAATTATTGATTCATATGATAAGGAAATATTTATTTTATGTGGATATAAATGAGGGATATTTTTTTGTGGTTAAAAATGAAGGAGTTAATGTTGAGGTTTTTATCAGTATTTTTGTCGGAATGGAGGTATTAAAAATCAGGATTTTTTGAGATATTTTGCGAGGGTTATAATTTTTAATCCGACCGTTGGATCGTGGTAATATTTGGATATGTTATACATATATAAGTTGAGTATATGTCCATAAATTTTGAACCGTTAAAAATGAACGTATGATTTGTTATGAATTTTATGAGATGACTGGTTCAGAAATTGTTAAATTTTCGGAGTTAATCATTTTGGTGGAAAATTTTAGAATTGGTGGGCCCCACTCTTGGTTGGTGAAGAAATGTGCTGAGATTTTTATTCAAATGTGGTGGGTGGAAATAGTAGCAGGTAAAGCCATCAGGTTGCAGGTTAAGTCTGCTTCGGCGTGGTAATATTTTTCTATAAATAGAGGGCTAAGTTAGAATTGAAAATCACACCAGAAACATAAGCTTTCTCTCTTTCTCTCTCTATATTATGAAGCATATTTTGTGAGTATTTAGATACTTTGAGAGTTGCTATTCAGTGCAAGTTTCCTTCGGCTTTGCATTCCAGTCAGAAATACTACACTTTTGAGGTAAGGGATAGTAAGGGATAGTAAGAGATAGTAAGAGATTTTAAGGGTTGTTATATTTTCCAGTTTCGTAATTTTTCTGACCTTCAAAAATTCTGGAAAAATTTGAAATGATATTTTGATGAGTTTTCTTGATTGTGTCCAAAAATGGTAATTTTTGGATATATAAATTGAGAGTTATGAATTTTATGAGAAAAGACTATTTTAAAAGTAATCGCTTATAATTCCTTGTGGTTAACTCCAAAATTGATGAAATTTTTATTGGAAGTATATCTGTATAATATCAGTGTACTCTGTAAATTTTGGAATTTTTGGATAAAAGTACAATTTTTGATAAATGTCTAAATATTCGGCTGTTTTGGCCATATGAAAAATAGTAAATGACTTTTAAAAATTCTGAGAAAAATATATGTTCACTATGGGACTATATTATGCTAAATCTCAGAAAAGAAATATTTTTGTAACTGATTTGGTATTTTTCATGAAAATGGTCTAGTTATGAGTAAATGAATTAAATATGTTTTGTGAAGAAAGAAAATTAGAAAATAGGATTTTATGGCTTGAGAATCCTATATGAGGTATATGCAGATTTTTGATGAGGGTTTTGGTTATTGATGATGAAATTGCAAGAGTTGACATTTTATGATGATTAAATGCATTAATTAGTAAAGTGTAAATAATTTAAATAAATTTTTTATAAGCTTAAGAAATGTTATTCTTTGAATATCATTATACCGAAATATTGGTATGAATTTTATTGTAGAATTTCTACCTTTTTGTGTTGGGTTTACTATTCATGAGTTACTATTCACGAGTTACTATTCATGGGTTACTATTCACGAGTTACTATTCATGACAAAATTAGTTTCTTTTTCTGACCAAATTATAGCTGAGTTATGAATATTACTCTTGAGATTAAATCTATATGTTGATTATATTATTATATATAACATTTTTATAACCCTAATGATGATATTTCTCTTTGACTTGAGTGTAAAGATGGGTAGATTTTTGGTATGATCATGACTATGGGTTCTCTTTGGCCAGTAGTGCAAAATTGAATCGTTGATTGGTATGATCATGACCATTGAATTTATAAGTGAATATCTTTAGCTTAAGTGCAAAGGTGAATTGATCAACATGGTTATAATTATTGTTTATATAAATTCTGAAATGATTATATATTTCTTTGAGATATTAATATCTTTGGCCTGTAGTGCAAAGATGAAATATTGATGAATATCTTTGGCCTGTAGTGCAAAGATGAATTGTTGATGAATATCTTTGGCCCGTAGTGCAAAGATGACATGTTGTTGAATATCTTTGGCCAGTTGAGATAAACATGACCAACTGGTGATACAAATGAATATCTTTGGTCGTGGTGCAAAGATGAAGTTATTAGTATGATTATGAACAGGAACTGTGATTTGGTATAACCATAATCTTTGATGTTTCAGGTAAAGACAGGTGATGAAAATATTCTTCGTCCTGGGTGCGAAGAAAAATTTAGAGTCACAATTATGATTATGAGTTATTCATATGATTGTGGAAAGGAACTGTTGAGTGATGTTACATGGATAAAACATTGTTGATGGATTTTTAACATGGAGAAGATAATAGACTTTATAGTCTATTTGACTCTTCTAATGGATTGCTCGTTCCGCTGCAACTATGGTTGAAATTTTTATCATTTACCATATGTTCTAAATCTCTGATTTATTATTGATGAAGGCTATTGATAATTTAATTATCTTTAGTCATGATATTCTTTACTGAGCTAGTTGCGCTCACCCTTTTATTTCACAATTCCTTTCAGGTAATAAGAGTGTAGCTGGGTCGAGCGAGGGTAACGGGGAAATAGAACGGTGGTCTCTAGCTGTGGATGTTCTCCCGAAATAGTAAAGAAAAGTTCATTTAGTAGTTTTATTTGGTGAATCCAATAGGGTAAGGTGTACCCAACGTTGGAAGGGTGGTTTGCCACTATCATACAAGATGTCTAACGACATACAACCTCGTGTTATCATAAGACAGGGATGTGCTCATTCACTTGCTGAGTATATATACGAGCACTACCTATATAATCTTTGTGTTTGTTTGAAGTATAATTCTCAATTAGAGACAGTAGAGATAATGATATGTCAAGAGAAGACTCACCATTGGGAAGAATATGATAGTAATCTTCTCGTTTTTCTTTGGGGTCTATTGGGTCAACCAAGAATAATTCTGTGGCCATATGATATCTATCACAACCTAGAAGCATGGTCTCCCATGTACGAAGGTTTCCATGAGCACTTCCCAAAGATTCTAATTTCTAAAACAGTTTTTAACTATACCTTTATGTAAGGTGTCATTGTGAGGTGATGTCCACGGTTGGAACATAAGTCACATTTGGTATATATTTGTATCCAAACTCACAGCATATGTGTTGTTGTATTTTGCACGACAATTGTTGTAATAAAGTTGTAGTTATTTTCTGTACCATGTATTTGGCGACTCAGAATAGGTTGGATGGAATGGACCTATTTTGGGGTCGTTACAGCTAGGACTGTTCGTTTACGAACAGTCCGTTTGAGAGCTTTATCCTCTCTCTCTCTCTCTCTCTCTATATATATATATATATATATATATATATATATATATATATATATATACATACTAATCATATATATATTATATATATTATCAGTATTATCACGTGGCCACCGTATTATATATAAAATATATATTCTTAATAATTTTATAATTAAAATAAAAGGTTTATTTTAATTTTAAAGTTAGATTTCATGCTAACTAATTAGAGTTAGAATTAAATTCCATGATAACTAATTGGAGTTGAAAAAGCATTCCGTATTTCCTTAAATAAAGGAGTTTATTTAGATATGAAATAAGATTTCATATTATTCAAAATAAAGGAGTTTATTTGTGAATAGGAAAGAGAATCCGCATTTTCTTAAATAAATGAGTTTATTTAGATATGGAATAAGATTTCATATTATTCAAAATAAATGAGTTTATTTGTGAATAGGAAAGAGAATCCGTGTTTCCTTTAATATAGGAGTAGTTTTTTTCTTGGAATTGAATTCCATAATTAATTAAAATAAATGAGTTTATTTTGATTAATGAATTTAATTAAAATAAAATAGTTTATTTTATTCAAAATTGGATAAATTAAAATAAAAGAGGTTTATTTTGATTTAAATTTGGATTAAAATAAATGTGTTTATTTTGATTTAAAATTAGATTTTATGCTAACTAAATTTGCCCATTAAATGATATCAATATATATATTGAATGTTTATTATTCATAAGATGAATGTTATTTATTGATGCATATGGTGATGTGTATAATAATAAATGGGATTGATTATGGACTATTGACCAATGTGATTGGATTATATTTTAGTTGGATCCGTGAATGTATGGGTTTTATTAAATGGAGTCTGCGTACCTCGTCTTCTCTAATTTTTTCTTAATGTAAATTCTAACTCCCTCTTATGTACCTCCCCTTGACCGCTGATCAAAGTTTCTATTTATTTTAAATAGTTTTGTAATAGGAATAATTAAAATTATTTTGAAGAATTAGAGATCAAGAAGCAAGGAGCATTTAAAAATCCGTTTGTAATGGAGCTCGTAATTTAAATGTAATAATTATATTTAAGTTTAATTCTTGCACCCTAGGATTGACCTTTTAGTTCACTTAGTGGCTCTAGTGAACCAAACTAGAATAAAATCCATAATCAATTCGGGTAAAATATAGTATTCTATATGTGCATGCTTATACTATATATATATATATATATATATATATATATATATATATATATATATATATATATATATATATATATATATATATATATATATATATTATGCAAACATGCTTCACATGCTAATTAATTTGATGCGTATTTTATATATATATGTGCATGCGCGCTAAACAAGATGAGACACATTGATAACAAAACTCTCAAATAAATTATATTAAGCTGTAACATTCAAAGATATTTGAAATATCGAATGTCGCCTTCTAGCATGGTAAAATAATAGAGTATTAAATATTTAATATGAGTTTGTTGTGCACACACAAGACAAGTATTACATATTTAAGATGTTGTTTTATCACATTTAATGCTTATAAATAGACTGAACAATACTGTTTTGTTGTGCACACACAAGGACAGTGTTTTTCTTTTGAATATATGGAGTGCTAGGTATGACTTAACTTAGACCATTATGATCTAAGAGGCAAAATACAAGGAGTTGCATAGTTGATGTAATTGACAAGAGTTGTCTACCTATTTATTTATATATAATTTGTTGTGCACACACAAGGCTATATACATTTAAAATGGGATCCTTATTCTCACTAGCATATCTTTAATTAGATATCGTTGAACTATATAAATTGATGGTAATATAGTTTGAAGAAAATAGTGGGAGATACCAATTTAAAATAAGACATAATTTGTTTTGGTAATTAATAAAAGAATGTATGTTAAAATGTTGTTAATTACAAATTTATTTATAGAATTTTATAATGTCTAAATTACTATCACTGCGTAGCATATTAGATGCTAAATTAATCGGACCGAATTAAACGGATTGGTTAAGGAAATTAAGAATAGTTCTCACGGCTGAAAAGCTATCTTATGTCCTTAATACACCTATCCCTGCAATGATTGCAGACAATGCCTCTGAGGAAGAGATTGTTACTTTTAGAAAGTGGTAAGATGATGCACAATTGGCTCAATGCATCATGTTCGCATCCATGAGTAACGAGCTTCAGCATCTGCATGAAACTATGGATGCTCCTACTATACTCCTACACGTCAAGTAGTTGATGGTGTGGAAAGTAGGACTAATAGATATCAGATATCTAATTAGCTCTTCCGATCTAGAATGACCAGCGACACTACAACATAGACAAAAGTCCATTATCAATTTGATTGAATAATTAGGACAATAGGTTTTGTCATGGATGGAGAGTTGAGCCAAGATTTGATCTTGCTGTTACTCCCGAACTCATTCTCACAATTGTTGTGAATTTTTTATATGAACAAGCTAGATATCAGCTTCGCTGATTTGCTTAACATGTTGAAAAATATTGAGAGTCACTTTCCAACCAAGAAAGACCAAGTCTTACTGGAAGGGGCCAAAGGATCTTCTGAAAAGAAGAACGATTTAAAGAAGGTAAATAAGAAAGGCAAAAACAAAGGATAATAAGAACATAACTGATACGGATAGCAAATAAGTTTACTTCCACTGCAATAAGCCTGGACATTGAAAAAAAACTGCGAGAAGTATCTTGTAGAGGCTAACCAAAAGAAGCTTAGTGAATCTTCGGTTACAAATAAAGTTTTGTTCATGATTTAAAATAAATTTTTCTTTAAGTCAAGGTTCTACTTGGGTATTGGATACCGACTTTGGTTATCATAAATATAGATTTATGAAGGGACCAAACAGAAGTAGAAAGCTAAACAAAGATAAGTAATCCTATGTGTGAGAAATGAAGCAAAGGTTGCTGCTTAGCCATAGGAACTTATTGCTTTACATTGCCTACGGTAAGTTTATTAAGTCAATAAGTTGTTATTGTATTCCAGTTCTCGTTAGAAATATTATTTTTATTTTGTTGTTGGACAATAAAATATTTGGTATTATATTTAAGAACAATTTTTGTTCTATTTATAATAATAATATTTTATAGAACTGGAATATTACTTAATAAATTTTGTATACTTGACTTACGTGAAAAATTATTTTATAAATTGAACAAACTAGTATAAGAAAATGAGATGATCATTCAAAGAGTTGAATGTTTGTATTTGATGAAATACAAGTATGAATTATTTGAAAGGTTCAAAGAATTCAAAAGTGAAACTAATTTGAAAAGTATTAAGATTCTTTGATTAGATTGAGGAAGGAATACTTATGCAATGAGTTTCTAGATCATCTCAAATAGTTTTCTCAAAATGGACGCCTTCTGATACGCAATAATTGATTGATGTATCTGAACAAAAAAATCGTATCTTGTTGGACATGGTGCGGTCCATAATGATTTTACCGACATTCCATTATCCTTCTAGAGTAATGTCCTAGAAATGGCTGCATATCTACGAAAAGGTAACCTAAAAATCTAGCCCCAAGACTCCATAAAAGTTATGGACATGGAGAATTCCTAATCTTATGGATGTTAAGATAAAGGGTTGTCCAACTTATGTGAAAAAGGTTTGAAAGGATAAGCTTGGGACAAGATTTGACAAGTACAGATTTGTGGGACATCCTAAAACAAGTTTAGGGTATATGTTCTATAATCCTACTTAGCAAAAGGTGTTTGTTACGAAACACACTGCCTTCTAAGATAAAAGTGTTTATCATTGAAGAAGCTAATGGGAGGATAATAGAATCTTGAAAAGTTCAAGAACCACAAAATACTATAAGTCAAATAAGAGAAACTTGTAGATAGCCCTATTGTACCACAATCAAATTATAAATCTGGAGTAGTACCGAAGATACCTGGGAGGTATGGATTCATCATAGATGATGATGATGAGGTATGTGTAACCCCCGAGAAAAATCAAATTTTTAGGAGAATTAAAATTTTATTTAATTATGAGGATTAAATGAATTTAATTGATTATTTAAGGGAGTAAGCTATAGAAGGTCGTTCTATGACCTAAACATGTCGGAACGTTGTTGTATTTTGGCTACGTAGTAGAATTAAAGTGTTTGAATTTCCAAGACGAAAATAAAAGCTTTCCGAAAAATTTTCCGAAAAATACTACTCACGCATTTATGCTCGGGAATTATTTTTGAATTTCCGAGAAATACGTAATGATAGAATATCGAGGTGAGATGGAATATCCAATAATATTTCAGTTATGAAAAATGCAGTTTTTCGCCTGCGGACTTAAAACCTAACGTTTAGGGAAAATGACTTCCGAGAAGGAATTTGAAGCGCATGTAATGAATTAAGTAATGATCGTATAATATGTAGGTATTGTACGAAGTAATGAATACGCGTATGTATGAATGATAGCGTATCGTATATCATGAATTAGTATACGAGTTAGGATACGAGAATTATACATAAAGTATATGTCCTAAGGCTTTAAGCCAAATGTATTTAATTTGTAGGATTGTGTAGGAAATATTAAAGTCCAATGAGAATTGACAAATTCCAAATGTAAGAATGGTTAAGTCCAATAGAAATTAAGGAGCAAGCCCAAGTATATGTAATGAGAAGCCCAAATTGAATTAATGTAAGCCCAAATTATAAGTAAGCTAATTAAACCTTAAGCCCAAAATATTAATTCAACGGGTAAGGGTGATCCATGGGGCAACCCATGAGAACATAGATGACCTAAAGTGGTGGGCAAGTAAAGTGACTTAATGGATAAGTGTTGTGGTGAGCAAGTAATGTGACTTAAAGGCTAAGTTATGTGATTAACAAGTATACTTAATGATTAAGTAAGTGTGATGGCCAAGTTTAGGTGGTGAGCAAGTTAACTTAAGTACAAAGTAATGAATAGTAAGGAGGTGGAGTGGCCTAAAAGACTAAACTACCCGAACCTTGGAAATCCTATAAATAGCAAGCTTGGATTCATTTGTTTGGTTGTTTCATTTCATCCAACTTATAAAGTTGAGAGCTTATTTACTTGAGAGAATAAGCACATATAAAGTTAGACTTCCTTTGATAGATTTCCAACCAACAACTTATAGCTTATTGGTTTGAGAGAAAAAGCTAGAAGATTAGCCTTGTTAATTCAAGAAGCAAGAAGGAGATTAAAGATTTACCAAGTGTTATTCAAGAGTAAGTAATCTTAAACCATGTTTCTCTTTTTCTTCCACTGTTAGAGAAGGGGATATTGGTAGAACTAGCATGATAAAGAATGATAAATTAAAGGGCTTAAGTCTTAATAAGCCGTATAAGTCATGAATAAGCTATTTGTAATCATATAAGTTAAGAACTTGTGAAGATCAATAATGAACTTATAATGAACTTGTGAGAACTTGTAACATGTTTACATTAATAAAGTGAGTATGATAATAAGAAGTAAGAAGAATGGTTAAAAGTCATTAATCATAATGAGCCATATGAAAAGAAGACATAAGTCATGAGTAATGAAAATTTAAGTAATTTATATTTTTATAAGTTATAAACTCACAACGAACTAGTAATAACTTATCATGTTTATAAATTAATGAAGCATGTATGTCAAGATGTTAGTATAATGGATTGAATCCAATTGAAATGGTTTAAAAATCTTAAGTAACGAAGTTTTGCCGGAATTTACACGATTGGACGATAATCGTCGAATTCGTGAAATTTTCAGAATGAAAGTCAAATTTTGATATTGAGCTTGGAAACGTTGGTTTTGAATGGAGACAAGTCTTATTTAGCATTATAGAGTAGCGAACTCAAAAATGGCCGGAATCCGACATAGAACGAATAAACGAGCGTTAAACGTTCACGAACGTTTATTGTTTTCGTTAAAAAATGGACTAATAGGTGGAATTTTAGCAAACGAAGTCGAATAGATAAAATTATTGCATGAACACGTGGAGTATGTAAATTATGAACTATAGGCTCTTGAACGAGCCAATTCGGACTTATAACGAAGAAGTTACGAGGCCGGGAATCTCACCAAAAGAAAAATCTGTCAAATTTATCTCTGGCACAGAGCCCGTGCCGCGACGCGACTCCAAGCCTAAATGACCGGTGCCGCAGCGCCAAAGTGATCCTCATCCTCTGCAAACTCGCGCCGCAGCGCGATAAGTAACAAAGGTACTCGCGCCGCAGCGCCGAGTCCGGTTTCCAAGCCTTAATGGGCGACGCCGCAGCGCGACATAACAAAGGAACACTGGCGTCGTAGCGCCAGCCTTAAAAGCTAGACAGAAAAGAATGAGTTCAAGTAGAAGATGAAGGGAAATTGTTTAGTAACGAACTAAGGGACTTAATGAAACATTATTAGGTAATAAATAAAACTCAAGTGTGATCACTTAGAGTTAAAGAAAGTTAATTGAATGTAAACAAGAACGGTGTACAATAAATGTACATAAGCAATGCCGATTAAGTGTCAATTAATAACGTAAGGACGTTAGTAAGCCATGAGGAAGGATAATTAACTCGAACCGAGTTGTAATAATGTAATAATTTCAATTAAATTATAGAAAGGAACGAAGTTGGTAAGAATGATGTAAAGAATGACGGAAAGCCGAAACCAATAAATAACAAATTTAATACGAGATTAGATTGAGAAGAAGGGTAAGATTCTTTAGAAATCAAGTATGTTCATTCATGACCTAATGTGGTATGTTATGTGGTTATGTGTTGTAGAGACCATAAAGACTCAAAGGAAACGTAATTATTCTGTAGCATACGCTGAAGGCAAGTTTTTTTCTAAACGCTTGTCTAACCTTCGTGTTAGCCAGGTTTTCAAATGATTCACGTTATGAGATGCATGTATAATTTTAAAGAAAGGGTCAAAGCCAGTTTTAACTCGGCTAGACTAATCATGATAGATTGATCGATTTATTTACCAGTCTTTTAATATAGAATTATTAACGCTATCCTACGCTAATTGTTTGGTACGGATTCAAGGTAAGCCTGAACATGAACAAACAAATGTATTTTCATCGAGTATTCGATGGGCACGTGAGGTTGCCACAACTTAAACGTACACACGTTTAATGGATGTAGTGTTGATCAACATAGAGTCCTTTAGGTTGATCATCTAGAAGTGCTCGTAAGATATGTCGGACTTACAGACTTCGTGCCGGGTTGTCCTTTTCAAAGAAACTATAAGACGTTCACGTCTTGAACCAGAATTGATGTATTACTGAATCTTGTTATTGTAAAATGTTTTGAAGGAAAAGAAACGCTATTTTAAGTTATTGATAGTACTTCGTAACTATCATCCAGTTATTGAAGATATACGATTCCTATGTTTCAAGCATGCTTTTAAAATGAAATTATTGTACTTACTGAGCTTGTTATGATCACTCTTGCTTGAACCATATGAATGCAGCTTAGACCGAATGGACTGAAGGTTTAGACAAGAATAAAGAGACGGCTAAAGCGAAGTTGTAGATTACCTATGTAATAGTATAGGTTTGAAATGATAATATTTGATATTATGACAAGAACAAATGTAACGGTTATAAAGAACCTGGGGAATGGTAGTATTGTTTTGGAATATATATATATATATATATATATATATATAAGATATATTCGTTCTTTTGAGGTATTTCAATTGAATGTTTGTGTGAACTGTAGCACCGTGGAGCACTATATGCCGGGTTGAAAGAGACCCGGATTTGGGGGCGTCACAGGTTGGTATCAGAGCATTAGGTTATAAAACTTAAGGGGGAAAGAACCTTAGTCTAATAACCTTGTTAAGGAAGAGAAGTTCGAAGGAAGTAAAACTCGAGCTTTACGTAAGTCAAATGAGTCAATAAGGTATTGAGCAAACTCAGTACCGAAAGATTTAAAAGATGAAAAGTAACCCTAAATAAATTAAATGTTATTGGTGCTTATACTATTATGTGTTATGTACTAATCAACATGTTATGTGTTATTGTAGGATGTCGAATGATAGCTTGATGTATAGAGATATACACGTGGTGAACGACGAGTTGGTGAACAGAGTAGAGCTTGTACCCATGCCAGTGGCGAAGGTACCATTAGTGATTCTAGAGGAGTCAGAACCAGATGAGTACTTTTCTGAGGAGAACTACTTCGAGGGAGAGATGGAATAACATCATATGTTCATATGATGAACGATGTGGAGGAGGGGATGGAGGTAACGCCGGTTGGTACGGTGGTACCTGCACCAGAGTCATCACCACCAGATGCAATGGGATCAATGTATCTGGCAGCGCTTAACAAGAATGTGCAACTGAGTGCAGTTGTGCAGAATCAGAATGAAGAGATTAGTGCTCTTAATGTAGCGAAGGAGTCTGCATAAGCAGATTTTGAGGCAGAGCATGATGAGAAGGTGCTCATGATAATTAAGGCTAGAGATTTTAAGAAGAAGGTCGATGAGCTTCGTAAAGAATTAGGGGAGAAGGACCGGAAGATAGCACGGATGTCTTACATCCATAAGAGTGGTCATAATGATTTCAAGCTGAAAGTCGCTTGTCATCCCCTGGAGTCAGGACAAACTCGACATACGATTAGTCGGGATACTGTAACGAAGATAGCGGATGAGAAACACGAAGATGTTGTTATGCATTATTAGAAGTCTAAAGTCATAAATATGTGTGTAGTGACGTAAAACCCTCTTTTGTATAAAAAGGGTAGTCTTTTGTAAATCTCAACTTTTGTGAAGTACCATTTCGGGATAAAAATGTAATAGCTTTTGGTTATGAGAACAAATTATAAATAGTTTCAAACTATGAAGAAGCATATGACTATAAAGAAGTTTTCTTTTAATATGCTTTGTTATAGTGCGAGTTGGTATGTGGCGAATAATAATGAAGTAAGTACATAGATAATAATGAAATTTTATTTATTAGAAAGTGCTGCCATGGAGAAGACAACGTAATCAGGAAGTAGAATAACGTAATGATAACCAATGGGGTCAAAATAACCCTATGCAAGAGTTCGTTAATTTATTAACGGCCGCATTTAACCAAATTGGGGGTAAAGTACCCGTGGAAACCTAGAATAGTCAGAACGACTACCTTTAAAGAGTTTAAAAGCATAGGTCTGCCGGAGTTTAAAGGAACGACAAACCTAATAGATGCCCAAACAAGGATAAAAGGAAATAGAGAAGGCGTTTGTTATTACAAGCGTAGGTGAGGCACAAAAGATTTCTTTTGCGACTTATACAAGGAAAAGGGAAGCCAACTTTTGATGGGAGGCTTACCAGGGTGGGACTAGAACAAATGTGGTAGCGTGGAAACAATTCAAGAAGGTTTTCCTCGAGAATTATTTCCCTACAAGTATGCGAGAGAGGATGGAGATTAAGTTCTTAGAACTTAATCTAGGGGACATGACGGGTCCCAGTACACATCCAAATTCAATGAATTGGTAAGGTTTGTTTCACACTAAGTGGACACTGATGAGATGAAGGCTCGTAGGTTGAGCAGGGCCTGAAACCCTGGCTCTATAGTGGGATGTCGGTGTTCCAGAGTGTTTCTTATGGGACCATTCTGGAGAAGGTAATTATAGTAGAGGATGGTAGTGAGGCATTGACTCAATACCACAAAGAGAGGAAGAATGAGAGCAAGGGAGTGGGAGGAACCAAGGTAGAGAATGCCAATGGCAGTATGCCAAGAAGAAAGAATTTTAACTCTGAGAATACTAGAGTGGGATAAGGGAATCCTAAGCGTAGAATCGAAGTGTGTAAAACATGTGGAAAGACTCATCTAGGAGTCTGTCTGAAAAGAATTATAAGTACCTTTAAACATTAAGGTAGAGGAGGAGGAAATAACTTTCGTTAATTGTATTCGTGGAAATGGTTTCATGGATAATAAAGTTGAGAGAATTTGAAGAAATTCTCGATATGAATGGGTTGATTAACCATATAGCTTTAATGAATAGTTATAAGAAAAGTATGAATTTTTAGTTTTTCAGAAAACCCAAGGTAGTAATTTACGATAATAAAACACCGAGACGCCCTTGTTGTCTAACCTTGATGTAAGTTGGTTGGATGCTAAGGAAGAGGATGAGTCGTTACGGTTGCGTATCGACTATCGTAATAGGAGTGAGTTAGCAGTTAAGAATAAATACCCATGGCCTAGGATCGATGATCTATTTGATCGGTGGAGAGGGGCAAAGAATTTTTCTTATATAGATTTATGTACGGGGTATAGTCGGTTAAAATTAAGGAAGAAGGAGGAGGTACCTAAGATGACGTTCAGAACTCGTTACAGTTTGACAAGTTTCTGGGTATGTCATTTGGGTTGACTAATGTACTAAAGTTAGATTTCCGTAAGGGGAACCGAATAGGTCGGTGGCAAATTGATAGATACCCTTGTGAGGTGCTATAGTTGAAGGTACCATTAGCGTCACAAGATTTAAGAAAAAGGTTAAGTAAGTCATTAATATTGTCTTTATAAGATGATACGGAGAATTTTGTAGTGTATCTCGATGTTTTGCATGGATGACATGATTGCGTGCTCTTATAGCATGGCGATGTCATTGTGTATGCATCACGCCAGTTAAAGGATTATGAGAAGGTCTATCCTACTTATGATCTATAATTGGCAGTGGTAGTTTTTTTAATTAAAAATCTGAAGATAGTATTTATACGAGGAGAAAGGTGAGATATACACGGACTCTAAGAGTCTGAAATATATCTCCACTCAGAAGCAGGAGGTAGAGAAGGTGATTAGAATGGATAGGAGATTATGATGGTGATATGTTATATCATACAGGGAAGGTAAGCGTAGTAACCGACGCATTGGGTAGGAAGAGTAGAGAAAAGCTATCAATGTTAACGACTCAGAATGAGTTATTAACGGAGATGGCGAGAACGAAGTTAGAAGTTAAATTATGGAATGAAGGGGTATAAATGTTTTTCACAACGTAGACTCAATCCACGATAGTGGAACGAGTTAATTAAGTACAACTAGGTAACGATGAATGCAAATAAATGAAGAAGAAGACGCATGATAAATAGAAGACTAAGTATAGTCTTGTTTTGAAGGAGGAATTTGAGTTCCTAATAATTACGAATTAAAAGGACTAATGAAAGGGAAATATGGTAATATGTTAGTAAGTGTTTAACTCCAAGTCAGATTATTGATAGGATGTGACAAGTCATGTGAATTAAGATAATACTTTCGGTGAAGGTGAATGTAAGAACCACAATGTCGAAGAAGCATTGTGGGAACACAAGATTAAAATGAAGAAAACTTTTCCTCATTTGTTTATATAATTATTAGCGAGATTCTGGGGACAGAATCCTTATAAGGAGGGAATAATGTAACGCCCGAGAAAAATCGGATTTTTAGATGAATTAAAAGTTTATTTAATTATGAGGATTAAAAGAATTTAATTGATTATTTAAGGGAGTAAGATAATTGAAGGTCGTTCTATGACCTAAACAAGTCGGAACATTGTAGTATTTTGGCTACGTAGTAGAATTAAAGTGTTTAAATTTTTAAGACGAAAATAAAAGCTTTTCGAGAAATTTTCTGAAAAACACTATTCACGCATTTATGCTCGGGAATTTTTTTTGAATTTCTGAGAAATACGTAATGAAAGAATATCGAGGTGAGATGGAATATCCAATAATATTTTAGTTATGAAAAATACAGTTTTTCGCCTGCGGACTTAAAACCTAACGTTTAGGGAAAGTGACTTCCGAGAAGATTTAAAGCGCATGCAATGAATTAAGTAATGATCGTATAATATGTAAGTATTGTACGAAGTAATAAATACGCGTATGTATGAATGATAGCATATCGTATATCATGAATTAGTATACGAGTTAGGATATGAGAATTATACGTAAAGTATATGTCCTAAGACTTTAAGCCAAATGTATTGAATTTGTAGGATTGTGTAGGAAATATTAAAGTCCAATGAGAATTGACAAATCCCAAATGTAAGAATGGTTAAGTCCAATAGAAATTAAGGAGCAAGCCCAAGTATATGTAATGAGAAGCCCAAAGTGAATTAATGTAAGCCCAAATTATAAGTAAGCTAATTAAACCTTAAGCCCAAAATATTAATTCAATGGGTAAGGGTGATCCATGGGGCAACCCATGAGAACATGGATGACCCAAAGTGGTGGGCAAGTAAAGTGACTTAATGGATAAGTGTTGTTGTGAGCAAGTAATGTGACTTAAAGGCTAAGTTATGTGATTAACAAGTATACTTAATGATTTAGTAAGTGTGATGGCCAAGTTCAGGTGGTGAGCAAGTTAACTTAATCACAAAGTAATGAATAGTAAGGAGGTGGAGTGGCCTAAAAGACTAAACTACCCTAACCTTGGAAATCCTATAAATAGCAAGCTTGGATTCATTTGTTTGGTTGTTTCATTTCATCTAACTTATAAAGTTAAGAGCTTATTTGCTTGAGAGAATAAGCACATATAAAGTTAGACTTCCTTTGTTAGATTTCCAACTAACAACTTATAGCTTATTAGTTTGAGAGAAAAAGCAATAAAAGCTAGAAGATTAGCCTTGTTAATTCAAGAAGCAAGAAGGAGATTAAAGATTTACCAAGTGTTATTCAAGAGTAAGTATTCTTAAACCATATTTCTCTTTCTCTTCCATTGTTAGAGAAGGGGATATTGGTAGAACTAGCATGATAAAGAATGATAAATTAAAGGGCTTAAGTCTTAATAAGCCGTATAAGTCATGAATAAGCTATTTGTAATCATATAAGTTAAGAACTTGTGAAGATCAATAATGAACTTATAATGAACTTGTGAGAACTTGTAACATGTTTACATTAATAAAGTGAGTATGATAATAAGAATTAAGAAGAATGGTTAAAAGTCATTAATCATAATGAGGCATATGAAAAGAAGACATAAGTCATGAGTAATGAAAATATAAGTAATTTATATTTTTATAAGTTATAAACTCACAACGAACTAGTAATAACTTATCATGTTTATAAGTTAATGAATCATGTATGTCAAGATGTTAGTATAATGGATTGAATCCAATTGAAACGGTTTAAAACTCTCAAGTAACGAAGTTTTGTCGGAATTTACACGATTGGACGATAATCGTCGAATTCGTGAAATTCTCGGAATGGAAGTCGAATTTTGATATTGAACTTGGAAACGTTGGTTTGGAATGGAGACAAGTCTTATTTGGCATTATAGAGTTACGGACTCGAAAATGGCCGAATTTTGACATAGAAAGAAGAAACGAGCGTTGAACATTCACGAACGTTTATCGTTTTCGTTAAAAAATGGACTAATAGGTGGAATTTTAGCAAACGAAGTTGAATAGATAAAATTCTTGCATGAACATGTAGAGTACGTAAATTGTGAACCGTATGCTCTTAAACGAGCCAATTCGGACTTATAACGAAGAAGTTACAAGGCCGGGAATCTCACCAAAAGAAAAATCTGTCAAATTTATCTCTAGCACAGAGCCTGCGCCGTGGCGCGACTCCAAGCCTAAATGACCGGCGCGGCAGCGCCAAAGTGAGCCTCATCCTCTGCAAACTCGCGCCGCAGGGCGACAAGTAACAAATGGACTAGCGCCGCAGCGCCGAGTCCGGTCTTCAAGCCCTAATGGGCGACACCGCAGCGCGGCATAACAAAGGAACACTGGCGCCACAACGCCAGCCTTAACAGCTAGACAGAAAAGAATGGGTTCAAGTAGAAGATGAAGGGAAATTGTTTAGTAACGAACTAAGGGACTTAATGAAACATTGTTAGGTAATAATTAAAACTCAAGTGTGATCACTTAGAGTTAAAAAAAGTTAATTAAATGTAAACAAGAACGGTGTACAATAAGTGTACATAACCAATGCCGATTAAGTGTCAATTAATAACGTAAGGATATTAGTAAGCCGTGAGGAATGATAATTAACTCGAACCGAGTTGTAATAATGTAATAATTTCAATTAAATTATAGAAAGGAACGAAGTTGGTAAGAATGATGTAAAGAATGATGGAAAGCCAGAACCAATAAATAACAAATCTAATACGGGATTAGATTGAGAAGAAGGGTAAGATTCTTTAGAAATCAAGTATGTTCATTCATGACCTAATGTGGTATGTTATGTGGTTGTGTTGTAGAGACCGTAAAGACTCAAAGAAAGCGTAATTATTCTGTAGCAGACGCTGAAGGCAAGTTTTTTTCTAAACGCTTGTCTAACCTTCGTGTTAGCTAAGTTTTCAAATGATTCATGTTATGAGATGCATGTATGATTTTAAAGAAAGGGTCGAAGCCAGTTTTAACTCGACTAGACTAATCATGATAGATTGATTGATTTATTTACAAGTCTTTCAATATAGAATTGTTAACGCTATCCTACGCTAATTGTTTGGTACGGATTCAAGGTAAGTCATCGAGTATTCGATGGGCACGTGAGGTTGCCACAACTTAAACGTACACACGTTTAATGGATGTAGTTTTGATCAACATAGAGTACTATAGGCTGATCACCTAGAAGTGCTCGTAAGATATGCCGGACTTACGGACTTCGTGCCGGGTTATCCTTTTCAAAGAAACTATAAGACATTCACGTCTTGAACCAGAATTGATGTATTACTGAATCTTGTTATTGTAAAATGTTTTGAAGGAAAAGAAACGCTATTTTAAGTTTTTGATAGTACTTCGTAACTATCATCCAGTTATTGAAGATATACGATTCCTATGTTTCAAGCATGCTTTTAAAATGAAATTGTTGTACTTGCTGAGCTTGTTATGCTCACTCTTGCTTGAACCATATGAATGCAGCTTAGACCGAATGGACTGAAGGATTCGACAAGAATAAAGAGAAGGCTAAAGTGAAGTTGTAGATTACCTACGTAATAGTATAGGTTTGAAATGATAATATTTGATATTATGACAAGAACAAATGTAACGGTTATAAAGAACCTGGGGAATGGTAGTATTGTTTTGGAATATATATATATAAGACATTCGTTCTTTTGAGGTATTTCAATTGAATGTTTGTGTGAACTGTAGCACCGTGGAGCACTATATGTCGGGTTGAAAAGACCCGGATTTGGGGGCGTCACAGTATGTATCATAGGAGATGATGATCCAGTTACATACGATGAGGTAAGAGTTATAGACACTCAGAGAAATGGATTGAAGCAAGCTTCTCAAATAGAACATTCATTTTGATGAGATAATGAAAAGAGTTTGATTTATCAAAAACAAGAATGAACCTAGTGTGCACAAAAGGGTCAGTGGGAGCGTCGTGATATTCTTAGTATTATATGTTGATATACTACAGATAAGGAATGACATGCCAATGCTAGAATCAGTAAAGATAAAGTTGTCTAAACATTCCTCCATGAATGATTTGGGAAGAGTATTTTAATTGGGGATACAAATCTATACAAATAGATTTAAGAGGATGCTCGACTTAACCCAAGGAACGTATATTCATTTGATGGTAAAGTCGTTTAGCATGACAAACTCCAAAAGATATCTTATGTTGATAAGCCATGGAGTGTATCTCTCTTAATAGTCCCCATAGACTCCTAAAAAGAGAGATCGCATGAGTGACAATTATGTATACAATGAAATATACAAGACCTGATGATGATCGGCCATATTCTGGAGAAGATCACTGTAAGACAGTGAAAAACATCTTAATCGGTACTAAGGATGTGATTAAAATTTCTGGTGGGTCTAAATTAAAATTAGAGGGCTTAACAGACCCAAGTTTTTTAGACAGACCAAGACGACAGAAAATTCACTTTAAGGTAAAGGGTTACTTTGAACAGTGGTGCATTGAATTGGAAAGGTTTCAAACAGTAAAGAGTTGCTGGTTTAGTGATAAAATAAAGTATATAGCTATGAATGAAGCTACAAGTTGATTGTTTAGATGAAAAGTTTATTACAAAACTAGAAATAGTTCCTAAGTCTCATCTTGGATCTAAACATATGTTGTGGCACTTTCATTTGATTATTGAAATCATTGAAAGATGGAAAATCACTATAGAGTTAGTGAACTCTCAAGAACAACATTACATATCCATTAACTAAAGCTTATCCAACAGCAGGATAATAGTCACTTAGAGAAGAAAGGTATGAGATACCATGGCGATTGACTTTAGTGCAAGTGGGAGATTAAAAGTAGTATGCACACAAGTCAATCATGTTTGATAATAAAGCATATACTTTGTAACAATCTTATTCATTTATTAATAAAAGGCTTTTAATTATCTACATGATGCTGTTTTATAATATGTGATAAACCCATAGTTTTAAGCAATGCTTTTAGAATAATGATGATGATCATTTTAATGAGATCTAAATTCTTAGAAAGCTTAAAACTAAAATAGTTCCCAATCGTTGGATTACTAAATTGGAAATTAGTGAATCCAGATAGATTGGTACATACGTTGCTTGCTCATTGATTGAGGATGATTGATCTCATGATCATTTGTGTGAAGACACTAAAGCAAGTATGTAGGTGCTTATTAAAGAATAAGTTCACTGAACGTGGCTCGCTAAGGAATACCTAATGGAGTATTACTTGCTTGTCAATAGGAATTTCTGTAGTGATAGTAGTACAAATAATCCTTAGACTTGAGATTATCATAGTATCTTGTGTATGATGAGTTATACTTTGACTTATTCTTTAAGACCCTTAGGATATATCAAAGGGTATGCTTGGGTATAATAAGTTGTACATGGAGATAATGCATGATTAATAAAGAATCTACCACTTCTAGTAAAAGAAGAGAAATGTCTTATGTTATTCGATAAATGACAACCCAGTAGTCCTTGGCCAAGACATAATGAAATTAGAAACGAGTTTCTAATTTGCATTATTTGGAGTTGTGCATTTAAGGATCGAAATACATATAATTAAATAAAATAAGACTTGACAGTAATTTCATGTCTTATATTTAATTGGGACATTGTATGGTGGAAGGATTGAATTGTTCGGTAACTATTTACTCAAAGGTTCTTTTATGATTAATGTTAAAATCTATACTATCTGAAAAGTCGTTGAATGCTAGGGAGGCTTATCCCTATTGTAGTATAACTATTATTTATTTAAATAAATTAATAGTTTAATTTATTTAAATAAGATTAGAATTGTTCTAATTGATTTATTCACAACCGATTTAATATGGAGAATCTAAAGGGTCACACCATAAAATGAAGAATAATTATTTAAGAAGTTAATGACATAATCGTAATAATAAGTTAAGTATATTTAATTTAATCTGTGGTGATAGAATAAATTAAATAGCTTAATATTTATTATTTAATATTTTAGAAATATTAAATATAAATTAATAAGAGGAGTCTTATTATTACTATTACTATTATTTAATTCCTAAAGGAGTTTGTAAATTAATTAATAAAAGTACTCTCATATATCCTAATAAGATTAGGAGGCAAATTAATTAAAAGAGTTTAATTAATTATTCCTAATAAGATTGGGAGCCTAATTAATTAAAGGAGTTTAATTAATTAAAATAAAACCTAATTCCTTAATTGTTAAGGAGGGTTGCCCACATCTATAAATAAGAGGAGTCTTATTATGGGTGAGGGTGGTTGACACTTTCACAAAACACGTGAATACGTAATTCCAATAGTTGGGAGAATACACCCTTTTTCTATGAGAAATAAAAAAACTAGGGTTTCGCCAAATACACATGTTCTTAATTTTTTTTTTCTTGGTGGATCACCTCTAGAGGCCAAACCCGGTGAATTCAAGTTGAACGCGAAAAGGATTTGGAGGTGAACTTGTACCTGAGGAAGCTCGATTCTTCAATGGTATGATTCTTGTTCTTTATCTTTTCGTTTAATTAATAATTGTGCATAAAGGATGATCCGGGTATATGGTTTGTAAATTTTTAAAACTCTAATTTTCCATGCTTTTACTTTATTTGTGTAATATGATTGCATTTATTAATCTTACAAACCTAACAGTAATGAATGTGATCAATCTTTCATACCTGATGAACATATGCAACATGCACTAAGTGTGAATCAATAATCAGTATAGATGTGAATAATCAACAATAATTATTCACTAACATGCTTTGACCATACAACTCAAGTTTGAGTTAGGAAAACTTGCCTATACCACTGATTACCGCAAACAACCTAATTTAATCTCTCATGAAAGACCTATTAATTATAAGATTGATCTTTCAATAAGCATAACATACCTGTTAGCTCATAATACTATTACTTTATCCATAAATTATCTAACACTTAATCACAAAAATTAAATATTAGATAATATCCTAACATCAGTATTATTATCATCCTTTGATAATTTTTCAATCATTTTATCATATACATTATGATTTAATACTTTAATCTTTCATATTACAAGTTTTTTTTCTATAATCAAGTAAGCAGAACACTAATACTATAATCTGGATCATTCAAACCTACCAATCCAGTAACCTGGATTGACTAATCCAACAACCTGAATCAATCCAGCAAGCCTAGAGTCAACAAATTTCAATTCAGCAAGCCTGGATTCATTAATCCTTTAATTCAGCTAGCCTGGATTCAACTGATTTCAATCCAGCAAGCCTGAATTCATTAATCCTTCAATCTAGCAAGCCAGGATTCAACTTATTTCAATCCAGAAAGCCTGGATTCATTAATTCTTCAATCTAGCAAGCTGGATTCATTAACTTTTTTCACGAAAATACCAAATCAACTTATTATTTTTCTATCCTTTGGCCAAGCATATATACATATTTTCCATACACAAAAAGAATTTTTCTGTAATTTATTAACTTCCTTTGGTAATTTTCAAAAATCATTTTTAGTTCGTAGCTTAAGAAATTATCCCTATCATGCTCAACTCTAGAAATTCCCATCTCTTGACATACTCTTATACGTGTTAATGTGAACCTCTAGTTTAAATTTCGTGGCCATCGGAGTTATAGAACTCCGGTTATAACCGTTTTCGTCGAAAAATTCCAAAAATTGAAATGGCCATAACTTGGACATTTGATGTCGGAATGAGCTCATTTTTGGACATGAGCTACTTTATATCATATATTTTCATGTTCCAAAAGGTCAAAATTTATTTCAAAACTTATATTGCCAAAAATGCCCTTTCAAATTCTGGGGCAGTTTATTTTTGTAATTTTCACTTTTTACTTACTTTTCTAAAAATAGTCCATACAGAAATCTACAACTCCTTTTTCAGTGATTCCATTTGGAGATGTTAGCAAACTCATCATATTATCAACCCAAAGTTTTCCAGAATTTTTGAATGTCAGAAAAATGACGAAACTACCCCTAGCATAAACTGACCCAAAACAGTCTTGTTTTTTTTTCTAACAACAAAACTATTTTTGCTAAAACAGCCACTACGGCTTGTGAACTCAACATTTTTGAGTGCTACCACTTGGGTTTAGTAGTTTACTTATATATTTAGGACCCCCTTTTGACGGATCGCAAAACAAAGTTGTAGATCTCAAGTTAAAATCTTACAAAGTAGAAAATAATTTAGAATTTTCTAGTTTTCAAAACATAGCTTTCCTTTCCTTACTTAGATATAACTTTTGATACACAAAAGTGTTAGAACAAAACATAAAACACTTATTAACATGTAAATCTAGAGGTTTAAAGTTTGGAACCATAGATCCAAGTTTTGATTGAGAATAATCAAAACAGAATTACATAAACTAGATAGAGTTTATATATTTGCTTGATTTCCTTCCTTCTTCTAAATAAGAGTTGAAGTGAGTTGATATAAAGATCAAAACTCACTCCCTTCTAATTCTGTGATAACCTAGGATTTCGAATAATCCAAATTTTTCGAATAAATTTTTTTTAATTAATATTAATATTAATTATCAATATTGTGCTGTGTATCTGTGATACGAGTTTCGAGAAGTAGTCAATTTGTGTATTGACTGAGAAAATGAGAGTAGAGTTGTGCTTAACAAAGTTAGAAACCCTAACCCTAAGTCCGGATAGGGATTCGATAGAAAATATAATTAAAATAATTATATTGATGAGTACGTGTTTGTACTGTTTAGAATTATTAATCAATGATTGATCAAGTAGGGTATAATATTAATAAACCCTAATAAGAGATTAGAAACCTTAATAAGAGATTAGAAACCCTAACGTGCAGTTGGAAACCCTAATCGAAAGCCTAAAAATCCTAATTTCATATTTGAGAAATCCTAAACCCTAATTAGGAAACCCTAATCCTAATTAGCAAGCCCTAATGTGATTAGTAAATGTTAATATAATTATGAAACCCTAATTATACTTTAGAAATATTAATTTCTATTTAAAATCCTAATTACATTTTTGAAATTCTTAATTTTCTATTTTAAAATTCTAATTAGAATATTCTAGAATTGGAGTTTGTAAAACCTAAGGGTTAGAATCTTAAGGTTAAACCCTAATGGTTAAACCCTAAGGGTTTGAACAATTGCCTATAATGCCATTAAAATTATAAGAACAATGACCAAAATGCCCTTTATAGATTTTTATTAGGTTACTTGTAAAAATGGCCAAAACCCTTACTTGGTGACCAACTATTTCGACTTGGTGACTTTAAATCTCAACAAATCAGCCTCATTTTGACACATATGCCCGCAAATTCATTGTATCTAAATAATATAAATGTTAAAGAGAGAGAAAGTGTGCATAATTGTCTCATTTTCTTACAAGCTCTCAACCCACTTCTCTCTCAACCAAACCTCCGAATATAGCAACTATATCAGTCCTAAAAACAGCTCCTTGATCAACCCAGATCAGTTAGTAAGATCAAGATCAAGAATTTAAAGCTAGAAGGTATAAATCTAATTTAATTTTTGATCCTAATGGTTAAGAAAAATTTTGTGTTTATATTTGTGTTAGAAGATGTTTTTAGTTGATCTATGGTGATATATCATAGATCCATAACATCAAAGTTCTTTAAAATTGAGTTTTTTAAAAACTGTCTAAGAACATGATTTGTGGTCTGACAAACTAATGTCAGGAGCCAAAGATTCTTGTTCGTTAATGATTTTTATTGTTTTAAAGTTGTTATATGTAGCTTGGCATGTGGTCTTTTATCTGGAAGTGAAATCACAGTTGTTGAATGTTCGGCTTGTGAGTTACCATCGGTCAAAACCCATTGACCGGGCATGACTGAGTACATTATGGGCAACCCAGAAATTTGAAAACAGCATCTGACAACATCTTTAAGCTCCTTGATCTGCCAGTCGTGTTAGTGTTTTGATGATGTGTTGTATTCAGATTGTAGTTTGTAATGTGGACTCTAGATCCATGGTCTTAGAACTCTTAAATAGTCAACAGATCGATCGTAGCGAGTGGTCAAAGTAGGTCACTTGCATTGATTTTGCATTTCTAGAATTTCCAGAAAAGGGTATGAACGTTTTTTTCTGACAAGCTTTGACTGAGTCATAGCTTGTGGATCAGTTGTTGTTAAACTGATTTGTTGTTATAGTAATGTTCCTTGTCCTGTATACTATAGATTTGAACCATTTAATGACATAAATCATGACCAGAACATAAAGGAAATCGAGCATGAAAGTGACCAGTCGAAGTTCTGGGTTTCTTGGGAAACCCATATAATGTCTGACAACGAATTTAAAAGCCCAGATCGTTATGATGTTTGACCTAGATTGCTAGTGTTCATTGTATTGTGACATAAACACTACATGATCTGAGTTTTAGGTTGGACAGAAACAAGATAGACATGAAATTAAACGTTGTCAAACAAGCACCCTTTTTAATCGGTCTGACAGTGTTCTTGAGGCTCAAGAACACCTAAGACAACAGAAAGCGTCGCTAAAGGCCTACAGTGTCGGATTATTTAATTTTTAATTTCTGAATTTCTGGAAATTACTTAAAAATAGAAAATAAATTCTAAAAATTACCAAAAATAGTTTTAAAAATCATTTTAAATTCTGAAAAATAACTTTTAATTATTTGGGATATTTTTCATTAATATTTATAATTATTTGAATATTAATAATATTTAATTAGTGTATTAAATAAAATAGAGAAACATGATTTTAATATTATAAAAATCATTTTAAATAAGAATAAAGTATTTAAAAATAATTTGAGTTATAAAATGTAACTTTTAATAATTTTAGAGAATTATAATTAATAAATTAATATTAATGATATTAGATTTATTTAATTATTAAATTAAATAATTGATAGAAAAATGGTTTTATTGATTTAAAAGTTATTTAAAAATGAGAAAAATGAGTTAAAAATATATTAAGTTATAATTAAGGACTTTTAATATTTTTATAATAATTTCTTTAATATTTAAATATTAATGGTGATGATTTAAAAATGATTTTAATTATTTTAAAAATCATTTAAGTATAATATTGATGATTTAAAAATATTTTAAGTTATTAATAATAACTTTAATATTTTGACAAGTATGTCATTAATATTTTTATATTATTAAATATTAATTATGATAAGATTATTTGATAATTAAATCATTTAAAAATGATTCTAGCGTTTGAAAAATTATTATAAATTATAATAATTGTTTATAAATTATTAAAAGCTTCCGAAAAATATTATAAACGATATTTGACTTATTTAAAATAATATTAAAGCTTTGAGGCCGAGGTTAATTGACAATAAATGTGTAAATTATCGGATAGGGTGACCAGAACACCGAGAATAGACCGAAGTCCAACCAGACCAAACTAGTTAGACCTGACAAGTGTTTATATAAGTTATAAACACTGATGTGGCTACGTGGTAATGTGTCTAGGAGAAAGATTGACTGTAAATTACAGTATTGTGTGTTATAAATTATTGTGCTAATTGTGAGACCGATATCGTGACGCCCCCAAAATTAGGTATACATCACCCATCTTGGGTCGTCAGATACATGGTACAGAATACAAATATAACTTATTAATACAACTGTCATGTACAATACGACAAAACATAACTGTGAGTTTGAATACAATTATTGTCTACTAGAGACTATACAAACTCAAAAGGAGTCCTCATTACAATTATCGTCACACTTTTTAACAGAATAGTGAGGACTACTAATACTATCATCTGGTCCATCACTCCGTTCCTCGACTCGTCCCAGCTATATTCTCATTTCCTGAAGAGAACAGTGAAAGAAAGGGTGAGCTCAACTAGCCTAGTAAGAAATATTATGACTAGGATAATGCAGAATAAATTATCATTAGCCTTCAACAGTGTTAAACTGATAAAATATAACGAACACCAAGTTTTACTGTAGCGGAACAAGCAATCCATTAAAAGAGTCAAGTAGAAAATAAAATCTACTATCTTCTATGATTTAAAAGGTTTTTCAACACTGTTATCGCTGGGACTCAGCTTAATAAAATAATTCACATCATCGAATCACCCCTGCACTACGGACAAGGATATTCGTGTATTCATTAATGGTCATGATCATGCCAACAACTGTCCATCAATGCACTACGGGCCAATGAAGACTTTTACCACATCATTTGTAACATTACGGTCATGATTATACCGAATAATCCCTGGTCATAATCATACCAAGTCTATCGATGCACTACATGCCACATATGACTTTTAACATTTTATAAACATGAGGATGATGACAATGATATAAGAATTCAATAAAACAAGTTCAAGAATTAATTTATCCAAGAATTAACAACGTCCAAATTGTCAACATGATACTGCTTTATGGAGTAAAATTTAAGAATGCTTAGAAGAATATTTTCATAAAAAGATACTAGACTCCACCTCCTTCATGTGTCGAACACTTTCGGGAAAGTATTTGTCATTGAACAGCTCTTGGAACTTCTCCCAAGACATCTTCAGTGCGGTTGGTTGAGTACGCTTAATCGATTTCCATCAGTAATATGCCTCTCCTCGCAACATAAAGGCGGCAAATGGAACCTTTTGCTCCTCGGAACATCCCAAGACATCAAATATCTTGGTGATATGCTTTATCCATGTTTTCGCTATAAGTGGTTTTGGCTCTCCCTTAAACTCCGGTGGTCCCAGCTCCTTGAACTATTTAGCAGTGACCGTCCGAGAGTTTTCAGTGTTTCCACCTACATTTTGAACAGGAGCCGCTCTCGCCTGCTGTTGCATGAATTGCATAAAGCTTCTGAACATTCCATTATTAATCATTTGGTCAGTATTGTTATTTGCATGAGGATTGTCGCCTTCCTGATGCACATTATTCTGATTATTGATATGTGGTGAATCAACAGTCGCCTGTGCCCCATTGCTATTCTCAACATTCTCAGATGCCATTTTTAGATACTGCCACAAAATAAAAGTTAATTGATATGTCAGATATTATCCTTATATTATGACCGACCAATTAAATACCATGCAAATAAACTTAGGTAGGTCATACTAGCGAAGGAATTCCCCGTCTCTCCCCTCCTAGTTCTATTATCACATCTTAGCCAGGGATCATATCCCTAAGCTTTGATACCAACTGTGACGCCCCCAAAATTAGGTATACATCACCCATCTTGGGTCGTCAGATACATAGTACAGAATACAAATACAACTTACTAATACAACTGTCGTGTACAATACGACAAAACATAAACTGTGAGTTTGAATACAAATATTATCTTCTAGAGAGTATTCATACTCAAAAGGAGTCTTCATTACATTTATTAACACACTATTACATAGAATAGTGAGGACTACTAACTAATACTATCATTCAGACCATCACTCCTTTCCCCGACTTGCCCCAGCTACGTTCTCATTTCCTGAAGAGAACAGTGAAAGAAAGGGTGAGTTCAACTAGCCCAGTAAGAAATATTATGACTAAGATAATGCAGAATAAATTATCATTAGCCTTCAACAATGTTAAACTGATAAAATATAATAGACATCAAGTTAACTGTAGCGGAACAAGTAATCCATTAAAAGAGTCAAGTAGAAAATAAACTCTACTATCTTTTATGATTTAAAAAGTTTTTCAACACTGTGATCGCTGGGACTCAGCTTAATAAAATAATCCACATCATCGAATCACCCATGCACTACGGCCAAGGATATTCGTGTATTCATTAATGGTCATGATCATGGCAACAACTGTCCATCAACGCACTACGGGTCAATGAGGACTTTTACCACATCATTTGTAACATTACGGTCATGATTATACCGAATAATCTCTGGTCATAATCATACCAAGTCCATCTATGCACTACAGGCCACAGATGACTTTTAACATTTTATAAACATGAGGATGATGACAATGATATAAGAATTCAATAAAACAAGTTCAAGAATTAATTTATCCCATAATTAACAACGCCCAAATTGTCAACATGATACTGTTTTGTGGAGTAAAATTTAAGAATGCTTAGAAGAATATTTTCATGAAAAGATACTGGATGAATCGCAATTATCAAGGATATTCCACTAATTTCATGGAGTATAGAAGTTAAAACTTAACCAACTAAGTATAGTAAAGAATGGAATAACAAAAGAAATCACCCGGCATGCGATAGACCGCACAGACAGGTTATTTCAACAGAATAATAAATAATAGAACCTGGTCCGGCGTAAACGCACAGACAGGATATTCCGACAGAATAATAAATAATGGAGCCAGGTCCGGTGTAAAACACACAGACAGGATGTTCCAACAGAATAATAATAAGACGGAACCAGGTCCGGTGTAAATCACACAGACAGGATGTTCCAACAGAATAATAATAAAAACGGAACCAGGTCCGGTGTAAAACACACAGACAGGATGTTCCAACAGAATAACAGAAGAATGTCACCAAGTATAGGGTAGACCGCGTATACAGGTTATTCCAACAGAATAATAAATAATGAAATAACAACAGTTCTCTTCATGAATAAGAAAGAATAACACCCCTTACCGTTTTAAAGAAGAGCTGAAATAAGGAAGTAGTTAAGTAGCAGAATACTCTTCTTCTCTCTCTCTATAGTTTCTCTCTCTAGAGTTCAGTGAATTCGTAAGAAATAATGAAGGAATGAGCTGCTATTTATAGAAAAACAGAATGCATAGTAACTAATCCATGAACGGTCCAGATTGATTACTTTAATCTGACGGTCCATATTTAAAGAAAAATCTTTTAAATAAAATATAATATATTCTATTTATAGAATAACTTTAATAAAGTATTCTGTTTTATATAAAAAGATATTTCTGTTTTATTACGTTAATAATACGAATAAAACAAAGCGTCATTATCGCTAAATAATTCATATTATTAACTGACAATAATTGAATCAAACTGAGTGACTTCTCACATAAGCATTAATAATCAATACCGTGTGCTACTATGCAACCACACGTATTACTGTACTTTTACTACCGAGTAGTTTAACAGTATCAATGGTAAAACTTCCGCCGTTATTTTTAATAAAATATTTTTATCATTTTCTCAATCCGACAATAATTCCGTTGTGGGGTCCACCAATGATTGTGCCGTTGTACGAATATTCCCTGTTAAAACGAATATTCCCCGACCAATCGAATATTATATAACAACTTACGTACTTTGCAAAATTTATAAATATTACCCACAACTATAACATTATATCAAATTAACTCCATAATATTCAAAAACGATATTTATAGAAAATTTATCTTTATTTATAAAAGTTGGGGTCTTACACCTTTAGTTGGTGACCAACTATGTTGACTTGGTGACTTTAAATCTCAGCAAATCAGCCTCATTTTGACACATATGCCAACAAATTCATTGTATCTAAATAATATAAATGTTAAAGAGAGAGAAAGTGTGCACAATTGTCTCATTTTCTTACAAGCTCTCAACCCACTTCTCTCTCAACAAAACCTCCGAATATAGCAAGTATATCAGTCCTAAAAACAGCCTCTTGATAAAACCAGATCAGTTAGTAAGATCAAGATCAAGAATTTATAGCTAAAAAGTATAAATCTAATTTATTTTTTGATCCTAATGGTTAAGAAAAATTTTGTGTTTATATTTGTGTTAAAAGATGTTTTTAGTTGATCTATGGTGATATACCATAGATCCATAGCATCAAATTTCTTTAAAATTGAGTTTTTTAAAAACTGTCTAAGAACAAGATTTGTGGTCTAACAACCTAATGTCAGGAGCCAAAGATTTTTGTTCGTTAATGATTTTTGTTGTTTTAAAGTTGTTATATATAGCTTGGCATGTGGTCTTTTATCTGGAAGTGAAATCATAGTTGTTGAATGTCCAGCTTGTGAGTTATTATCGGTCAAAACCCGTTGACCGGGCATGACCGAGTACATTCAGGGCAACCCAAAAATTTGAAAATAATGTCTGACAACATCTTTAAACTCCTTGATCTGTCAGTCGTGTTAGTGTTTTGATGATGTGTTGTATTCAGATTGTAGTTTGTAATGTGGACTCTAGATCCATGGACTTAGAACTCTTAAACAGTCAACAGATCGATCGTAGCAAGTGGTCAAAGTAGGCCACTTGCACTGATTTTGAATTTTTGGAATTTCCAGAAAAGGGTATAAACGTTTTTTCAGACAAGCTTTGACCGAGTCATAGCTTGTGGATCAGTTGTTGTTAAACTGATTTGTTGTTATAGTAATGTTCCTTGTCATGTATACTATAGATTTGAACCATTTAACGACATAAATCATGACCATAACATAAAGGAAATCGAGCATGAAAGTGACCAGTCGAAGTTCTGGGTTTCTGGGGAAACCCAGATAATGCCTGACAACGAATTTAAAAGCCCAGATCTTTATGATGTTTGATTGTTTGACCTAGATTGCTAGTGTTCATTGTAGTGTGACATAAACACTACATGATCTGAGTTTTAGGTTGGACAGAAACAAGATAGACATGAAATTAAACGTGGTCAAACGAGCACCCTTTTTAGCCGGTCTAACAGTATTATTGAGGCTCAAGAACACCTAAGACGACATAAAGCGTCGCTAAAGGCCTACAGCGACGGATTACCAAAAAAGAATTTAAAAATCATTTTAAATTCTGAAAAATAACTTTTAATTATTTGGGATATTTTGCATTAATATTTAGAATTATTTGAATATTAATTATATTTAATTTATTTAATTAGTGTATTAAATAAATTAGAGAAACATGATTTTAATATTATAAAAATAATTTTAAATAAGAATAAAGTATTTAAAAATATTTTAAGTTATAAAATGTAACTTTTAATATATTTAGAGAATTATAATTAATAAATTAATATTAATGATATTAGATTTATTTAATTATTAAATTAAATAATTGATAGAAATATGGTTTTATTGATTTAAAAATTATTTCAAAATGAGAAAAATGAGTTAAAAATATATTAAGTTATAATTAAGGACTTTTAATATTTTTATAATAATTTCATTAATATTTAAATATTAATGGTGATGATTTAATTTTTTTTAATTATTTTAAAAATTATTTAAGTAGAATATTGATGATTTAAAAATATTTTAAGTTATTAATAATAACTTTAATATTTTGACAAGTATGTTATTAATATTTTTATATTATTAAATATTAATGATGAGAAGATTATTTGATAATTAAATCATTTAAAAATGATTCTAGTGTTTGAAAAATTATTATAAATTATAGTAATTGTTTATAAATTATTAGAAGCTTCCGAAAAATATTATAAACGATATTTGACTTATCTAAAATAATATTGAAGCTTTGAGGCCGAGGTTAATTGACAATAAATGTGTAAATTATCGGATAGGGTGACCAGAACACTGAGAATAGACCGAAGTCCAACCAGACCGAACTAGTTAGACCAGATAAGTGTTTATATAAGTTATAAACACTGATGTGGCTACGTGGTAATGTGTCTAGGAGAAAGATTGATTGTAAATTACAGTGTTAGGTGTTATAAATTATTGTGCTAATTATGAGACCGATATTATTGATTATAGGTCTTACGAACGCATATAAGTATAATGTGTAGCAGTAATCTACGGAAAAGTCAAGTTTCCTTAACTCAACCTTGAGTTATATTCATTCAATTATTATGGTGGTTAATTATTGTTAATTAGACCACGTCCAAGAAATTATTGTTGATTATTCGCAGTTAGTGCGTGTTTATTAATTCAAATTGAATTAGTGATTATGAGAATATACTTGTAGAATAATTATTGTTGGATATTCACATCCGTAGAATCTATTATTGATTTCAAATAGTATAGTTAAATTCTAATTATTATTTAATCATATTGAAACATGTCTTAGATAATTGTTTTGGCTAGACGAACATTTGTTAGAACTTGATAGGTTCGAGAAGAGAAGAGAAGAGAATTCAATTATTATTGATAGATCAATGCTAGTTATTTCGGCTAGATCAAAAAAGAAAACTGGATAGATTTGAGAAGAGAAGAGAGGAGAAGTGATTAGATATTGAAATTATTGTATTTCGTTGTTAAATCAAATTCTGATTCAAAGACTGAGAAAAAAAACCTTTTATATAAAAGGAACATATTTGGTCGTATATCGACTTTTGCGTGCGTTTTGAGTATTATGCATAATATAGGGTACACGGAGTTGGCCGCTTTAAGTACTTGCAGAGGGGTATAATTTAGTTTTTATGGTTATCTGATACACCTGGGTATATCAAAGTCAAATCTTTGATAGTTACTCGAGAAGAGAAGTTCAAGATCCAACGGATCGCTCAGCATAAATCTGGAAAACATTCCTCTTTGTAATTGCGTAGAATTGATTCTTGATTATTCAATAGAATATTCTAGAAACTTTAAAAGCGTTGTACTCTTTCATTAATAGATTATTGTGTTGCATAGATTGCGAGAAGACTTGTTAGTAAATAGAGATTTGTTCAGCTATTTCAAAGTTCCCCGAACTTTGGTATTATTCTATCAAATTAGATAGTCTGCTATTATTTATTCTTATACATTCATTGTATGTCTTAACTTGCTGGGCAAATTTGTTGCTCACCCTTGCTAAATAAAATATTTCAGCTAGGGAAGAAGATGCCAGCGGATCAAAGAAGAACAAAGGCATAGTGTTAGCATAGTTTTATGAGCATCATTATTATGTTGTATTTCTTTTTGTATAATTGAAGGGTATATTTGTAATGTTAAGGTTAGAGAACTTGGGGTAATGTATTAACTATATCAGTTAATGAAGTGTATGTTCCTATTTTTAATTAAAGGGGTAGTTAAATGTTATTTATATTGTGGATCGTGAGCACCAAACTCGAGGGTCAGGTAACTCGAATTTGGGGGCGTCACTGGTTGGTATCAAAACTGTAGGTTATAAACCTTAAGTGGGGTGTGTAAAACCCTAGGATTATAACCATAAGCAAAATCTAGAATACTCATTTAGAGTACTAAGTGAGGGATTGCCGAAGCGCATCAATAGTGAGATATGTGGACACATAGTGTGAGAAGTTTGTACTCATGAAGTACTAATCAAGTTGTTTAAACTGATTGTAGAATGTCCGGAGAAGATAAAATGTGTAACGACCCCAAAATAGGTCCATTCAATCCAACCTATTCTGAGTCGCCAAATACATGGTATAGAAAACAACTGTAACTTTATTACAACAATTGTCGTGCAAAATACAACAACACATATGCTATAAGTTTGGATACAAATATATACCAAATGTGACTCATGTTCCAACCGTGGACATCACCTCACAATAACACCTTACATAAAGGTATAGTCAAAAACTGTTTTAGAAATTAGAATCTTTGGGAAGTGCTCAAGGAAACCTTCGTACATGGGAGGCCACGCGTCTAGGTTATGATAGATATCATATGGCCACAGAATTATCCTTGGTTGACCCAATAAACCCCAAAGAAAAACGAGAAGATTACTATCATATTCTTCCCAATGGTGAGTCTTCTCTTGACTTATCATTATCTTTACTGTCTCTAATTGAGAATTAAACTTCAAACAAACAACACGATTATATAGGTAGTGCCCATAGATATACTCAGCAAGTGGATGAGCACAACCCTGTCTTATGATGACACGAGGTTGTATGTCATTAGACATCTTATATGATAGTGACAAAACACCCTTCCAACGTTGGGTTCGCCTCACCCTATTTTCTTCACCAAATATAACTACTAAATGATGACCACCGTTCTATTCCCTTGTTACCCCCGCTCGACCCAGCTACACTCTTATTACCTGAAAGGAATTGTGAAGCAAAAGGGTGAGCACAACTAGCTCAGTAAAGAATATCATGACTAAAGATAATTCAATTATCAATAGCCTTCATCAACAATAAATCAGAGATTTAGAACATATGGTAAATGATAAAAATTTCAACCATAGTTGCAGTGGAACGAGCAATCCATTAGAAGAGTCAAATAGACTATAAAGTCTATTATCTTTTCCATGTTAAAAATCCACCAACAATATTTTATCCATGTAACATCACTCAACAGTTCCTTTCCACAATCATATGAATAACTCATAATCATAATTGTGACTATAAATTTTTCTTCGCACCCAGGACGAAGAATATTTTCATCACCTGTCTTTACCTGAAACATCAAAGATCATGGTTATACCAAATCACAGTTCCTGTTTATAATCATACTAACAAATCCATCTTTGCACTACGGGCCAAAGATATTCATCAACAAACCATCTTTGCACTACGGGCCAAAGATATTCAACAACAGTTCATCTTTGCACTACAGGCCAAAGATATTCATCAACAGACCATCTTTGCACTACATGCCAAAGATATTCATCAACAATTCATATTTGCACTACAGGCCAAATATATTCATATCTCAAAGAAATATATAATCATTTCAGAATTTATATAAACAATAATTATAACCATGTTGATCAATTCACCTTTGCACTTAAGCTTAAGATATTCAATTATAAATTCAATGGTCATGATCATACCAGTCACAATTCAACTTTGCACTACAGGCCAAAGAGAACCCTAGTCATGATCATACCAATAATCTATCCATCTTTACACTCCAGTGAAAGAGAATTTCAACATCAGGGTTATAAAAATGTTATATATGATGATAAAAATAATATGATCAACATATAGTTTTAATCTCAAGAGTAATATTCGTAACTCATGAATAGTAAATCGTGAATAGTAACTCATGAATAGTAACCCCGACACAAAAGATAAAAATTCCACAATAAAATCCATACCAATATTTCGGTATAATGATATTGAAAGAATAACATTACTTAAATTTATAAACAATTTATTTTAATTGTTTACACTTTACTAATTAATGCATTTAATCATCATAAAATGCCAACTCTTACAATTTCATCATCAATAACCAAAACCCTCATCAAAAATCTGCATATACCTCATATAGGATTCTCAAGCCATAAAATCCTATTTTCCAATTTTCTTTCTTCACAAAACATATTTAATTCATTTACTCATAACTAGACCATTTTCATGAAAAATACCAAATCAGTTCCAAAAATATTTCTTTTCTGGGATTTAGCATAATATAGTCCCATAGTGAACATATATTTTTTTCAGAATTTTTAAAAGTCATTTACTATTTTTTATATGGCCAAAATAGCCAAATATTTAGACATTTATCAAAAATTATACTTTTATCTAAAAATTCTGAAATTCACAGAGTATACTCCTATCATATTCATGTACTCCCAATAAAAATTTCATCAATTTTGGAGTTAACCACAAGGAATTATAAGCTGTTACTTTTAAAATAGTCTTTTCTCATAAAATTCATAACTCTTAATCTATACATCCAAAAATCACCATTTTTGGACACAATCAATAAAACTCATCAAAATATCATTTCAAATTTTTCCAGAATTTTTGAAGTTCAGAAAAATTACGAAACTGAAAATCATAACAACCCTTAAAATCCCTTACTATCCCTTACCTCAAAAGAGCAGTACTTCTGATCGGTATAAGGCTGAAGGAAACTTGCACTGATGAATAGCAACTCACCAAGTATCTAAATACTCACAAAATACACTCAATAATCTAGAGAGAGAAAGAGAGAAAGCTTATGTTTCTGGTGTGATTTTCAATTCTAACTTAGCCCTCTATTTATAGGAAAATTTTGGTAGGTTTGACCTGCAACCTGATGGCTTTACCTGCTACTATTCCCACCCACCACATTTGAAATATAATTCAGCACATTTCTTCACCAACCACAAGTGGGGCCCACCAATTCTAGAATTTTCCACCAAAATGATAAACTCCGAAAATTTAACAATTTCTGAACCAGTCATCTCGTAAAATTCATAATAAATCATACGTTCATTTTTAACGGTTCAAAATTTGTGGGCATATACTCAACTTATATATGTATAACATATCCAAAAATTACCACGATCCAACGGTCGGATTAAAAATTATAACCCCCGCAAAATATCTCAAAAACCCTGATTTTTAATACCTCCATTCCGACAAAAATACTGATAAAAACCTCAACATTAACTCCTTCATTTTTAACCACAAAAATATATCCCTCATTTATATCCACATAAAATAAATATTTTCTTATCATATAAATCAATAATTAATTATTCACAAATAATATTACAGAATCACATTTATGACAACCAGGCCGTTCCCAGGAAAGAGGGGGCTTTCCAATAAGAATTTCTCCTTACTGGCGCGCAATTAGGTGACCAAACCTCTCCTTAGACAGAACTTTCTAGTCATTGCCAATAATGTTATCTAATAATATTATTCAAATAATATGAATTATTGATCTGATAATGGGAAATACTGTGCAGCAACAATTATTGAACAACAATAATATAAAATTTCAACGTAGCAATTATTGAATCAATAAAATAAAATATTGAACAGTAATTACTGTAACAATTATTGAGTAGTGCCTTCTTACGTAAGAATCAATAATTTCAAAAATACTATGCAATACCGTGTGCTACTGTGCAATAACGCGTATTACTGTATTTTAACCACCGGGTATTCCAACAGTGTTAACGGTAACAACTACGCCATTATTTGTAAAACTCAAATTTTGTCGTTATCTTCATCCGACCGTTTTCCGTTATAGGGCCCACAAATAGCTGCGCCGTCGTACGAATATTCCCCGACAGAAAGAATATTCCACGACCAAACGAATATTCCCCGACAACAATGATTATTTTATAACCACTTGCTTATTTTGAAAAAAAATTCATATTTCACCCATAACTTTAAATTTTTATCAATTTAACCATTTACTAAATAGAAAAATTGAATAATTTTATTTCATAAAATTCGGGGTCTTACAATCTCCCCTCCTTATGAAATTTCGTCCCCGAAATTTACGTACCTGGTAATTTAAAGAGTTGAGAGTACCTTGCTTCCATTTCAGATTCCATCTTTCCTGTCATCATGATTTCTCCATTGCTCATCTCCTGTATTTCAGATATCATTCTAAAATACAGCTTCAAAATAAGGGTTAATTGAACAAATTAACATATCACATAGTATCCCGATATTATGACTGACCAACAAATAAGCTTAGGTAGGACACACTAGCGAATGATTTACTCATCTCTCCCCTCCTAGTTATATTCCCCGATCTCCGCCAGAAATCATATCCCTAAGCTCTGATACCAAATGTAACGACCCCAAAATAGGTCCATTCCATCCAACCTATTCTGAGTCGCCAAATACATGGTATAGAAAATAACTGTAACTTTATTACAACAATTGTCGTGCAAAATACAACAACACATATGCTATAAGTTTGGATATAAATATATACCAAATGTGACTCATGTTCCAACCGTGGACATCATCTCACAATAACACCTTACATAAAGGTATAGTCAAAAACTGTTTTAGAAATTAGAATCTTTGGGAAGTGCTCAAGGAAACCTTCGTACATGGGAGGCCACGCGTCTAGGTTATGATAGATATCATATGGCCACAGAATTATCCTTGGTTGACCCAATAGACCCCAAAGAAAAACGAGAAGATTACTATCATATTCTTCCCAATGGTGAGTCTTCTCTTGACTTATCATTATCTCCACTGTCTCTAATTGAGAATTATACTTCAAACAAACACCAAGATTATATAGGTAGTGCCCATAGATATACTCAGCAAGTGGATGAGCACAACCCTGTCTTATGATGACACGAGGTTGTATGTCATTAGACATCTTGTATGATAGTGACAAAACACCCTTCCAACGTTGGGTTCGCCTCACCCTATTTTCTTCACCAAATATAACTACTAAATGATGACCACCGTTCTATTCCCTTGTTACCCCCGCTCGACCCAGCTACACTCTTATTACCTGAAAGGAATTGTGAAGCAAAAGGGTGAGCACAACTAGCTCAGTAAAGAATATCATGACTAAAGATAATTCAATTATCAATAGCCTTCATCAACAATAAATCAGAGATTTAGAACATATGGTAAATGATAAAAATTTCAACCATAGTTGCAGCGGAACGAGCAATCCATTAGAAGAGTCAAATAGACTATAAAGTCTATTATCTTTTCCATGTTAAAAATCCACCAACAATGTTTTATCCATGTAACATCACTCAACAGTTCCTTTCCACAATCATATGAATAACTCATAATCATAATTGTGACTATAAATTTTTCTTCGCACCCAGGACGAAGAATATTTTCATCACCTGTCTTTACCTGAAACATCAAAGATCATGGTTATACCAAATCACAGTTCCTGTTTATAATCATACTAACAAATCCATCTTTGCACTACGGGCCAAAGATATTCATCAACAAACCATCTTTGCACTACGGGCCAAAGATATTCAACAACAGTTCATCTTTGCACTACAGGCCAAAGATATTCATCAACAGACCATCTTTGCACTACATGCCAAAGATATTCATCAACAATTCATATTTGCACTACAGGCCAAATATATTCATATCTCAAAGAAATATATAATCATTTCAGAATTTATATAAACAATAATTATAACCATGTTGATCAATTCACCTTTGCACTTAAGCTTAAGATATTCAATTATAAATTCAATGGTCATGATCATACCAGTCACAATTCAACTTTGCACTACAGGCCAAAGAGAACCCTAGTCATGATCATACCAATAATCTACCCATCTTTACACTCCAGTGAAAGAGAATTTCAACATCAGGGTTATAAAAATGTTATATATGATGATAAAAATAATATGATCAACATATAGTTTTAATCTCAAGAGTAATATTCGTAACTCATGAATAGTAAATCGTGAATAGTAACTCATGAATAGTAACCCCGACACAAAAGATAAAAATTCCACAATAAAATCCATACCAATATTTTGGTATAATGATATTGAAAGAATAACATTACTTAAATTTATAAACAATTTATTTTAATTGTTTACACTTTACTAATTAATGCATTTAATCATCATAAAATGCCAACTCTTACAATTTCATCATCAATAACCAAAACCCTCATCAAAAATCTGCATATACCTCATATAGGATTCTCAAGCCATAAAATCCTATTTTCCAATTTTCTTTCTTCACAAAACATATTTAATTCATTTACTCATAACTAGACCATTTTCATGAAAAATACCAAATCAGTTCCAAAAATATTTCTTTTCTGGGATTTAGCATAATATAGTCCCATAGTGAACATATATTTTTTTCAGAATTTTTAAAAGTCATTTACTATTTTTCATATGGCCAAAATAGCCGAATATTTAGACATTTATCAAAAATTATACTTTTATCTAAAAATTCTGAAATTCACAGAGTATACTCCTATCATATTCATGTACTCCCAATAAAAATTTCATCAATTTTGGAGTTAACCACAAGGAATTATAAGCTGTTACTTTTAAAATAGTCTTTTCTCATAAAATTCATAACTCTTAATCTATACATCCAAAAATCACCATTTTTGGACACAATCAATAAAACTCATCAAAATATCATTTCAAATTTTTCCAGAATTTTTGAAGTTCAGAAAAATTACGAAACTGAAAATCATAACAACCCTTAAAATCCCTTACTATCCCTTACTATCCCTTACCTCAAAAGAGCAGTACTTCTGATCGGTATAAGGCTGAAGGAAACTTGCACTGATGAATAGCAACTCACCAAGTATCTAAATACTCACAAAATACACTCAATAATCTAGAGAGAGAAAGAGAGAAAGCTTATGTTTCTGGTGTGATTTTCAATTCTAACTTAGCCCTCTATTTATAGGAAAATTTTGGTAGGTTTGACCTGCAACCTGATGGCTTTACCTGCTACTATTCCCACCCACCACATTTGAAATATAATTCAGCACATTTCTTCACCAACCACAAGTGGGGCCCACCAATTCTAGAATTTTCCACCAAAATGATAAACTCCGAAAATTCAACAATTTCTGAACCAGTCATCTCGTAAAATTCATAATAAATCATACGTTCATTTTTAACGGTTCAAAATTTGTGGGCATATACTCAACTTATATATGTATAACATATCCAAAAATTACCACGATCCAACGGTCGGATTAAAAATTATAACCCCCGCAAAATATCTCAAAAACCCTGATTTTTAATACCTCCATTCCGACAAAAATACTGATAAAAACCTCAACATTAACTCCTTCATTTTTAACCACAAAAATATATCCCTCATTTATATCCACATAAAATAAATATTTTCTTATCATATAAATCAATAATTAATTATTCACAAATAATATTACAGAATCACATTTATGACAACCAGGCCGTTCCCAGGAAAGAGGGGGCTTTCCAATAAGAATTTCTCCTTACTGGCGCGCAATTAGATGACCAAACCTCTCCTTAGACAGAACTTTCTAGACATTGCCAATAATGTTATCTAATAATATTATTCAAATAATATGAATTATTGATCTGATAATGGGAAATACTGTGCAGCAACAATTATTGAACAACAATAATATAAAATTTCAACGTAGCAATTATTGAATCAATAAAATAAAATATTGAACAGTAATTACTGTAACAATTATTGAGTAGTGCCTTCTTACGTAAGAATCAATAATTTCAAAAATACTATGCAATACCGTGTGCTACTGTGCAATAACGCGTATTACTGTATTTTAACCACCGGGTATTCCAACAGTGTTAACGGTAACAACTACGCCGTTATTTGTAAAACTCAAATTTTGTCGTTATCTTCATCCGATAATTATTCGTTATGGGGCCCACAAATAGCTGCGCCGTCGTACGAATATTCCCCGACAGAAAGAATATTCCACGACCAAACGAATATTCCTCGACAACAATGATTATTTTATAACCACTTGCTTATTTTGAAAAAAAAAATTCATATTTCACCCATAACTTTAAATTTTTATCAATTTAACCATTTACTAAATAGAAAAATTGAATAATTTTATTTCATAAAATTCGGGGTCTTACAATCTCCCCTCCTTATGAAATTTCGTCCCCGAAATTTACGTACCTGGTAATTCAAAGAGTTGAGAGTACCTTGCTTCCATTTCAGATTCCATCTTTCCTATCATCATGATTTCTCCATTGCTCATCTCCTGTATTTCAGATATCATTCTAAAATACAGCTTCAAAATAAGGGTTAATTGAACAAATTAACATATCACATAATATCCCGATATTATGACTGACCAACAAATAAGCTTAGGTAGGACACACTAGCGAAGGATTTACTCATCTCTCCCCTCCTAGTTATATTCCCCGATCTCCGCCAGAAATCATATCCCTAAGCTCTGATACCAAATGTAACGACCCCAAAATAGGTCCATTCCATCCAACCTATTCTGAGTCGCCAAATACATGGTATAGAAAACCACTGTAACTTTATTACAATAATTGTCGTGTAAAATACAACAACACATATGCTATAAGTTTGGATACAAATATATACCAAATGTGACTCATGTTCCAACCGTGGACATCAGCTCACAATAACACCTTACATAAAGGTATAGTCAAAAACTGTTTTAGAAATTAGAATCTTTGGGAAGTGCTCAAGGAAACCTTCGTACATGGGAGGCCACGCGTCTAGGTTATGATAGATATCATATGGCCACAGAATTATCCTTGGTTGACCCAATAGACCCCAAAGAAAAACGAGAAGATTACTATCATATTCTTCCCAATGGTGAGTCTTCTCTTGACTTATCATTATCTCCACTGTCTCTAATTGAGAATTATACTTCAAACAAACAACAAGATTATATAGGTAGTGCCCATAGATATACTCAGCAAGTGGATGAGCACAACCCTGTCTTATGATGACACGAGGTTGTATGTCATTAGACATCTTGTATGATAGTGACAAAACACCCTTCCAACGTTGGGTTCGCCTCACCCTATTTTCTTCACCAAATATAACTACTAAATGATGACCACCGTTCTATTCCCTTGTTACCCCCGCTCGACCCAGCTACACTCTTATTACCTGAAAGGAATTGTGAAGCAAAAGGGTGAGCACAACTAGCTCAGTAAAGAATATCATGACTAAAGATAATTCAATTATCAATAGCCTTCATCAACAATAAATCAGAGATTTAGAACATATGGTAAATGATAAAAATTTCAACCATAGTTGCAGCGGAACGAGCAATCCATTAGAAGAGTCAAATAGACTATAAAGTCTATTATCTTTTCCATGTTAAAAATCCACCAACAATATTTTATCCATGTAACATCACTCAACAGTTCCTTTCCACAATCATATGAATAACTCATAATCATAATTGTGACTATAAATTTTTCTTCGCACCCAGGACGAAGAATATTTTCATCACCTGTCTTTACCTGAAACATCAAAGATCATGGTTATACCAAATCACAGTTCCTGTTTATAATCATACTAACAAATCCATCTTTGCACTACGGGCCAAAGATATTCATCAACAAACCATCTTTGCACTACGGGCCAAAGATATTCAACAACAGTTCATCTTTGCACTACAGGCCAAAGATATTCATCAACAGACCATCTTTGCACTACATGCCAAAGATATTCATCAACAATTCATATTTGCACTACAGGCCAAATATATTCATATCTCAAAGAAATATATAATCATTTCAGAATTTATATAAACAATAATTATAACCATGTTGATCAATTCACCTTTGCACTTAAGCTTAAGATATTCAATTATAAATTCAATGGTCATGATCATACCAGTCACAATTCAACTTTGCACTACAGGCCAAAGAGAACCCTAGTCATGATCATACCAATAATCTATCCATCTTTACACTCCAGTGAAAGAGAATTTCAACATCAGGGTTATAAAAATGTTATATATGATGATAAAAATAATATGATCAACATATAGTTTTAATCTCAAGAGTAATATTCGTAACTCATGAATAGTAAATCGTGAATAGTAACTCATGAATAGTAACCCCGACACAAAAGATAAAAATTCCACAATAAAATCCATACCAATATTTTGGTATAATGATATTGAAAGAATAACATTACTTAAATTTATAAACAATTTATTTTAATTGTTTACACTTTACTAATTAATGCATTTAATCATCATAAAATGCCAACTCTTACAATTTCATCATCAATAACCAAAACCCTCATCAAAAATCTGCATATACCTCATATAGGATTCTCAAGCCATAAAATCCTATTTTTCAATTTTCTTTCTTCACAAAACATATTTAATTCATTTACTCATAACTAGACTATTTTCATGAAAAATACCAAATCAGTTCCAAAAATATTTCTTTTCTGGGATTTAGCATAATATAGTCTCATAGTGAACATATATTTTTTTCAGAATTTTTAAAAGTCATTTACTATTTTTTATATGGCCAAAATAGCCAAATATTTAGACATTTATCAAAAATTATACTTTTATCTAAAAATTCTGAAATTCACAGAGTATACTCCTATCATATTCATGTACTCCCAATAAAAATTTCATCAATTTTGGAGTTAACCACAAGGAATTATAAGCTATTACTTTTAAAATAGTCTTTTCTCATAAAATTCATAACTCTTAATCTATACATCCAAAAATCACCATTTTTGGACACAATCAAAAAAACTCATCAAAATATCATTTCAAATTTTTCCAGAATTTTTGAAGTTCAGAAAAATTACGAAACTGAAAATCATAACAACCCTTAAAATCCCTTACTATCCCTTACTATCCCTTACCTCAAAAGAGCAGTACTTCTGATCGGTATAAGGCTGAAGGAAACTTGCACTGATGAATAGCAACTCACCAAGTATCTAAATACTCACAAAATACACTCAATAATCTAGAGAGAGAAAGAGAGAAAGCTTATGTTTCTGGTGTGATTTTCAATTCTAACTTAGCCCTCTATTTATATAAAAATTTTGGTAGGTTTGACCTGCAACCTGGTGGCTTTACCTGCTACTATTCCCACCCACCACATTTGAAATATAATTCAGCACATTTCTTCACCAACCACAAGTGGGGCCCACCAATTCTAGAATTTTCCACCAAAATGATAAACTCCGAAAATTCAACAATTTCTGAACCAGTCATCTCGTAAAATTCATAATAAATCATACGTTCATTTTTAACGGTTCAAAATTTGTGGGCATATACTCAACTTATATATGTATAACATATCCAAAAATTACCACGATCCAACGGTCGGATTAAAAATTATAACCCCCGCAAAATATCTCAAAAACCCTGATTTTTAATACCTCCATTCCGACAAAAATACTGATAAAAACCTCAACATTAACTCCTTCATTTTTAACCACAAAAATATATCCCTCATTTATATCCACATAAAATAAATATTTTCATATCATATAAATCAATAATTAATTATTCACAAATAATATTACAGAATCACATTTATGACAACCAGGCCGTTCCCAGGAAAGAGGGGGCTTTCCAATAAGAATTTCTCCTTACTGGCGCGCAATTAGGTGACCAAACCTCTCCTTAGACAGAACTTTCTAGTCATTGCCAATAATGTTATCTAATAATATTATTCAAATAATATGAATTATTGATCTGATAATGGGAAATACTGTGCAGCAACAATTATTGAACAACAATAATATAAAATTTCAACGTAGCAATTATTGAATCAATAAAATAAAATATTGAACAGTAATTACTGTAACAATTATTGAGTAGTGCCTTCTTACGTAAGAATCAATAATTTCAAAAATACTATGCAATACCGTGTGCTACTGTGCAATAACGCGTATTACTGTATTTTAACCACCGGGTATTCCAACAGTGTTAACGGTAACAACTACGCCGTTATTTGTAAAACTCAAATTTTGTCGTTATCTTCATCCGACCGTTTTCCATTATAGGGCCCACAAATAGCTGCGCCGTCGTACGAATATTCCCCGACAGAAAGAATATTCCACGACCAAACGAATATTCCCCGACAACAATGATTATTTTATAACCACTTGCTTATTTTGAAAAAAAATTCATATTTCACCCATAACTTTAAATTTTTATCAATTTAACCATTTACTAAATAGAAAAATTGAATAATTTTATTTCATAAAATTCGGGGTCTTACAAAATGAGTGCGGAGATGCTAGCGACTGTTGCACCAATGCCAGAAGCCGAGGTGCCAGCGCAAAGCGAATCAGTTGAGAAGGTAGGAGAAGATGAACCTATGGTCAATCTGGGGAGCGATCATGACAATTATCCAGAGATGTATCTAAGTGATGATGAGGAGGCAGAGTCCAAGCAAGCTAAGGTGGAGAAAGGGAATAAGACCAAAGTTGGAGAGAAAGATCACGAATCTGCAGAAGTTCAAGAACTACGGAGTAAAGTGTTTCTCTTGGAGGAGTTATGGAAGACGGAGCGAGTGTTACGCGAAATGACTGAAGAACGGAACGAGCTGAAAGCGCAGGTGGAAAGGATGAAGACTAAAGGTGGTGGATCGTCTGGAGGAACAATCAAGAAGCAGAAAGATAAGAAAAAGAGAAAGAGGGACAACGACAGCCCTAATTCTAAAAAGTCAAACTCGAAGAAGAAGCAAGTCGGTAGCAATTGTGGAAAGACTCAAGCGGGAGAATGCATGATGTGGAAGAACGTGTGCTTCAACTACAAGCAGGAAGGACATATTTCCCTACATTGTCCTAAGCCGAATATGAGGAAGTGTAATTCATGTGGGAGAACGGGTCACGAATTCAACAAGTGTCCCAACAAGAAGAAGACTGGTGAAGGGAGTGGACGGTAGACAACTTAGATATAAGTGGTAGTATCTTTTGGTAGTAGGTTATGATATTAATGGTTGTAACATCAAAAACGGTGTGTAAGCATATGTAAATATAAATATGTTTGTATGAATGAAATCTTTATTTTCTATATGAATATAAGATTAAGATTAATTTATGTGTTCTTAAAACTCATACTTATGGTAAGTTAATGACTCATAATTATATGAAATATTTTGAACCCCTTAGCGAATGGACGCTAAAGGTATGACTAGGATAAGTTCATACACTCATATAATTGTGGCAAGTTCCAGAACTCATAATTGTGGTAAGTTTGACGAACTGGTAATAGTTATGTGAAAAATGGAAAATGACAACTTTTTGTGTAAAGGTGAAGAATTGCAACTTTTTGTGTAAAGTTGGGTTGTTAATCTTAAAATTTTTTTAAAATGGGATAGTAATATGTGTTAAGTATTAAATGTACTATGTGCTATTTGAATAAATATGCGATTATATGAGAAATATGTATTGAATTCTTATTGTGTTAAGAATGTGTAGAGAAAGAGAATTAATGCAAGATTTTTATTTAAACCAGATAATGCCGCCTAGACAACAGAATCGAAATCAAAGAGAAGAACAATCAGTGAATAATGAAGGAGGTCAAGCTGACCTGATGCAGAATTTTGCAAATATGATAGCCGAAGCTATGGGGAATAGAGCGCCAGCAACAAGAGGAAGAGCGAGAGAACAACTAACAGACAAATTGGCGAATTTTAAGGATTTTAAAGCGATAGGACCGCCAGAATTCAAGGGAACCACGGATCCGATTGAAGTCCAAACATAGGTGAAAGAAATGGAGAAAGCATTCATTATTATGCGGGTAGCGAAAGAGCAGAAGACAACTTTTGCAACATATTTGATGAAGGGAGAAGCCAATTACTGGTGGGAGACTAATCAAGCGAGAGCGGGTACAGTTGTGGTGACTTGGACAAGATTCAAGGAGTTGTACTTTGAGAACTACTTTTCGCCGAATATGCAATCCAGGATGGAAGTCAAATTTCTAGAACTGAAGTAGGAGAATATGTTGGTCTCAGAATATGCTGCCAAATTGAACAAGTTGGCGAGATTTGCACCTCATCAGGTTGACACAGAGGCAAGAAAAGTGAGAAGATTAGAGAATGGACTGAAGTCGGGGATATTCAACAAGGTAGGAGTATTGCAGATCAATACGTTTGCGACTTTAATGGAAAAAACGTTAATTGCTGAAGGAGGGAGCGAAGCTGCATCTCGATTTCATCAAGAGAAGAAGAAGAAGACAAATGATGGAGGAAGCAGTGGTGGTAGTAATCCGAACAAGAGAGAGTGGAGCAAGAATACCCAATCAGGTAACAAGACAAAAGGGAATAAGAAAGGAAGGGAGCCATGTGCTACCTGTGGAAAGAATCATTCAGGAATATGTCTGAAGAAGAAGGGAGTCTGTTACAACTGCGGGCAAGATGGACACATGTCACCTTGTCAATTCGAGGACCTTCACAGCCAGGAAGATCAACAGCCTGTACGTTCAACATGCCGACGCAAGATGCAGGGGTTGTCTAGGAGGTGACGACAGGTAACGATTTCGTTTAGAAATTTAATTACGTGAGTAATATTGAGTTAGATAATTATTGTGAATTGTTTTCTTTTATAGACCCAAGTCACATGCTAGAATAGAAGACACAAAATTAATATTGTGTTGATAAGAATGAATTGATGATACAACTTTAAAAGATTATAGAGAATAAGAAAGTGGTGATTCCGTGGACGGAATCCTTTTAAGGAGGGGTGAATGTGATAACCCGGGATTCCGAATAATCCAAATTTTTCGAATAAATTTTTTTTAATTAATATTAATATTAATTATCAATATTGTGTTGTGTATCTGTGATACGAGTTTCGAGAAGTAGTCAATTTATGTATTAACTAAGAAAATGAGAGTAGAGTTGTGCTTAACAAAGTTAGAAATCCTAACCCTAAGTCTGGATAGGGATTCGATAGAAAATATAATTAAAATAATTATATTGATGAGTACGTGTTTGTACTGTTTAGAATTATTAATCAATGATTGATCAAGTAGGGTATAATATTATTAAACCCTAATAAGAGATTATAAACCCTAATATTAGGATTAGAAATCTTAACGCGCAGTTAGAAACCCTAATCGAAAGACGAGAAACCCTAATTTCATATTTGGTAAATCCTAAACCCTAATTAGGAAACTCTAATCCTAATTAGCAAGCCCTAATGTGATTAGTAAATGTTAATATAATTAGGAAACTCTAATTATACTTTAGAAATATTAATTTCAATTTAAAACCCTAATTACATTTTTGAAAATTTTAATTTTCTATTTTAAAACCCTAATTAGAAAATTCTAGAATTAGAGTTTGTAAAACCTAAGGGTTAGAACCTTAGGGTTAAACCCTAAGGGTTTGAATAATTGCCCATAATGCCATTAAAATTATAAGAACAATGACCAAAATGCCCTTTATAGATTTTTATTGGGTTACTTGCAAAAATGGCCAAAACCTTTATTTGGTGACCAACTATGTTGACTTGGTGACTTTAAATCTCATCAAATCAGCTTCATTTTGACACATATGCCATCAAATTCATTGTATCTAAATAATATAAATGTTAAAGAGAGAGAAAGTGTGCATAATTGTCTCATTTTCTTACAAGCTCTAAACCCACTTCTCACTCAACCAAACCTCCGAATATAGCAAGCATATCAGTCCTAAAAATAGCCTCTTGATCAAACCAGATCAGTTAGTAAGATCAAGAATTTAAAGATAAAAGGTATAAATCTAATTTAATTTTTGATCCTAATGTTTAAGAAAAATTTTGTGTTTATGTGTTTATATTTGTGTTAAAAGATGTTTTTAGTTGATCTATGGTGATATACCATAGATCCATAGCATCAAATTTCTTTAAAATTGAGTTTTTTCAAAACTGTCTAAGAACAAGATTTGTGGTCTAACAAGCTAATGCCAGGAGCCACAGATTCTTGTTCGTTAATGATTTTTGTTGTTTTAAAGTTGTTATATGTAGCTTGGCATGTGGTCTTTTATCTGGAAGTGAAATCATAGTTATTGAATGTCCGGCTTGTGAGTTATCATCGGTCAAAACCCGTTGATCGGGCATGATCGGGTACATTCTGGGCAACCCAGAATTTTGAAAACAGCGTCTGACAACATCTTTAAACTCCTTGATCTGTCAGTCCTGTTAGTGTTTTGATGATGTGTTGTAATTAGATTGTAGTTTGTAATGTGGACTCTAGATCCATGGTCTTAGAACTCTTAAACAGTCAACAGATCGATCGTAGCAAGTGGTCAAAGTAGGCCACTTGCACTGATTTTGCATTTCTGGAATGTCCAGAAAAGGGTTTGAACGTTTTTTTTCTGACAAGCTTTGACCGAGTCATAGCTTGTGGATCAGTTGTTGTAAAACTGATTTGTTGTTATAGTAATGTTCCTTGTCATGTATACTATAGATTTGAACCATTTAACGACATAAATCATGACCAGAACATAAAGGAAATCGAGCATGAAAATGACCAGTCGAAGTTCTCGGTTTCTAGGGAAACGCAGATAATGTCTGACAACGAATTTAAAAGCCCAAATCTTTATGATGTTTGATTGTTTGACCTAGATTGCTAGTGTTCGTTGTAGTGTGACATAAACACTACATGATCTGTGTTTTAGGTTGGACACAAATAAGATAGACATGAAATTAAACGTGGTCAAACGAGCACCCTTGTTAACCGGTCTGACAGTGTTCTTGAGGCTCAAGAACACCTAAGACGACAGAAAGCGTCGCTAAAGGCCTACAGCGATGGATTATTTAATTTTTAATTTCTGAATTTCTGGAAATTACTTAAAAATAGAAAATAAATTCTAAAAATTACCAAAAATGGTTTTAAAAATCATTTTAAATTCTGAAAAATAACTTTTAATTATTTGGGATATTTTTCATTAATATTTATAATTATTTGAATATTAATGATATATAATTTATTTAATTAGTGTATTAAAGAAATTAGAGAAAAATGATTTTAATATTATAAAAATCATTTTAAATAAGAATAAAGTATTTAAAAATATTTTGAGTTATAAAATGTAACTTTTAATATTTTTAGAAAATTATAATTAATAAATTAAAAATAATGATATTAGATTTATTTAATTATTAAATTAAATAAATGATAGAAAAATGGTTTTATTGTTTTAAAAATTATTTAAAAATGAGAAAAATGAGTTAAAAATATATTAAGTTATAATTAAGGGCTTTTAATATTTTTATAATAATTTCATTAATATTTAAATATTAATGGTGATGATTTAAAAATAATTTTAATTACTTTAAAAATTATTTAAGTAGAATATTTATGATTTAAAAATATTTTAAGTTATTAATAATAACTTTAAAATTTTGAAAAGTATGTCATTAATATTTTTATATTATCAAATATTAATGATGATAAGATTATTTGATAATTAAATCATTTAAAAATGATTCTAGTGTTTTAAAAATTATTATAAATTATAATAATTGTTTATAAATTATAAGAAGCTTTCGAAAAATATTATAAACGATATTTAACTTATCTAAAATAATATTGAAGCTTTGAGGTCGAGGTTAATTGACAATAAATGTGTAAATTATCGGATAGGGTGACCAAAACACCGAGAATAGACCGAAGTCTAACCAGACCGAACTAGTTAGACCTGATAAGTGTTTATATAAGTTATAAACACTGATGTGACTATGTGGTACTGTGTCTAGGAGAAAGATGTTAGGTTTGTAATATTCATGAACGCAATCAAATTACAAAAATAAGCAGAAACGTGTAAAATTAGAGTTTTAAAATTTTACAAACCATATACCCGGATCACCCTTTATGCACAATTATTAATTAAACGAAAATATGAAGAACAAGAATCATACCTTTGAAGATTCGAGATTCCTCAAGTACAAGTTCACCTCCAATCTTTTCCACGTTCAACTTGAATCCACCGGGTTTGGTTCCTTCCTTTGATCAACGTTAGCCACCTAAGTGTTTGGCCTCTAGAGGTGATCTACTAAGGAAGAAGAAAGATCCAAAAAAATGGGTGTTTGGCAAAACCCTAGTTTTTTCTATCTCTATAAAAAAAGAGCGTACTCTCCAACAATTAGAATAACGTATATTTGATATCTAATATAAGACTCCTCTTATAAAGATATCAAGTAACCCTATTAAAAATAAGGTATTATTTATTTAATTAAACTCTTTTAATTAAATGGGCTCCCTAATCTTATTAGGGATAATTAATTAAACTATTTTAACTAATTTTTCCTTCTAATCCTATTAGGAATAAATGAGAGTACATATATTAAATTAATTTCTAAACTCTTCTAGAAATTAAAATAATAATAATTGTAATAATATTAATAAGACTCCTCTTATTAATTTATATTTAATATTTGTAAAATATTAAATAATAAATATTAAGCTATTTAATTTATTCTATCACAATAGATTAAATTAAATATACTTAACATATTATTACGATTATGCCATTAACTTCTTAAATAACTATTCTTCCTTTTATGGTGTGACCCTTTAGGTTCTCCATATTAAACCGGTTGTGAATAAATCAATTAGAACAATTCTAATCTTATTTAAACAAATAAATTAAACTAATAATTTATTTAAATAAATAATATTTATTCTACAATAGGGATAAGCCTCCCTAGCGATCAACGACTTTTCAGATAATATAGATTTTAACAGTAATCATAAAAGAACCTTTGAGTAAATAGTTACCGTACAATTCAATCCTTCTACTATACAATATCCCAATTAAATATAAGACATGAAATTACTGTCAAGTCTTATTTTATTTAATTATATGTATTTCGACTCTTAAATGCACAACTCCAAATAATGCAAATTAGAAACTCCTTTCTAATTTCATTCTGCCTTGGCCAAGGACTACTAGGTTGTCATTTATCGAATCACATAGGACATTTCTCTTCTTTTACTAGAAGTGATAGATTCTTTATTGATCATACATTATCTCCATGTATAACTTATTATACCCAAGCATACCCTTTGATATACCCTAAGGGTCTTAAAGAATAAGTCAAAGTATAACTCATCATACACAAGATACTATAATGATCTCAAGTCCAAGGATCACTTGTACTACTATCACTATAAGAATTCCTATTGACAGGTAAGTAAAACTCTATTAGGTATTCCTTAGCGAGCCACGTTCAGTGAACTTATTCTCTAATAAGCACCCACATACTTGCTTTAGTGTCTCCACACAAATGATCATGAGATCAATCATCCTCATCCAATGAGCAAGCAACGTATGTACCAATCTATCCGGATTCACTAATCCCCAATTTAGTAATCCAACGATTGGGAACTATTTTAGTTTTAAGCTTTCTAAGAATTTAGATCTCATTAGAATGATCATCATTATTATTCTAAAAGTATTGCTTAAAACTATGGGTTTATCACATATTATAAAACAGAATCATGTAGATAATTAAAAACCTTTAATAAATTAATACCTTTTATTAATAAATGAATAAGATTGTTACAAAGTATATGCTTTATCATCAAACATGATTGGCTTGTATGTATACTACTTTCAATCTCCCACTTGCACTAAAGTCAATCGCCATGATATCTCATACCCTTCTTCTCTAAGTGACGATTATCCTGCTGTTGGATAAGCTTTAGTTAATGGATATGTAATGTTGTTCTTGAGAGTCCACTATCTCTATAGTGATTTTCCATCTTTCAATGATTCCTATAATCAAGTGAAAGTGCCACAACACATGTTTAGATCCAACATGAGACTTAGGAACTATTCCTAGTTCTGTAATGAACTTTTCATCCAAACAATCAACTTGCAGCTTCATTTATAGCTATATACTTTGTCTTTATCACTAAACTAACAACTCTTTGCTGTTTGAAACCTTTCCAATTCACTGCACCACCGTTTAAGGTAACGCTTTACCTTAAAGTGGATTTTCTGTCGTCTGTCTGATAAACTTGAGTTTGTTAGGCCCTCTAGTTTTAATTTAGACCCACCATGAATATGATCACATGCTTAGTGCTAGTTAAGTACTTTAAGATATTTTTCACTAACTCACACTGAACTTCTCCAGAATATGACTGATCAACATCAGGTCCCGTACATTTCATTGCATACATGATAGTTACTCATGTGATCTCTCTTTCGGAGTCTTTAGAGACTATTTAGAGAGATACACTCCATGACTCATCAACATGAGATATCCCATAGAGTTTGCCATGCTAAACGACTTTAGCATCAAATGAATATACGTTCCTTGGGTTAAGTCGAGCATCCTATTAAATCTATCTATATAGATTTGTATCCCCAATTAAGATACTCTTTCGAAATCATTCATGGAGAAATATTTAGATAACTTTATCTTTACTGATTGAAGCATTGGTATGTCATTCCTTATCCGTAGTATATCAACATATAATACTAGAAATTTCACGATGCTCCCACTGACCCTTTTGTACACACTAGAACTCTTACCTCATCGTAAGTAACTAGATCATCATCTTCTATGATACGTACCTCATCATCATCATCCATGATGAATCCATACCTCCCAGGTATGTTCAGTACCATTCCAGATTTACGATTCGGTTGTGGTACAATAGGTCTATCTACAGGTTCCTCTTATTTGACTTATAGTATTTTGTGGTTCTTGAACTCTTCGAGATCTATTATCCTCCCACTAGCCCCTTCAATGATAAACATTTTTATCTTAGAAGACAGCGTGTTTCACAATAAACACCTTTTACTAAGTAGGATTATAGAACATATGCCCTAAACTTACTTTAGGGTGTCCCACAAATTTGTACTTGTCAAATTTTGTCCCAAGCTTATCCTTTGAAACCTTTTTCACATAAGTTGGACAACCCCTTAACTTAACATACTTAAGATTAAGAATCCTCCCTGTCCATAACATTTATGGAGTCTTGGGGCTGGATTTTGAGGTTACCTTTTCGTAGATATGCAGCCATTTCTAGGACATGACCCTAGAGGGATACTAGAATGTCGGTAAAATCATTATGGACCGTACCATGTCCAACAAGGTATAATTTTTCCGTTCAGATGCATCAATCAATTATTGCGTATTAGGATGCGTCCATTATGAGAAAACCATTTGAGATGATCTAGAAACATATTGCACAAGTATTCTTTCCTTCATCCAATCAAAGAATCCTAATACTTTGCCAATTTGTTTCACTTCTGAAATATTTGAACCTTTCAAATAATTCACACTTGTATTTCAGCAAATACACACATTCAACTCTTTGAATGATCATATCCTTTTCTTATACTAATTTGTTTAATATGCAAAATTATTTTCACGTAAGTCAAGTATACAAAATCCATTAAGTAATATTCCAGTTCTATACAAAACATTATTATTATAAATAGAACAACAATTGCTCTTAATTATAATACCAAAAATCTTATTGTCCAACAATAAAATAGAAATAATATTTCTAACAAGAACTGAAATACAATAACAACTTATTGACTTAATAGATTTGCCCGTAGGTAATGCTAAACTATAAGTTTCTATGGCTAATGTAGCAACCTTTGTTTCATTTCCCACACATAAGATTACTTATCTTTGTTTAGCTTTCTACTTCTGCTTGGTCCCTTCATAAATCTATATTTATGATAACCAAAGTCGGTATCCAATACCCAAGTAGAACCTTGACTTAAAGAAAATTTTATTTTAAATCATGAACAAAATTGTATTTATAACCGAAACTTCACTAAGCTTCTTTGGTTAGCCTCTGCAAGATGCTTCTCGCAGTTTCTTTCCAGTGTCCAGGCTTATTGCAGTGGAAGCAAGCTCCTTTGCTATCCATATCAATTTTGTTCTTATTATCCTTTGTTTTTGCCTTTTCTATTTACCTTTTTAGAATCGTTCTTCTTTTCAAAAGATCATTTGGCCCCTACCAGTAAGACTTGGTCTTTCTTGGTTGGAAAGTGACTCTTAATATTTTTCAACATGTTAAGCAAATCAGCAAGGTTGATCTTTAGCCTTTCTATATGAAAAATTCACAACAATTGTGAAAGGAATCCGGGAGTGAGTGAAAGATCAAATCTTAGCTCAACTCTCCATCCATGACAAAACCTGTTGTCCTAATTGATCAATCAAATTGATTATGTTAAGGACTTGTGTCTGTACTGTAGTGTCATTGGTCATTCTAGATTGGAAGAGCTCCTTAGATATCTGATATCTATTAGTCCTACTTTCCTCACCATCAACTACTTAATGTGCAGAAATATAGTAGGAGCATCCATAGTTTCATGCTGACGCTGAAGCTCGTTACTCATGGATGCGAACATGATGCATTGAGCCAACTGTGCATCATCTTGCCACTTTCTAGAAGTAGCAATCTCTTCCTCAGAGGCATTGTCTGCAACCATTACAGGGATAGGCGTATTAAGGACATAAGATAACTTTTTAGCCGTGAGAACTATTCTCAAATTAATTAACCAATCTGTTTAATACGGTCCGGTTAAATAACATCTAATATGTTTCGCAGTGATAGTAATTTAGACATTGTAAAAATTCTATAAATGAATTTGTAATCAACAACATTTTAACATACATTCTTTTATTAATTACCAAAATAAATTAGGTCTTATTTTAAATTGGTATCTCCCACTATTTTCTTCAAACTATATTACCCTCAATATATAGTTCAGCAATATCTAATTAAAGGTATGCTAGTGAGAATAAGGATTCCATTTCAAATGTATATAGCCTTGTGTGTGCACAACAAATTATATATAAATAAATAGGTAGACAACTCTTGTCAATTACATCAACTATGTAACTCCTTGTATTTTGTCTCTTAAATTATAATGGTCAAGTGTGTGCACATCCGAACTAAAATGATTTAAGTTAAGTCAAACCCAGTATTTCCATATAAGTGAAGAGAAAACTACAGCCCTTGTATGTGCACAACAAAGCAGTAATGTTCAATTCCTTATAAACATCATATGCAATAAAAATAACATCTTAAATATTTAATACTTGCCTTGTGTGTGCACAACAAACTCATATTAAATATTCAATACTCTATTGTTTCTATCATGCTAGAAGGTGACGTTCGATATTCCAAATATCTTTGAACGTTACAACTTAATATAAAATATATGAGGGGTTTGTTATTAATTTGTCTCATCTTGTTTAGCGCGCATGCACACACACACACACACACACACACACACACACACACACACACACACACACACACACACACACATATATATATATATATATATATATATATATATATATATAATACGCGTCATATTAATTAACATGCGAAGCATGTTTGCATAATATATATATAGTATAAGCATGCACATATAGAATACTATATTCTACCCGGATTGATTATGGACTTTTATTCTAGTTTGGTTCACTAGAGCCACCAAGTGAACCAAAAGGTCAAACCTAGGGGTGCAAGAATTAATATTTAAATATAACTATTACATTTGAACCCGGGCTCCATTACAAACGGGTCTTCACGCGCTCCTTGCTTCTTGATCTCCAATTCTTCAAAATTTAATTCTAACTATTCCTATTACATAACTATTTAAAATAAATAGAAACCTTGATCAACAGTCAAGGGAAAGTACATAGGAGGGAGATAGAATTTACATTAAGAAAAATTAGAGTCGACGAGGTACGCAGACCCCGTTTAATAAAACTCATACATTCATTCATCCAACTAAAATAAAATTCAATCACATTGGTCAATAGTCCATAATCAATCTCATTTATTATCATACATATCACCATATGCATCAATAAATAACATTCATCTCATGAATAATAAACATTCAATATATATATTGATATCATTTAATGGACAAATTTAGTTAGTATAAAATCTAATTTTGAATCAAAATAAACTCCTTTATTTTAATCCAAATTTAAATCAAAATAAAACTATTTTATTTTAATTTATCCAATTTTAAATAAAATAAACTATTTTATTTTAATCAAAATCTTTAATCAAAATAAACACATTTATTTTAATTAATTATGGAATCCAATTCCATGTAAAAAAAACTCATTTATTAAAGGAAACACGGATTCTCTTTCCTATTCACAAATAAATTCTTTTATTTTGAATAATATGAAATCATATTTCATATCTAAATAAACTCCTTTATTTAAAGAAAAATGGATTCACTTTTCTATTCACAAATAAACTCCTTTATTTTAGGAAATATGAAATCCAATTTCAAATAAAAAAAAACTCCTTTATTAAAGGAAACACGGATTCTCTTTCCTATTCACAAATAAACTCTTTTATTTTGAATAATATGAAATCTTATTCCATATCTAAATAAACTCTTTATTTAAGGAAATATGGATTCACTTTTCTATTCTCAAATAAACTCCTTTGTTTTAGAAAATATGGTATCCAATTTCAACTCCAATTAGTTATCATGGAATCCAATTCCAACTCTAATTAGTTAGCATGAAATTTAATTTTAAAATTAAAATAAACCTTTTAATTTTAAGATTAAAATAAACTTTTTATTTTAAAATTAAAATAATTTTTTTAATTATAAAATAGTTTAGAATATTATATATATATATATATATATATATATATATATATATATAATATTGAAATCCGTGACACCAAAGTTAACTTGTTTTAAGTTAACTTGATTTGTTCCAGTTGATGCACTTGTGCTTCAGGATACACGTGAATGACATATGATAGGAAAATAATCTTAATAGCAAAGTAATCATATTACTCTAAAGATTTGCCTGTTAACTTTTGAATAACATGATCGGTAATCATTAGTGAGTCAATAAAATTAGAAATCACTTGTCCTTTATTATCTAAGTAAATCACGTGAATCAATGAAGCAACAAGCAAGCCGTGAATCCTTCTCTTCGGAAAGAAATATAGTCTCGCAATTCATTTTTTCTTTTTTTTATAAATTAATTTTATACAACAAAATTATGCCCAATTAAATTGTTCTAAACACATATCAATATATATATCAAATTAAAATAATTAATAATTTGCATAAAGGTTTGGCTCTGATGCCACTGTTAGGTTTGTAATATTCATGAACGCAATTAAATTACAAAAATAAGCGAAAACGTGTAAAATCAGAGTTTTAAAATTTTACAAACCATATACCCGGATCACCCTTTATGCACAATTATTAATTAAACAAAAATATGAAGAACAAGAATCATACCTTTGAAGATTCGAGCTTCCTCAGGTACAAGTTCACCTCCAATCTTTTCCACGTTCAACTTGAATCTACCGAGTTTGGTTCCTTCCTTTGATCAACGTTAGCCACCCAAGTGTTTGGCCTCTAGAGGTGATCTACCAAGGAAGAAGAAAGATCCAAGAAAATGAGTGTTTGGCAAAACCCTAGTTTTTTCTATCTCTATAGAAAAAAAGCGTACTCTCCAACAATTGGAATAACGTATATTTGATATCTAATATAAGACTCCTCTTATAAAGATATCAAGTAACCCTATTAAAAATAAGGTATTATTTATTTAATTAAACTCTTTTAATTAAATGGGCTCCCTAATCTTATTAGGGATAATTAATTAAACTATTTTAACTAATTTTTCCTCCTAATCCTATTAGGAATAAATGAGAGTACATATATTAAATTAATTTCTAAACTCTTTTAGAAATTAAAATAATAATAATTGTAATAATATTAATAAGACTCCTCTTATTAATTTATATTTAATATTTATAAAATATTAAATAATAAATATTAAGCTATTTAATTTATTCTATCACCAAAGACTAAATTAAATATACTTAACATATTATTACGATTATGCCATTAACTTCTTAAATAATTATTCTTCCTTTTACGGTGTGACCCTTTAGGTTCTCCATATTAAATCGGTTGTGAATAAATCAATTAGAACAATTCTAATCTTATTTAAACAAATAAATTAAACTAATAATTTATTTAAATAAATAATATTTATTCTACAATAGGGATAAGCCTCCCTAGCGATCAACGACTTTCCAGATAATATAGATTTCAACAGTAATCATAAAAAAACCTTTGAGTAAATAGTTACCGTACAATTCAATCCTTCTACCATACAATGTTCCAATTAAATATAAGACATGAAATTACTGTCAAGTCTTATTTTATTTAATTATATGTATTTCGACTCTTAAATGCACAACTCCAAATAATGCAAATTAGAAACTCCTTTCTAATTTCATTCTGCCTTGGCCAAGGACTACTATGTTGTCATTTATCGAATCACATAAGACATTTCTCTTCTTTTACTAGAAGTGGTAGATTCTTTATTGATCATACATTATCTCCATGTATAACTTATTATACCCAAGCATACCCTTTGATATACCCTAAGGGTCTTAAGGAATAAGTCAAAGTATAACTCATCATACACAAGATACTATGATGATCTCAAGTCCAAGGATCACTTGTACTACTATCACTATAGGAATTTCTATTGACAGGTAAGTAAAACTCTATTAGGTATTCCTTAGTGAGCCACGTTCAGTGAACTTATTCTCTAATAAGCACCCACATACTTGCTTTAGTGTCTCCACACAAATGATCATGAGATCAATCATCATCATCCAATGAGCAAGCAACGTATGTACCAATCTATCCGGATTCACTAATCCCCAATTTAGTAATCCAATAATTGGGAACTATTTTAGTTTTAAGCTTTCTAAGAATTTAGATCTCATTAGAATGATCATCATCATTATTCTAAAAGCATTGCTTAAAACTATGGGTTTATCACATATTATAAAACAGCATCATGTAGATAATTAAAAGCCTTTAATAAATTAATACCTTTTATTAATAAATGAATAAGATTGCTACAAAGTATATGCTTTATTATCAAACATGATTGGCTTGTATGCATACTACTTTCAAAGGATTGACTGTAAATTACAGTGTTATGTGTTATAAATTATTATGCTAATTGTGAGACCGATATTATTGATTATAGGTCTTACGAACGCAGATAAGTATATTGTGTAGCAGTAATCCACGGAGAAGGCAAGTTTTCTTAACTTAACCTTGAGTTATATTCATTCAATTAATATGGTGATTAATTATTGTTAATTAGACCACGTCTAAGAAATTATTGTTGATTATTAGCAGTTAGTGCATGTTTATTAATTCAAATTGAATTAGTGATTCTGAGAATATACTTGTAGAATAATTATTGTTGGATATTCACATCCGTAGAAGCTATTATTGATTTCAAATAGTACAGTTAAATTCTGATTGTTGCTTAATCGTATTGAAACATGTCTTAGCTAATTATTTTGGCTAGACGAACATTTGTTAGAACTTGATAGGTTCGAGAAGAGAAGAGAAGAGAATTCAATTATTATTGATAAATCAATGCTAGTTGTTGCGGCTAGATTGAAAAAGAAAACTTGATAGGTTTGAGAAGAGAAGAGAGGAGAAGTGATTAGATATTGAAATCATTGTATTTCGTTATTAAATCAAATTCTGATTCAAAGATTGAGAAGAAAAACCTTTTATATAAAGGGAACATATTTGGTCGTATATCGGTTTTTGCGCGCGTTTTGAGTATTATGCATAATATAGGGTACAAGGAGTTGGCCGCTCTAAGTACTTGCAGAGGGGTATAATTTAATCTTTATGGCTATCTGATACACTTGGGTATATCAAAATCAAATCTTTGATATTTACTCGAGAAGAGAAGTTCAAGATTCAATGGATCGCTCAGCATAAATCTGGAAAATATTCCTCTTTGTTATTCCGTAGAATTGATTCTTGATTATTCAATAGAATATTGTAGAAACTTTGAAACCATTGTACTCTTTCATTAATAGATTATTGTGTTGCATAGATTGCGAGCAAACTTGTTAGTAAATAGAGATTTGTTCAGCTATTTCAAAGTTCCCCGAACTTTGGTATTATAATATCAAATTAGATAGTCTGCTATTATTGATTCTTATACATTCATTGTATGTCTTAACTTGCTGGGCAAATCTGTTGCTCACCCTTGCTAAATAAAACATTTTAGCTAGGGAAAAAGAGGTCAGCGGATCAAAGAACAACAACGGCAAAGGCATAGTGTTAGCATAGTTTTATGAACATCATTATTATGTTGTATTTGTGAACCCTTTTTTTATAATTGAAGGGTATGTTTGTAATGTTAAGGTTAGAGAACCTGGGGTAATGTATTAACTATATCAGTTAATGAAGTGTATGTTCCTATTTTTAATTAAAGGGGTAGTTAAATGTTATTTATATTATGGATCGTAAGCACTAAACTCGGGGGTCAGGTAACTCAAATTTGGGGCGTCACAGGTTGGTATCAAAGCTGTAGGTTATAAACCTTAAGTGGAGTGGGAAAAACTCTAGGATTATAACCATAAGCGAAATCTAGAATACTCATTTAGAGTACTAAATGAGGGATTACCGAAGTGCATCAATAGTGAGATATGTGGGCACATAGTGTGAGATGTTTGTACTCATGAAGTACTAATAAAGTTGTTTAAACTGAGTGTAGGATGTCCAGAGAAGATAAAATTAGTGCGGAGATGCTAGCGGCTGTTACACCAATACCAGAAGCCGAGGTGCCAGCGTAAAGCGAATCAGTTGAGAAGGTGGGAGAAGATGAACCTATGGTCAATTTGGGGAGCGATCATGTCGATTATCCAGAGACGTTATTTATATTGTGGATCGTGAGAACCAAACTCGGGGGTCAGGTAACCTGGATTTGGGGGCATCACAAATTCTCTAGGCTACCGAATTGCTCCTCTCTCTCTCTTGGTTTTCTTTTTGGGTAGAAAATAAGAGATGAAAGAAATAATTAGATATTTGTTTGTTGGAGATTAATATATATATATATATATATATATATATATATATATATATTGTATATCTATATTTACTCCCCACATTCTCTCTTGCTTCCTCTCTCTCTCACTTAATCACCACATTGATATATGTGGGAGAGTAGTATGTAATGAGACTCCTTGCAAAATTTGACACCTAGCTTATTTTGGTGAAAAATATAAAGTAAATGTGAAGCTTGAAATTTATGAAGTGGATGCCCCTTTTCTCTCCACAAAACAATCGGCCATGTGGCCCTTTTATTCACCTCCTTTTGGTTTAATTTTATTGCTAATGCTTTATTAATTACCCAACATGTGTCCTCCTTTTCCTTTCCTTGTGGCCAATTATTGGCCACTCCTTTTTCCTTTCCTTGACAAACTAGCCAAGTGGCCTTAATTTTCACCAAGTCTTACTTTCTTTTTAATGTAATATCTATTATCTCAAATGTCTAAAGTGCCCTCCCTTTAATTAGGCTAAGCTTGGGCCATGTTATTTGATGTCTTGGGCTTTAAATTTAATTCTTTGGGCCATAATAAAATATCATAGTTCCATACTTTTAATATTATCCTTCCTTAATTATTTAATTATGGTTTCCATTCCACACATTTGGAATTTAAATTATTACTCTTGTACATTAAATTTTATAACCCAATTAGACTTGTTTTAATTAAGTTATAAAATTATTAAATTGAGATAGTAAAATATATCTCTTAAATTAGTATAATTGTAAATATTATTATTTTCTCACATGTTCCTTAATAAATAAACGTAGCTTGGGCCACTTAACTTTATATGTTTGGCTCTCTAATTAATTTCTTGGGCTTTGAAAATTATCATAGCCCAATACTTTTTATTATTATCCAACTCTAATCATTTAATTAAATTTTTCATTTCCTCAATTATAATTTAAATCCTTATTCATGTACAGTTAATTTCTTAACCCAATTAGACTTGCTATAATTAGGTTATAAAATTAATTAATTGAGATGTATTAAATAAATCTCTTAGAATTAATATATATTTTAAATACCAATATTCTCCTATACCATAATCTTTAAGTTATTCAATTTTTTCATTCCTAATATATAATTAGGTTACATTAGTTTCTTTTATTTGTTTACATATTAAACAAATATAAACCATCACATATTATTTATATTCAGTTACTCACATATTTATACAAAATAATTTAGTAGAAGGAGACATGATCCATAAATCTCTTAGATTAGGTCACTAGTATATAATTAAAATATCATGACCACTAAATAACGATAACCATTTAGGTTATTTAATTCTCATACCTAATTTAAATAACTTATTTAAATTATCAAATTTATATTGTATAATTAAATTTAATTTCCTCCTCTCCATAAATTGTTTTCAAATAATTTATTTATATATTAAATATATAATTTAATATGTTCAATCATTTATTCAAATATGAATTTAATTTACTAACTAGTTGATACCAATATATATATTTTACATATTGAATCTCATCTCATATTTTTACTTTACATCATTTGGTATAATATTAAATATTATACCATTATCCATATAATATAATATCATATATTCAATTATTTTCTTTCCTTTCTATAAATAGTCTTCACAGTTTATTTAACTGTAGTAAATATATTAATATATTCACCACATTAATACATGCATACATTACATTCAATAATGTAATATATAATTTCTTTAATAAAAATAGTGGTTATACCTGAAGTATATCTAATGCCACCAATTTACCACATTAAAATAATTTAATATTATAAATTATTTTAATTTTATCCATCTAATTTCCTTTAATAATTTACTCATACACTTTACTTACATATAATAAATATATAATTCTAATATATTTATTATACACAACATCACATATTGCATGACATATATTCCTTTGTGCACTACAAGATCACCTAACATATCATCTAATAAGAATTTTCTTTTTAAATTCTTATTTTAAAATTATCCCAAAAATTTGGGTTATCACACCAAAATGTTAGAGAAAATCTGACCGGACATATTTTACTAAAATGAGCATAACATTTTCATAAGCACTCCGATTGATGCGATTCAAGATGATCCGAAACGAGAACGAGTAGACCTACAACTTTTATTTTTTAAATTATTTGATTTGAGGTCGGTAATAGGGTTAAAATGGCCATATTTGGAACTGATGTGAATTCAGAGGCAATCGGAGGGCGTCGAGCATGCACGTGTGCAAATGAAGTGCTTTTGACGATAAAAAATGTTGTTCTAAGTTATAAAACATGAATATTATGAAGTTTAATGATGCTTAACATTAATAAATGATGTATTAGATAAGTTGTATAAGCATACTAAACATATACAAGAGAGATGAATCCGGCGTGTAACGAATAAACTTCGAAATGCCTTGACAAATGTTAATGAACGTAAAAAGTGTTTCAATTCCATGTAAATGAACATTATACGATATGGAATGAGGTTAATATAAAACTAATAAGGAGTCCTAATAAGACTTAAACACTTGAATGAATTCGAGTATGACTAAGAAGAAATATAGTATTTATTAATAAGTTATATTAGATTAAAAATCAACGTTGTAAGAGTTGAGAATGTGATTTGGATGCTAAAAGTTTTATGTTATATTTTAGTGAGTTTTTAGATTCGTGTTATGTGATTGATTAATATGGTTAAACCTTAAGCTAAAGGTTAAAACTTAACTAAGATGAGAATTGAATCTATGAGGATAATGTGTATGTAGTTAATTGATGTGATAATCCTAATGGTATGTATACGATATTGGAGTACGTGAGTTGTAATTGTATAACTTACACAAGAGGCAAGTTTCCTAACCTTTGCTACTTTATTATTCAGCAAGGTTTACTTTTTACTGTCATATTATACTTATGTAAGTTCTCTATCTCTAATCTTTCATTATACAAGTCCTTGTTCATAACTTGTTATAGTTATGCATATTCTTTAACTCTGAAATATTGTGGAGCAAGTTTCTAAACTATACTTTCTATTGAGCAAGTTGATTAATCTTTACTCCTTCATTATAAACAAGTTTGTTTTGCTTATTCAAAGTCTATACTGTTGTTGAAAGCTTGATCTTATTATAAAATGTTTGTTCAGCTACGAATAACTATTGTTCAATCTCTGATCACCAATGTCATTGTACAGTCTTACATTATAGTACTGAACTCTTAGTTAACTAGTGATTCTTTATTGATTCAACTAATCCTTAGTTGATGAATGTTCTATAAACTAAATTACCCTTGAAGTCAATTCAAACCAAACTTTCTTTAGTTAGCTTATGTGTACCCATACAGTTTTGGAAGCATGTAGTTGATGATTAACACTTGCTCAATTTAGAAATCGTTGATACTCTATCTTTTATTATTTCATCGATAAACCTTGTTCATGAAGATATTGTAGTCAAACTCTTGAATATTTATTGATCCCTATTTGGTTCAACCAATACTTGGTTGATGAGTGTTCTAAAGATCTAGAATTCCTTTGAAGCTAATTCCCCCAATCCAAACTTCCTTTGGTACGGAACCTAATGATTAAAGATGAGATGAACAACCCTATTAAAGGGGATTATTTTAGAGCTACACGATAAAGTTAAAATGTTTGCACAATACATAATACAAATGGCTGATCACTTGGAGTACGAGACGATGGTCCATATAGTCATTTAGATTGTTAAAGGTTATAGTAGAAACGCTTGTTAACCTAGGACATAGATGATGATTATGGTCTTTTAGACTGCTAAAGGTTAAAGTAGAAATACTTGACAACCTATAACATAGTTTATGGTCTTGTGACCCTCAGTGTATTCCTTTGATATTGATATCTGTTATTTAATTTTAAAGTTCGTTATTTCTTGAACTCACAGTATTCAAACTAGAACTTATCGTTTTCAGTAAAAATACTTTACCATTGAAATCTCAGTTAATAGTCATTCATAGAATGTTATTGTATACTATCCTTCCTGTGAGAAATTGTTTGCTCACTCTTGCACAAAATAATGTAGATGAAGTTAAGAAGTTTGAAGAGTTTTCTACAAGCAAGGGCAAGAGAAAATTGCTTGATTAGACGACATTTAATTTACTTTCTATTTATGAAGCTTATGTAATAGACTTGATTATGATTATGTTTTAATAATAATCTGCTGATAATTGTAATAATAAAGGTTAGCTGACCTGAGATTTATTTTAAGATTATGTAACCCTTTAATGGGAGTTTAATTGTTTAAGCTTGCAAGTTTATATCCTTTGTTTATGGGTAGTTAGTTATGATTTAATCGGACAGTGAAGTCCAAATCTGTGGGATTGAAGTACCCGAATTTGGGGGTGTCACATAATTCGCTGATTTGAAATATTTATTGATCGGTGTTATATAGATAAAATATTTATGATAGAATTTTAAATCATAGAAGATAATAGACATCATGTTCTACTTGACTCTTCTAATGGATTGCTATTTTTGCTGCAGTTGTTAATCTAAAACTTATTGTCTATTATATTCTATCAGATTTTTCTCTGTTGAGGACTAAAGATAATTTATTCTGCATTATCTTAGTTATAATATTCTTTACTAGGCTAGTTGAGCTCACCCTTTTCTTTCATTGTTCTCTTCAAGAAATGAGAATATAGCTGGGACTAGTTAGGAAATGAAGTGATGGTCCAAGATGGTTGCTATAGTAGTCCCCACTATTCTATAAAATAGTGTGATTATAATTATAATGAGGACTTTATTTGAGTTTGAATATTGTCTACGAGATAATATTTGAATTAAAACTCACAGTTTATGTTTTATCGTATTTTACACGACAGTTAATAATTGTATAAATGAAGTATGTATTTAAATTTTTTACCATGTATTTGGCGACTCAGAATGAGTTGTATGAACCTATTTTGAGGGCGTCACAAGATTTATCTTATTTATCTTTGTGAATAAGTAAAAGATAATTATTTCAGCTTTTAAAGATGGAAAAGGACTTCGGGGAGATTACTATGCAAATATTGAAGTTAAGAAGGAAAGAAGAGGATAAAATGGAACAAAAGATACCAAGTTTAATAAATCAAAATTTGGACACAAATTTATTGTCCCTATAAATATGTCTCTTGTTTTAGAGAGGATGATGGGTATTGTATTAGTTTAGGTTAGGAGTAGGAGTAGATTAAATTACTTATTCATTGTACGCTTGTTGGAGGATCTTTAATAAAGGAAGTTTTTTTTTTTTTTAATCTTATACTTCTTTATTTTAGTTAGTTAATTTACTTTTTACATCTAGCTAATTTCTTTAATCTAGGATGAAGATGGAATTAAATAATTATTCATGATAATATTTTCATATTTTCTATTAGTTATGCTTATATGTTTAATTGATTTCGCCTTCATGTTTCGTAATTTGAATACATCCCTTTTATAATTCTTATGTGATTTAAGATTAATTAAGTGATTTTGATAGATTATTGTTAAGATATAAGTTTTTCATAATCCATGTTTGCTCGAAGAAATTTTGATGGGTTATAGTTAATCCTTAAATTTTCATCGTCTATTCTTGCTCAAGTTAATTATAAAATTACTAAATTAAAGGGAAGGGAGATCAAAATCATAGTTGAGTTATAAAAATAGAAGAAATTGAATTATATGTTATATATATTACTGAATGGATTCAGATTCCTAAATTGCTTTCTCAATATTAGTTTTCATATTCTAGTTAATCTATTTTCAATCTTTATTTCTAATTTGCCTATAATAGATATTAAGGATACATTAAAATTAATATAGTTTCTGTGTAGTAGCGAGCAAAAAATGGGTAAAACTGAATTACCGAACATAACCGAATTTTTTTAACCGAATTATTTTGGTTATTCGAGGTTATATCCGATTTTTTGTTCAGTATTCGGTTTCGGGTTCGGGAGTAAAAATCAAGCTATTTGGATATCCGAAATTTTGAATAACTGAATTTATTAATTAAAAATAATAATTTTATACTTATATCTATTCTATTCGCCTAAGTCTGCTGTCTGCACTAAGTCACTAACCCTTTTCATTTCCCAAACTCATCTCAGCCTCTCGTCTCTCTCAGCCTCTCGCCTCTCTCATCCCAAATCCCAAATTCTCATCTCAGCCTCTTTGCCTCTTTCATCCCATATCCCAAATTTCCAACATATTATCAACATAAAAATCTACGGTGGATCGAGTTTCCACCGTGTGATCCCCCAATTCATGTGCCAGGGAGGTGATTTCACCGCCGGGATCCAGTTCTGGAAGGACCTCCAAGCCTATGACTGTTGCTGATTGTGGCCAGCTCTCTTAGATCTGGATCGTGGTGTCTTTAGATTTGGCAATTTAATCTGGTAGTTTTGTATTGACTTGAGTTGAAATTGAATTGCCATTAATAATTTGATTTGGTTGGTTGTTCCATTTTAGATCCTTTTCGTTTATAAGAATCTGTGTATGGGAAATTGAAAGATTATATCTTTCATTTACTCATAAATCAAATAGTTAAAGTTTTATGCAGTATTAAACATTGTTAATGATAATCTATGTTACATATGTGGCTTTTTTTTTCTTTTTCTGGTAATGAGATTTTTATGCTGATAATATGTTGTATATATTATTTTCATTTCGGTTATTAACCGAATAACCGAATAATAAATTTGGTTATTCGGTAATTCGATAATTCGATTATCTATTATTTCGGTTATCAGTTCGGATATTAAAAGTGTGTTATTTTTGGTTTTCGGTTATAACCGAATAAGCTATTCGGTTCGGTTATAACTGAATGCTCACCCCTATTTTTGTGAGTTCGACATGTACTTGTTAGTTTGTCAATTTGATATTTTGCACTTGCAGTTACATATTTTTATCACATCAATTTTTTTGCGCCGTTGCTAGGGACTAGACTTAATTTTACATTCCTTAATTTTTATGTATTTGAATTAGTTTTTCTATTTCTAATATTATTATTTTATTATTTTTTAGGATTATTGAAGCGGATCAACTGTAACGGGTTGAATTTATTGAGTCGTGATTCTGGGGACAGAATCCTTTTAAGGTGGGAAAGATGTGGCGAACGAGATTTTTGTAAATTAATTTTAATATTTATTGAATTAAATAAATATTTTTCGATGATTTAATTATTGGATTAAATAATTAATTGATGCAATTGTGGTAGATTAATTTAATTATATGTGTTACATTTATTAAATTAATGTACAGAAATTTTATTATTCAAGTATGTGATTATGTGAGCTTATTGAATTAAATAAAATATTTAATTAAGCATGATGTTATTTAATTAATGTAATTATTAATTAGAGATTTAATAAATTGTCATTATTTATTAATGAGATATTTAGTTATGTGACTATGTGAAATTATGAGAAATTATTATATTTAATTTATATTAAATTAAATAAAATATATGAATTATTGTACAAGTGGGTGTGACATGAATTAAACTATATGATAAAATGTTTTATTAAAATAAAGGGTTTTTAACTTAGTTGCTAGCCAAACATGGCACTAAGAGGGGTTAGGGTCAGTTAACCCATGATTGGATAACTGACCACCAGCGCGCGTCTGTTTTTTCCTATTTGAATATGACGTCTTCTATTTTCCTTCATTATTGCCTAAGTCTAGAATAGCATATCAGAGAGAGTTCAGAGAGAAAATTTAGAAGTTTTGAGAGAAATTGTAAGTGTATAATCAACAGGTACTTGTGAAAAGATTTTCATTGATCATCTCCTAATCTATACTCTGGATAATTTTCTCCAAACCAATTTCTATTTCACGTATTTAAGTTTTCTAGAAAATGACTTTCAAAACCTCTGTTATGTCTCTGTAATTGAAATTGTGAGAGTTATGTGCATATATGTGTTAAGATGTCATTTTAATGTGTTTTAATATATATTGTATATAATTCCTTATCATCAATTCATAATTTTACGTCGTATATGATTGCTGCAAAATTACAGAATTTGGGTTTTGGCCATATGGCCTTATACGTGATATTTTAGGTATTGATCATATATTATCCCTAAATTTTACACTTGTATGTTGTTATGCATGTTAATACGAAGAGACCAAGCTTTAAATGAATGGATTTGGCCTTATAACGAATCCGTGGCGTTGAATTTTAGGAATTTATGTTAAAAACTTCAAGAACATCAAGAGCAGTCCAATTTTACATGATTTAATTCTGTTATTGGGTGTTTTAAATGGTTAAAATCACTTTACAAAGGTTGGGTTATGTTTATGTATAAATTATAACATGTGGGTATGTGTAATTTGGTGAAATTAGTGTTAAAAATGTGTTGATTTCGCTGAACTCTGTGTTCTTCGCGAACTGGGAAACAGATTCTGGGGTCTCGCGCCGCGACGCCAACTCCAGAACTAAAGTCCCACGCCGCAGCGCCACTACACCACAACGTCAGGTGTCAGGCCGTAACGCCATGGCGCAGCAGCGCTAAGAGCCAGTACAAACGTGGCGCCGCAACGCCACTCCCTAGAAAATTCAGAAATGAGATATTAAAAATGTTTAAGCCTAACAATGTGTTAGTGAATTAATGTAATGAACATGAAAACATGTTAGAGGTATAATGTGATGATAAAAATAGTTGTTTAAACATGTAAATAACATAATTACATGTGATTTAAATTATTAAATACATAATTAGATTATTATTTATAAAGTACAAATTATGTGATAATGAGATAAATTGACTAAGTATCGTCGATAATCAAAGTAGACAAAGAGAATGGGTTTATGTTGATTAGTTAAGTTATAATTAACTGGTATTGTAAATGTGAATGGTATGTAGGATTTAAATCAAAGAACGTGCTTAGTTAAAGTGTAATCTACGCACGAGGCAAGTTTCCTAACCCTACTTGTCATTATTGTTCAAATTTATTATTTACCTCGAGTAAATTATCAATTCTATTATTCAAGTTCAAATGTTATATTAAAGATTGATTATCTTTTCAAAGCATGATTCAGTTATACAATAATTGTCCTATTGTATACGTTTTGAGATTATTATTATTCAAATTGAATATCATTATTGTTGAACCTTATTAGACTAGTGAACCCTTAATGATTCAATTAGTCCATAGTTGATGAGTGTTCTAAATTTTAGAACCCTTGATGAATTATCCAAACCAAACTTCCTCTGGTGCGGACTCGAATGTCAAACTGAGATGAACAACCCTGTATAGGGGATTATTTACGCTTTAGCGTTAAGATATTGTGCACAGTATGGTACTAAGGGCTGATCCCCCTAAGTACGAGAAGAAGGACCATAGTCTTATGACTATTAAAGGTTTCAAGTATAACCCTTGTTAACCTAGGACATAGTTCAAGGTCTTATGACCCTCAGAATTCTTTTGATTCTTGTTATTCATTCTTGATTCAAAAGTTGAGCTTTTATTCAGATGTCTTTGATTTATTCGCATGTTATTATACTGTTATTTCATTATTATACTTGTGGGCATTTGTGCTCACTCTTGCTTAATAATAACATTGCAGTTAAGAAACGAAAGAGCTGACGAACCTTCCACTAGTAAGGGCAAGGGCAAAGTTAGCAAATGATGGAGACTTGTTATTTGATATGACTTGTTATTTTATATGATGTATTTGTTTAAGACTTAAGTTAAAGATGTTGTTTAAGACTTATTTATTTATAATTCCGCACAGATGTTTAAGGTTAGTTTAACCTAGGATTGTATTATTATTCAGATGTTGTAACCCTTAAGGGAAAGATTTTATTTCTATTTAATACATGGTTGCATTTATTATGGGTAGATAGATGATATTTGTATCGTGAACACCAAATCCTGTGGAAATGGAAGTACCGAATTTGGGGGTGTCACATCAACGGTGCGGAAAGACAAGATTATTGATGCGCTATTCCTGATATTTTGTATCTTAACTAAAATAAAAATAAAAATTAGTAGCTTAGTCTTGTTTTTATTTTTATTGCTATTTAGAAAACTAATTGTTGCATTCATGCATTCACTCACGTAGAGCACATTCTGTTTAGGTTTTTATTTTATGTATTTATTTATTGTTAAATATAAATGTGGTGATTGCTGGAGGATTGAGGTACATCAAAGTTTCTCTTTCTTTCGTAATTCACATAGTTTTAGGTCACTTTATTGTTACAGTTTTATTTTATTTTATTTGTACATTCTCATTTGTAATCTAACATTAAGGGCACAACCTGTAACAAGATAAGGTGGGAATTTCTACACCCTTCCTTAGCCCACTAACCACCCATTCATTTTGCATAACCTTACCTTAATAAAATCAAGTAGACGTTGGCCCCTAGGAATTTCAAGCTCAATTAGGACAACGGACTCCAAGAGAAGGCTAAATTTTAAATTAATCAAACTACTGGTGTCTAGACAAGTGGTTCAAAATGCAAACGCCTAAAGAACGTGTGGTTATTCAATTAGTTACCGTATCCACGAAGAAACTCCCACATTTCTTACACTTACATGGCTAGTGGTGTGATTAATTTCGAATTTGGTGGACCTTAGGGTGTAACTTGGAACAGTTAGGAGCTGTCTAGATTTTATTTAGGTTAACCGTAGAATTAAGATTTTTATTTTATTTTATCTAATATCTTTTTTGTGTGTGACTTTCGTGGTTAGTTGTCTATTTGTTTTGTGATTTGTGAAAAGATGGATTCTTATTATAGTTGGTATAATAATTTTGCTTAGAATCAAGAACCCTATGAAAATTTTAATGCACACCAAGTAAATATTTTTTTTCCAACTTATGAAAATCCTTATCTAAGTTCATAACCACATCCATATCCATATTCGGATCCAAAACCTCAATATCCATAATAATTATCAAATTAAGAAGAGGAAAGACTTGGTGCCTTAGAAAAAACTATAGGAGTTTTAATGGGAAATCAATATAGTATGGATCAAGCAATATCTCGTCTAGAAATTTAAATGAGTCGATTAGTCACCATAATAAATGAACAAGAGGTGGGTGAATTTTCTAGTAATTCTGAGGTTAATTTTGAAAATCTTGATGGTTGTGGAAATGATGAGAAAAATGAAAATTTGTATTCAATTCTACACAGTTTGAGTCAAGCTAATTTGAATAGTAAAAATTATGAGTTTATGCCTAAAATTGATCATGTTACATTTAATGAGTTGGTTGAAAAAGTGTATAATCCTAAAGCTCCATACCCTGAAAGACTTATTCCTAAAAAATGACCTAATAATTTTTTGGACCAACCTATTAAAGTAAACATGATACAAGAGTTGTCCATGACCTAAGAAATAATTGAGAATAGACTCTTGATTGAAAAAGATCCAATTGATTTTTTCTTAAATCACATTGACCAAAATTGGAATGAATCTAAATATTTAGATAAGGTCAATGAGATGTTGAGAGCCACTACACATTAGTCACCTAAACTAGAACATGTATTTGAACTAATTTTTCCATCTTTTGAACATGTTTGTGGCAACCTGAATTTTTAGAAATTATTTAAATAAGAATTTAATAAATAAAATTCTTATTATAAGATGCTTTGAGTTTGAGTATGTGTATATATGTGTTATATATTATGAAATATGTGATTTAGTGTGAAGAGGATTATATATTCATATATTGAGAAAAAGAGATTTAATAGTTAATTAAAACTATTGAAGAAATTAAATGAAATTGTTATGAAAAGGAAATTAACTGAGTAACATTAGTTAATTTGATTGAGTTAAAGTAATATTATGAGATAATATAATTTGATTATTATTGTGACGACGAAAATTGTTACGAATTAAATTTCATAAATAATATGAGTAGTTCACTTAACTAAAATAGTGAATTAATGTAGATATATTTGTTGTAATAAAATTAGGAACTAATATATATTACATATAATTGTTATATGTTAATGTAATACGATTGTGAGTTTCGTAAGTGAAATATTTATCGAATTAAATAAATATTTTAGTTTGAATGTTTGTGGAATAAATAAATATTCGATGGAAGTTGTTATGGTATAATTGGTTTAAGTATGACAATATTAAATAAATTGATGATAAATAATTTTATAATTTATGCGTATTTTAGTACGTTAATGTGATGGTAATATTCTAGTTTAATTAAATAATTAAATTAGAGGGTTTGTGATTTATTAAATAAAGTAGAAGTTATATTGGTTAAGAAATCTAATCAAATAAAGTGTGACATTTGTGAACCATATGATAAGGGGATTATTTAAATAAATTAGTAAAGGGTTAATTGGGTTTTAGCCAAACATGGCCTAGAGCCCTTTGTATTTGTAACTGCCGAGTTTTGATAACTGACTAAACCACGTTAAAGTGGTGGTCAGTTTACTTTCTAAAACACAAAGAGGAAGGAGAAACAAAGAAAGAAATTGAGAGAGAAAATCATGTATAAATTCAGAGGATTTGATAACCAAGGAAGAAGAATAGTCATCTAGCTATTTTAGGATGGAGTCGAAGGTAATTGTCTAAATCTAAGTTCTTGGTTTTATTTCTTATAAACTTCACTGTAATTAGAGTTTGGTGGTTGATTTCTTAAAAGATTATTTATATATGTTTTGGGGGTATGTAATCAGTTATATATCATCTAAGGATGATTTTGAAGTAATTAAATTCATGGAAACATGTTTAAGAAGGAAGAATTTGAGTTTTGTTGTATATATAAGTTTTAGTCTATTTTGAGACTAAAATTGGCTATAAATTTATGTATAGAGTCTGAAATTGACGATAGTTTGTATTAAAACATTGAGAAATGAAAAGAACGCAAGTTGAATGATTCAATTTGGTTAAGAAACGAATTCGTAGTGAATGATTACGCTAAATATGTTAAAACATGAAAAAGTTAGTATAAACATTAGTTTTTGGTCAAGATTTGTGTTAGTTAATGTTTTTTTAAATTGTTGATTCTTTGGTATGTTGTAGTTCTATGAATTACGAGTCCACAGAGTCAAAAACGAACTCAATTGGATGTGTATAACTCGAGTTATGAAGCTTGGAAGGAGAAATGGTTAAAAATTCGTAAGAACAACAAAACTGAAAAAAATCGCACACCTTTCTGCTAGGGGGTGCTGCAACACTGCCCCCAAGGCTATTTGGGGCATTGCAGCGCTAGAATAGTAGTCAGGGCCAGAATATTTTGACCTCTTGTAGTAAAACGACCATAATGTTTTCATATGAATTTCGATTGAGGCGATTCAAGATGATCCGAAACGAGGAAGAATAGACCTACAACTTTCATTCTTTAAGTGTTTCAATTTGAGGTCGTTAGAAGTGGTCAAAATGGCCATCTTTGGGACTGATGTGTATTCGGAGGCAACCAGAGGGCGTTAGGCATGAACGTATGCAAGTGTAGTGCTTCTGACAATAAAAGATGTTGTTCTAAGTTATAAAACATAAATATTAGAAAGTATAATGATGCTTAACATTAATAAATGATGTACTAGATAAGTTGTATAAGCATACTAAGCATACGTAAGAGAGACGAATCGGGCGTGTGACGAATGAAAGTCGAAACACCATGACAAGTGTTTATGAACTTAAAAAGTGTTTCAATTTAATTGAAGTGAACATTATAAGATATGGAATGTGGTTAATATAAAACCAATAAGGAGTCCTAGCAAGACTTAAACACTTGAATGAACTTCGGGTATGACCTAAGAAGAAATATAGTGAGATATAAGTCGAAAGTTAACAAAATCAAATTGAACATTGTGTATTGATTAATAGGAAGGGTTATGGGATGTAGAGTAAAGTTTATATTACAACTACTATGTGTTACTATGTGACTAATAGTTGATGTGTATGATTATATAATTGTGTCGGGCTCGTTAAGTGCAGATAGCTGTAAGTTGTTAAACTGTTGTTGGTAAACAACAATCAAGGTAAGTCTTTCAGTTCATATTTGTTATGTAAATTTGATGATGAATTCTTTTAAATCTATTTTGTAAAAAGCATGATGTACGATTTATGTTGCAAGTATCAAATGTTAAGATCAATTTATGACTTGGTTGAGTAAGGAGTGCTGATTTGGTTATGGAACTCAATCTTTATTTGGTATATTAAGTAAAATATGTATAATGTGTTTAGATAGATGTTTATGATGTATAAGATGAACATGTTATTTATGTGCTACGTGTTGCATGAAAACTGTTAGATTTTTTGGGCTGTCGAACTCAACCTTGCAAATAACCATTTTTCCAGGTTAAGGTTTCAAGATAACGCTATGTGCTACTTTAATGACATGGATCAGATGCAATGCATGAAGATTAAATACTTTAGTTATAGTTGTTATTCTTTTAATCCATGTTTAAGGTTTTGAGATATGTACTCGATGGTTTATGATGTTTAATAATTATTGAGTTGTAAAGTTAAAGTTTAAGTTATCCGATGTATAAAGGATATCGATTTGAGATGTAAGTATATATATATTAACACTGATAAAGTGAATCATTGATTTTATAAGATTCAAAGACATGTGGATGATAAAGGTTGTGATTCAGGGAAAATAAAAGAAGAAGATAGAAAAGTTTAAATTATTCCACATTTTATTAAGTTTAACATCGTTTAATGATGTAATGTTAGAATAAAGATGTTTTGATAACGACCAAGGTCGAGAGTTGAGTTGTATGAATTTTGGGGTCGTTACAGTAGCAGTTATCACTTATGTGGAAGGCACCTCCGCTATACCTCTTGCAATCTGAGGAATGAGGGGTGAGAAAGAAAAGATCCATGTTGAAGTGGCCATCCCTGAGCCACTAATACTAGCCTCGAGTCTACAGATCCCCGTCACTAGCTTAAAAAAAGTCCCTTGGAACTATGGGGAGGATGTGGGGGTAGCATCTGACTACACAACAATCTTTCTAAAGGACAATCTATTATACCTCCCGAGGCGAGTAATGAAACAAACAACAAAGACTGTGGGGAAGGTACCTGAGAGAAAATTTGTTGAATTCCTCACCAAGATGGAGCACAATGAAGCAATGGTGGTGAAACAGTTAAAGGAAACGCCAACCCAAATCTCTATCCTAGATCTAATACTAGAGTCTGAAGACCATCGTAAGATTCTGATCCAGGTGTTAGAGGAGGCGCACCTGCCCAAGACGGTCGATACGGAAAAATTCCACCATCTAATCTACCACATACTTAATAGCAACGTGATATCTTTCACGGATGATGATATACCTGTTGAAGGGAAAGGGCACCTCAAACCACTACACACCGCGGTTATATCATCTGGATATGTGGTAGGTGTTGTGCTCATTGATGGCAGATCCGCCCTAAACATCTGCCCGAATGACACGCTAGAAAGAATGAAGGTCAATCCTAATAGGATCCGGGACAACCATGTTGTGTGCAGGGCATTTGACTCTCCATGAAGATCGGACCGTACACTTTCAATTTTTCCTTCCAAGTGCTAAATATTACTACAGGGTAGAATTTGCTATTAAGACGACCGTGGATCCACATGGCTAGGGCGGTTCCCTCTACACTCCATCATCAGTTGAAGTATGCTATCAATGGCAACTTGGTGACCGTCAATGCGGAGCCTGAATATTCGACCATATCAAGGGTGAGGTGCCCTTGATCAGCCTGAATAAAAGTATTGAGCCAACAAGTTTTCAAGCATTTCAAGTAAGTTTCACCCATTATCACCATGTCGGGTCGCCAACATTGAAACCAAGGATATCTCAGAAGGTGATGTTAGTTGGCCAAGAAATGATTACTTGAGGATTCTAGTCGGGTCAAGGGCTGGGCAGAGATGGACAGGGAATCAAAAGCATGATCTAGATACCTACCCAGTTGGGAAGGGCCGGATTGGGTTACTCCGATGATTCCAAACACTGGAATCATTACAAGAAAATGCCAATGCACTTGTCATCCTTTTTATGATGAACTTTAGCAACGCAGGTTTCAAAGAGCCATTGAGGAAAGTTCCAGCCCATGTATCAAACCTCTTGATGACCAAGGTCAGCAACTCTTCTAATGAAGAAACTAATGAAGGTGGGCCGATCACGACAAGTGAAAAGAGAACTCAAAATGAGAAATTCCTGCAAGAAATCCAGCATCAGTTTGAGAAGAGTTTCTGCCTCTCTCATGTTAAAGGTGCCACTGAGAAAGAGAGCTCTAAAGAGGACAGTCCATTAGATGACCATTCAATTGTTCCTTTCATAAATTGGGTCGAGGTAAGCATCTTAGAGGAGTGCATCAACCCTGGGTTTGAGACACTCATGGTTATCATGGAACACGATAATAGTAATGGCAATGCCTCCATTTTTACCATCAACAAGGATATGACGACTGACATCTAGACGATCACGCCTCTGATCGTGCGAAAAGGGTAAAAATGTGAAGACAATTGTAGCAACCTGGATGTGCAGAGTTCCACTTTAGTTCTATCTTATTTTATCTTTAACATCTCTATTTTCCTTTTGTCATATTAATCACTGAAGCTTTTGTATTGAAAAAACGTTTTATATATATTAAATAATCATTTTTTATTCTCAAGTTTCCAAATTTGAGTATTTCTAACCATATTGATTATTTGCCAAATTTGAACAATGACTATGATTTTGATATAGAGCTTGATTTCGACTTGATGGGGATCGAGAAAGAGAATGAGGACGATAAAGAGGTGCCCAAGGAGATCAAATGATGGGTCGAAGACAAACTTAAACCCAACCTCGAGTAAACCACCACCATCAACATTAGAACCTCTAATAACCCTAAGAAACTTCAAATTCGGACCAACCTCACATCAGACCAAAAAGAAGAAATGACTAAACTCAAGACTCAATTCGAGGATGTATTTGCTTGGTCACATGACATGATCAGGCTATCCATAGATATAATAGTCCATCAGCTACCAATCAAAGAAGGATTCAGGCCAGTTAAATAAAAGCTAAGGAGGCTAAAATCGGAATGGAGTCTAAAAGTCAAAAAAGAGATTAGATTATGGTCGCCGGTATCATCTTGGTATCTACCTACCATGAATGGTTGTCCAACGTGGTTCCAGTGTCAAAGCCAGAAGGGAAAGTATGAGTTTACGTGGACTACCAGAATCTCAACAAAGTTAGACGGATCGAGATGTATTCATTCGTCGATTGTTTTACCGGGTACCATCAGATTATGGTCACCGATGAGGAAAGAGAAAAGAATGCCTTCATCACCCCATGGGGCACCTTCTTCTACAGGCAGTTAGCTTTCAGCCTCACCAATGTTGGTCCTACCTATTAGAGGGCCATGATGGTTTTATTCCAGGATATGATGCACAAGGAGATCGAAGTCTATGTAGACGACATCATCATGAAGTCGAAAAGGGAGAGTGATCATAATACCCCCCTTCAAAAATTGCTTAACCATCTGGGCAAGTATAACTTGAAACTGAATCTAGCAAAGTATGCCTTCGGAGTGAAATCAGACAAACTTTTGGGGTTCCTCGTAAGCAACCAGGGCATTGAGTTGGACCCGACTAAAATAAAGGCTATCACCGAGATGTCCATATCCTATACTGAGAAAGAGATATGAGGTTTCCTAGGAAGAATCAACTTTATCAGTTGATTCATACCCTAATTAACTACGACCTGCGAGTCGATCTTTAAATTACTAAGAAAGAATTCCTCTAAAAAATGGAACAATGACTGTCAAAAAACTTTTCGTATCATCCAAAAGTAGTTGATCGAAGCACCCATCTTAGTGCCCCCTAGGGATGAAATTCCCCTTTTCATGTATATATCAGTCAACTCCAACACCATGGGTTGCATGCTAGGGCAAAAAGATGTATGGACAAAGAAAGAGCCATATATTACCTAAACCAACGGTTCAGTAGCTGCGAGCAGAGTTATATAATGATCAAGAAGACATGTTGTGCATTAGCTTGGGCTGTAATGAGATTGAAACACTATCTACACGACAATACAACTTATCTCATTTCTCGCATGGACCCACAAAAATACATCTTTAGCAAACCAATGCTAAGTTGCTGACTATCGAAATAGTTGTTAATTCTCTAGCAATTTGACATCATCTATGTAAACCAAAAGTCCATAAATGGCCAGGGAATTGCAGACCAGCTGAAGTGCCATTAAGAGGGTTCGAACCTCTAGAAACATACTTTCCTGGAGATTATGTAATGATGATCCAACCAACCAAACGCAAAGAGGAGGGCTAATTTTGGAGACTTTACTTTGACGGTTCCATTAATGCAGAAGGCGTTGGGGCAGGGGAAATTCTCATATCTATTACCGGGGATCAATACCCCGTGGAGGCAAAACTATAATTCAACAACTCGAACAACACAACAAAATATGAAGGGTGCCTTTTGGGATTAAAATTGGCTCAATCAATAGGAGTCGAATGGTTAGCAGTTTTCGGAGACCCAGAGCTGGTCATTAAACAATCCATGGTGGGTATACAACACCAAATAACTACACCTATTTCTATACCATCGACATGTTACCAAACTGACTAACGAATTTGAAGACATAACCTTCATGCATGTCTCCTGAAATAGAAATGATTTCGCAGATGCTTTAGCCACTCTGGTATCCCTAATTCACATGTCTACGAGGAAGGATGAGCCTACTATCAAATTCACTATACAAGATGCACCAGCTTACTAGTATGGTGTTGGGGAAGTATCAAACGAAATATCTCCCACCTGGCCACCATGGTATCATAACATCAAAGAATATTTATGAGACGGATCAATCACCACTGGGGTAAGCCAGACTAAAAGGCGACGAATCCATAAAATGACAATGAAGTTTTACTTAAGCGGTGATGCCCTCTATAAAAGAGACGTGGGCATAGGACTCTTGAGGTGTCTAGACAAAGATCAATCATAGAGGCTTACGGATGAAGTAAATGGTGGAGTGTGCGGTCTACATATGAGTAGCCCCATGCTTGCTAAGAAAATATTGAGGACGGGGCACTATTGGTTATCTGTTAAAGCTGATTGTGATGATCACGTTAAGCGATGCTACCAATGTCAAGTCCATGCCAATGCTATTCATCCACCTTCATTCTCCATGTGGGGGATGGATGTGATTTAGCCAATCGAGCCCAAAGCCAGTAACGGTCATAAATTTATCCTCACTATGATCGACTACTTCACCAAATGGGTGGAAGTGACTTCCTTCCCCAAGGTTACTAAGGTGGTCATCGTCAGCTTCATTAGAAACAACGTTATATGTTGATACGGGAAACTAAAGGTCATCATATCAGATAATGTAAAAAACCTGAATAATGAAATGATGAGGGAATAATGCACTAAGTTCAATATCAAACATCTCAACTCAGTCATCTACCGTCCAAAAATGAATGGCGATGTGCAAGCCGCCAACAAAAACATCTAAAAGATCATGGAGAAAATGTCAGCCAACCATCAGGGATGGCCCAATTTATTGCCTTTGACCCTAATCGCCTACCGAACATCAACTCGCACTTTAACTGGGGCAACCCCTTACTCGTTGGTATATGGCATGGAAACTGTACTCCCCATAAAAGTCTATTGGTGGACTCCCAAATAGAAGAAATCTAGTGGCTGCAAGACTGGTACGAGCAGTTATCTCTCATAGATGAAAAAGAGCTGCCACTATATTTCAAAGTCAATTATACCAAAAACGAATATCCTGATCTTATAACAAAAAGGAATGACCCCAGGAGTTCAAAGAGCATGACCTGGTATTAAAGAAGATCATCCCAGGCCAAGATACGGCAAGAAGGAAATTTGCCCCGAACTGGGAAGGGTCATTCATCGGTAAAGCAGCTTTATCAGGCAGAGCCTTAAGGTTACAATAAATGGACGGTGAAGAGTTTCCATAGCTGATTAATGTTGATACAACAAAGCGATACTACATTTAAAGAAACTTCTACAACAAGTGTTTCTCTTCACAAAAAGAAGAAGAAGAAATCAATCAATCATTCAGGTGCTCTAAGTTTCAGCCTGAACTATGTAAGATCTGATCTCCACGCGTCTATGAGAGTATGTAGGCAACCATTCATGGTGCTGTCTAATCCTCAGAAATACAAAATACCCCATCACATACCCCAAATACAAAATCCTCTACAACTCACCTCGTATCAAAAAGCCTGTTTACCTAAAGAACTAAGTCGACGACCCATGTCGAAAGAACCCGATGGCACCTCGACGTCTCTCCATCAAATCCAACATAAATCCTTGAAAGAAAGAGACAACAATATATTGAGATAGCAATTCATAAGGATAAATTGGCGATCAATATATAAGGCTAAGATATACTCAAAGACAAAAGTTGGCTAAACGTGTTGCTTTTCATATATACTACTGATTTAACATGTAAATTTTTTTATGAATATATGACAAAAAGATGGTGTAATTTATATAGGAAATCATGAAAAAATACAAATCAGAGGTGAGATGGGCCAACAACTCCAAATATCCAACCGTCTCTACAATCAGGGGAGAAGCCCTGAGCTTCTGCTCCACCGCATCAATGCGCTTTAGAAGCTTCATTTTTATCTGGACAGTTCCATCTTAACGATCTACCCAGGCTTGATCTACAAAATCATCTACTAAGGACTTGAGGGCATCCCTCTCAACAATAGCCGTGTCTATAGAGGTAAGACCCACATCCCTCTCAGTATAGGTTGTATCTTTACCAGCCAAGGCAGTCAGCATCAAAGCCTGAACCAGGTCATGCTCGAAATGTAAGAAGATGCACCTGATAATCTAATGCCTCCCTCGATGCAGAACCTGAAGTAGAGATAGAACTGGTAGTCACTCCAGCCAAAACCTCGGTCAACCCAATAAATAACTCCTCCTCAGTCGAGGATATCGGGTCTTCTATCAGCTCCTCATCGTCACTAGACAAGGCGTCTGCCTCGACATAATTAACAACAAAAGGTGCCAAGGCCGCCTTTAACCATACCGAATACTCTGACGACCTACCAGGGTGGCCATCTCTGAACTCAGTAGTCTGTCTATGAGACCAAAATTCATAGACCCATGCCAAATCCGCCTTAATAAATGAGGAAATCGAGAAGCGATAATACTTAACTCTCTCAAATAACTAGATCTCCTGACGCTGATCTAATTGGCCCATAACCTCCAGGGGGTGATATGTAGTAATGGCCCTCAAACCTGCCAGGGGGAGAAAATCAAGATCAACTACATGATTGAAAAAGCTCAGGAAGGAGCAATACCCCAAGTACATCACAATCTCGAAGGGGTCCTCAATAGCGACCAGGAACTCAGTCCAAAACGTGACATCAACACATGAAGTCAGGTGAAAGGAGTAGGAATGAGCTATGTTGTGGTCAAAGAAGTACCCATGACAACAGAACCAGTCGATCGGCCTCAAATGGGTCATAAACCAAACATATAAAAGGACTGAGCTCCCACGAAATTCCTGGTCTGCAAAAGTCCGGCAATAGGAGGCCGATATTAACGTCTCAGCCATGATCAACAGAAGGATGGGCCTGGATCACCATCGATATTGAAAGTAGTATGCACACAGGCTAATCATATTTGATATGATAAAGTATATACTTTGTAACAATCTTATTCATTTATTAATAAAAGTATTCATTTATTAAAGGTTTTAATTTATCCACGTGGTGCTGTTATATTTAATATGTGATAAATCCAAAGTTTTAAGTAATGCTTTTAGAATCATGATGAGATCATGCTAATGAGATCTAAATTCTTAGATAACTCAAAACTAAAATTGTTTCCAATCGTTGGATTACTAAAAAGGGATTAGTAAATCCAAATATATTGGTAAATACGTTGCTTTCTCATTAGATGAGGATGATTAATATCATGATCATTCGCGTGGAGACACTAAAGCAAGTATGTAGGTGCTTATTGGAGAATAAGTTCACTGAACGTGGCTCGCTAAAGAATATCTAATGGAGTTTTACTTATCCGTGGATTGGAATTCCTGTAGTGATAGTAGTACAAGTGATCTTTAGACTTAAGATCATCATAATATCTTGTGTATGATGAGGTATACTTTGTCATGTCCCTTAAGACCTTTGGAGTATATCAAAAGGTATGCTTGGGTGTAATAAGTTATATATGGAGATAATAAATGATCAATAAAGAATCTATCACTTCTAGTAAAAGGAGAGAATGTCTTATGTGATTCGATAAATGGCAACCCAGAAATCCTTAGCCATGGTGGAATGAAATTAGAAAGGAGTTTCTAATTTACATTATTTGAAGTTGTGCATTTGAGAATCGAAATAAATATAATTAAATAAAATAAGACTTAATAGTAATTCTATGTCTTATATTTAATTAGGACATTATATGGTAGAATGATTGAATTGTACGATAACTATTTACTCAAAAGTTCTTTTATGATTAATGTTAAAATCTATATTATCTGAAAAGTCATTAATCGTTAAGGGGCTTACCCTTACTATAGAATAAATGTTTTTTATTTAAATAAATTAAATAGTTTAATTTATTTATTTAAATAAGATTTGAATTGTTCTAATTGATTTATTTACAATCGATATAATATTGAGAACCTAAAGGGTCACACCATAAAAGAAAAAATATTTATTTAAGAAGTAAATGGCATAGTCGCAATAATAAGTTAAGTGTATTTAATTTAATCTGTGACGCCCCCAAAATAGGTTCAATCCACCCAACCTATTCTGAGTCGCCAAATACATGATACAGAAAATAACTACAACTTTATTATTACAATTGTCGTGCAAAATACGATAACACATATACTGTGAGTTTAAATACAAATATTGTCATCTAGACAATATCTACACTCAAATAAGTCCTCATTACGATTATTAATACAATATTTTACAGAATAGTGAGGACTACTAGAACCACTTCTAGAACCATCATTCTACACCCCGACTAGTACTCGCTACATTCTCGCTTCCTGAGAAGAAAAATGGAACAGCAAAGAAAAGGGTGAGCTCAACAAGCTCAGTAAAGAATATTATAACTAAGATAATATAGAACAAATTATCGTTAGTCTTCAACAGGGAAAAATCTAATAGAATACAATAGACAATAAATTTTAAATCAATATTCACAGCGGAAATAATAATTCATTAGAAGAGTTAAGTAGAGAATGAAATCTACTACCATCTATGAATTTAAAAGTCCATCATCGATATTTTATCCCTGTAACATCAATCAATATATATCTTGAATCAAATAGTCATCTTTGCACTACAGGCCAAAGATATTCATCAGTTGGTCATGTTCATCTCAACACCTGTTCATCTTTGCACTACGGGCCAAAGATATTCATCAGTTGGTCATTCATCTTTGCACTACAGGCCAAAGATATTCAGTTATATCATCATTTAGTACTGAGGATGATGAAAAATATTTTAAAGAAAAATGAATCCAGTGAAACAAAAGAACAAATATTAAGGATTCGTACTTTACACAATCCAAGTTCAAAAATACTTCATAAATAATCAGAGTGGAGTAAAATTCAAGAATGATCAAAACATAGATCCAATCAAAGATAGGAATCATAACAGATAATCTTGGACACAGAAAAGAAAATTTAATTTTTCTGCGAATAGTGTCGTATTTGTGAATAGTGTCGTATACGTGAATAGTGCCGTATACGTGAATAGTAACTCCGACACTAAAAGATAGAAATTTAACAAAAAAATCATCATGCTTCGTGAATAGTAACTCATGAATAGTAACCCTGACATAAAAAAAATTCCAAAAAAGTTCCAACCAATATTTTGGTATAATGATATTGAAGAAATAATATCATTTAAGAAGAAAATAACATCCCTTACCTCGAAAAGATAGTACTTCTGACTGGAATACTGGATATAGATCTGAAGGAAACTTACACCGTATAGCAACACTCAAAGTATCAAAATACTCACAAGAATACGCTCGATAATATAGAGAGAGAAAGAAGAGAAAAAACTTCAGTTTCTGGTGTGATTTTCAATTCTAACCTAAGCACCCTATTTATAAGAAAATGCTTAGAACAGCAAAACAGAAAATTTAATATAATAATAATATATATATTATAAATTCTTACGCACACCTTCATTGATCCAAAATATCAGCCCCACATGTGCCAAACTTGCCAAAAACGTTTTTCATATAAAAGTTATTTAAAACTCCAAAAAAAAATTAATCAATTAATCTGAAACTTCAATAATTCATAATAAATAGCCCTTTTATCAGAAAATTTGAATCTTGCGAATTTTTATAGGAAATTCAATTATCTACAACTTTGTAGATGAAAATTTTTCTAAATTCTAAACAAAAATTGACCAAAATTCATAAACAGACGATTTTATATGCTATAATCAAATTTCAGTTAAGAAATGGGTCCACCAACATGTTTAACATGTTTTAAACATTTATTATAACAAAAATACTCTTCCTCCTCATATACTCATATATCCCACATTCATTATAAAAATATCACCATTATTATATTATAATAATATAATAAAATATTATTTTATCAGAAAAGATAAAATATCAATTTTTAACAATTGTCACTTTAAAAATTTTCTCCATCTATATCCACATAAAATCAATATTTTCCTTATCATATAAATCAATAATTAATTATTCATAAATAATATTACAGAATCACAATACTGACAACCAGGCAGTTCCCAGGAAATAGGGGGCTTTCCAATAAGGATTTCTCCTTACTGGCGCGCAATTAGATGACTAAACCTCTCATTAGACAGAACTTTCTAGACATTGCCAATAATGTTATCTAATAATATTATTCAGATAATATGAATTATTGCTCCAGCAATGAAAAATATTGTGTAGTGACAATTATTGAATAACAATAATATAAAATATCAATGCAACAATTATTGAATCAATAAAATAAAATATTGAACAGTAATTACTGTAACAATTATTGAGTAGTGCCTTCTTATGTAAGAATCAATAATTGGTGCAATACCATGTGCTACTGTGCAACAACGCGTATTACTGTGTTTTAACCACCGGGTATTCCAACAGTATTAACGATAATAACTACGCTGTTATTTATAAACAACTTATATTTGTCATTTTCTTCATCCAATCGTTTTTCGTTATGGGGTCCACAAAAGGCTGCGTCGTCGTACGAATATTCTCCGACAGCAAGAATATTCTACGACCAAACGAATATTTCCCGACAACAATGAATATTTTATAACCACTTGCTTATTTAAAAATATTTGCGTATTTTACCCATAACTAACCATATTAATCAAATAAACCCTTACTATTTCAAAATAATAAATAAAGGAAATTCCATTTTATTAAAAAAAAATTTGGGGTCTTACAACCTCCTCTCCTTGTGAAATTTTGTCCTCGAAATTGATGTACGTACCTGGTGTATCAAAAAGGTAAGGATACCTCGCTTTCATTTCTATTTCCAACTCCTAGGTCATTTCTTCAATAGCATGGTTCCTCCACAAAACTTTAACTTGTGGTATGACCTTCGTGCGTAGGGCATACTCCTTCCTATCCAAGATCTTGACAAGTACCTCCTCGTACGTTAAATCTTCGGCTATTTTGTCTGGTTCTAACTCAATAGCGTGGTTCAGGTCGTCCACATAATTTCGTAATTTCGATACGTGAAAAACATTATGAACACGTGACATACTTGGCGGTAAAACGAGTCTATAGGCCACAGTTCATATTCGATCAAGGATTTCAAATGGACTTCTAAATAGAAGGTTTGAGCTTTCCTCACATCGCCGATTCTCACTTTTGGAATAACAACTTCTTGCACCTCCTTCTTCATATTCATCAGCTCCGGTGTATAGCTTGAGCGATTTTAACTTTATCGATTAAAGTCGATTCTACTCATATATTCGTTATCTTCACACAGGTTCTTAGAATCTTTAACCCTATCTCCATCTTTTGAAATGAGTCTTTGTGTTCGACAATATCGCACTCGTACCCGCATACGATCTTCTACTCAACACGTCAGCTACCGCGTTCGCTTTTCCAGGATGGTATTGGATGGTATGATCGTAATCTTTCAACAGCTCGAGCCAACGTCGTTGTCGCATGTTGAGTTCTTAGAAGCTCTTCTCACATTCCTCGCTCCATTAAAATTTAGTATCCTTACGAGTCAGCTGAGTTAATGGAGTAGCGATTCGAGAAAATCTTTCCGCGAATCTCCGATAATAACCAACTAAGCCTAGAAAGCTACGTATTTCGATTATTGACTTAGGCTGCTCTCAACTGTGACTCATATCCCAACCTTGGATAGCACGTCACAATGGTACCTATCAGTTTACTACCACATAAATATGGCGTCCCCTACGGAGAGTCTGGCTTCGGTGCATTCCACAAAAGAAGTCACTAGATAGAGGCTCGGGTACAAACTTCTACAGTTAGATTTTTAACTCCTGAAGTTCAATAGGAGCCATTCGATATGAGATTTTAGAAGTGGGTTTTGTATCGGGTTCAAAGTCGATACAAAATTCAATATCACACTTTGGGAGTAAGCCAAGAAATTCTTCAGAAAATACATCAGTAAATTTACTAACAATAGAAATATCATTCAAATCTGACGTATTCTTGTTCAAGTCCATGACATGGGCTAAGAAAGCTTGACATCCGTTTTTTAATAAACGAATGACTTTACGGCTTGATATGAAAGAGTTTGACTTCAATGGTTTGGTTGTTTGAATTTGAATAACAGGTTACTTAGGAATATGAAAACTAACAACCTTACAAAAGTAATCGCTTTGGCATGATGAGTTGTTAACCAATAAATCCCTAAAATCACATCAAAAGCAAGTATCTTTAAAGAAATAAGGTCAACAGGTAATGTGATGGTGCCAACTTGGATCAAACAAGATTTATAAACAGTGGATGTAACGAAAGTTTCTCCTAACGGAGTTTCAACAGATAAGTCAAAGTCTAATTTTCTCCGAAGTCAAGTTTAAACGTTGAGTATAAGAAGGAGAGATAAATGAATGGGTAGAACTGGTATCTAATAAGGTATAAACTTCGTAAGAATTTATAATTAACTAACCCGTAATAACTTCGTTCGATTCCTCGTCATAAAAAATGATTTCCCTTAAACTACCGACTTTGTTTTGTCCGTATCCGCCTTTGGCGCCACCGTCCCATCTGGACTTGATTTCGCTATAGGATAAAATCGAGCTATGTGACCATCTTTTCCACAACTAAAACATACCTTAGAAGGCTGTGAACAGTTTGGACTGTAGGGTTTCGGCACAGAAACGCACAGCGGAAATTAAAATTTTAAAGCAATTTCCGAAACCCTAAAACAGGATCCATGCGAAAAATCAATTAATTAAGAGGTTTAGAGATTATACCGATTATGAAAACGAGAGTCTGAAATCGACTGCGCCTCGAATCTCCAACGCAATACAAACCGACTGCGTCTCTACGGTATCCACACGAACGCTCCGCGAATCGTCTTACGATCTGCAGAAGAAGGAATCGCGGTACTAGCCACCAAGGATGAGGATTTTCGGAACTATTTTCTCTAGTCTCTCTCTAAGAGCGGCTAGGGTTTTGTTTTGACGTAAAAACCTAAAGTCTGATATACATCATATATATAGCAGTCAGGAGGAATTAATCAAAACCTAATATTATTAAAATCCGAGTTTATATATATCTTAATTAAGTCTTACTTAATTAATATACATATATATAAATTATCCTATTAATTTAAATTCGTAATTTAAAATTATATCAATCATATTGACATATTTAAATCTTTACAATTTAAATTAATTTCCTTTTAATTACGTTCTTTGTGTGTGACCCTATAGGTTATTATTACGTTGGCAATAACCTTAAAATCATATTATAAAGTTATAAACAGTGAGCGGCATCTAGTAATGCATCACTGCTACCCAAGTAATAATAAGATCGATGATTCGATGCAACCTTTTCGTGACCAATGTTTCAATGTAATTTAATCCTTTTAACCTTAATATCCTAGATTAAACTCGAGTCATGGAATGTGTCATACTCTTCATAATTTAATCTGAGTTTTCTTGATCAATGAGTAGACTATATGAAACAAATCACTATTTGAGCATGGCCATGCATTTCATAGTCCTACTCAATCAAGAGGCCTATGGATATCACCTATAAAATATAGGATGGTTAAATTCCATCTAGATCACTCATATTACTCACACGATTCATAATGAACCCAATAATCACCTTTATAGTCCACCCTATTAAAGGTGACATTTGATGATATCAAAGTACATAAATTCTCGTGTAGTAATATAGCGGTTTCAGGTCGGAGGACCATTACATCATTGTCACTATGAGAATTACTAATGACACTTCGCATAATGCTCCATATAGAATTCTCATGGTGGGTCTGTCCAGTACATTGTTCTCTAACATGTACCTATGCATTGACTTAATATCTCATATATTTATGACCAATGAGATTTGGTCATCAGTCAATCCACATACTAGTCTCAATGCATCATTGTTGTCCCATCAACAATGATACTCGACTAGGGACATTTAAGAACAATGATACTAATTATAATTATATAATCTCATGTTCAAGTCACATACTTGAAACTATATAATTTGTATCACTATTCTAAGGAATTTTATTATGTTAACAATTATATTACGCAGTAATTAAAATCATAATAAAATCATTTATTTATTCAATCAACAATAATATCAAATGTTAAGCAATTACATCAAATAATTGGCCTCTAGGGCATAAACTCTAACATGGACTTATGTGTCCCTCCTCTCCGCATCTGTAGCATCTAATTGGCGGTCATTCTCCTCCCCTAGAATTTGTTCCTGGTGCTGGTGCTGTAGCCGACATCTTCCCGTCATCGTTAAATCTTCTCTTCTTGAAATTTCCACTTGAATCATTTCTTCTATTATCTTAACCATGATTACCACCGAAGTGGTTACCATTTCTGGCACGATAATTTCCTCCACGATGGTTATCCTTGTTCTGATGACTGTTGCCATCAGTATGATTATCATCGAGTTGTAGGTCGTTATTCTTCGATTGAGCTGACTCATTATCGCGCTCCAATAACTGAGCCCTATTCACAACATCTGAATATAGAAAAAATTTATGAGAAATGAGATATTGACGTATGTCAGGTTTCAAACCTCTCAAAAACATCCGTGTCATACGTTTCTCATTCTCCACCAAATGAGGTGCAAACCTGGATAACTCCGCGAACTTCGCTTCATATTGGGACACCGTCATGTTGTTCTGTTCTAGTTTAATAAACTCTACCTCCTTCATATAACGAATACTTTCAGGAAAGTACTTGTCATTGAACAGTTTCTGAAACGTTTCCCAAGACATGCTGAGTGCGGCTGGCTGGGTACGCTTCACAGATTTCCACCAGTAATCTGCCTCGTTACGAAACATAAAAGTGGCGAATGGAACCTTCTGTTGCTCCGTGCATCCCAAGATATCGAATATCTTGGTAATTTGCTTGATCCACGTCTCCGCCTTAATCGGATCCGGTTTTCCCCAGAATTCTAGTGGTCCCAACTCTTTAAACTGTTTGGCTGTGAAAAATCGTGCGTTGTTATCATTTTCATCGGTATTTTGTACACGAGTCTCCCTCATCTGATTTTGCATGAACTGCAAAAAGCTTCTAAACATCCCATCGTTCATCATCTGCTCAGTGGTGTTGTTCACAGGAGGAATATTGTCTTCCTGTTGCATGTTCCCTTGGGTGGTGATTAAAGGTGTCTCCACGGTCTCATTTACTCCACTGTTAATATTCTTAGTTGCCATTCTTAAATACTGCCATAAAACAAGAGTTAATTAAATAAATTAACAAATCACATAATACCCCTATATTATGACCGACTGACAAATAAGCTTAGGTAGGACACACTAGCGAAGGATTTACTCGTCTCTCCCCTCCTAGTTCTATTCTCCGATCTCCGCCAGAGACCATATCCTTACACTCTGATACCAACTGTGACGCCCCCAAAATAGGTTCAACCCACCCAACCTATTCTGAGTCGCCAAATATATGGTACAGAAAATAACTACAACTTTATTATTATAATTGTCGTGCAAAATACGACAACACATACATTGTGAGTTCAAATACAAATATTATCATCTAGACAATATCCACACTCAAATAAGTCCTCATTATGATTATTAATACACTATTTTACAGAATAGTGAGGACTACTAGAACCACTTCTAGAACCATTATTCCACACCCCGACTAGTACTCGCTACATTCTCGCTTCCTAAGAAGAAAAATGGAACAACAAGGAAAAGGGTGAGCTCAATTAGCCCAGTAAAGAATATTATGACTAAGATAATATAGAACAAATTATCGTTAGTCTTCAACAGGAAAAAATCTAATAGAATACAATAGACAATAAATTTTAAATCAATATTCGCAGCGAAAATAATAATTCATTAGAAGAGTTAAGTAGAGAATGAAATCTACTACCATCTATGAATTTAAAAGTCCATCATCGATATTTTATCCCTGTAACATCAATTAATATACATCTTGAATCAAATAGTCATCTTTGCACTACAAGCCAAAGATATTCATCAGTTGGTCATGTTCATCTCAACACTTGTTCATCTTTACACTACGTGCCAAAGATATTCATTAGTTGGTCATTCATCTTTGTACTACAGGCCAAAGATATTCAGTTATATCATCATTTAGGACTGAGGATGATGAAAAATATTTTAAAGAAAAACGAATCCAGTGAAACAAATGAACAAATATTAAGAATTCGTACTTTACACAATCCAAGTTCAAAAAAACTTCATAAATAATTAGAGTGGAGTAAAATTCAAGAATGATCAAAACATAGATCCAATCAAAGATAGGAATCATAACAGACAATCTTGGACACAGAAAAGAAAATTTAATTTTTCTGTGAATAGTGTCGTATTTGTGAATAGTGCCGTATACGTTAATAGTGTCGTATTCGTGAATAGTAACTCCAACACTAAAAGATAGAAATTTCATAAAAAAATATCATATTTCGTGAATAGTAACTCGTGAATAGTAACCCCGAAATGAAAAAAAATCTAAAAAAATTCCAACCAATATTTCGGAATAATGATATTGAAGAAATAATATCATTTACGAAGAAAATAACATCCCTTACCTCGAAAAAATAGTACTTCTGACTGGAATACTGGATATAGAGCTGAAGGGAACTTACACCGTATAGAAACACTCAAAGTATCAAAATACTCACAAGAATACGCTAGATAATATAGAGAGAGAAAAAGAGAAAAAACTTCAGTTTTTGGTGTAATTTTCAATTCTAACCTAAGCACCATATTTATAGGAAAATGCTTAGAACACCAAAGCAGAAAATTTAATATAATAATAATATATATATTATAAATTCTTACGCACACCTTCATTGATCCAAAATATCAGCCACACATGTGCCAAACTTGCCAAAAACGTTTTTCATATAAAAGTTATTTAAAACTCCAAAAATAATAATAATCAATTAATCCGGAACTTCAATAATTCATAATAAATAGCCCTTTTATCAGAAAATTCGAATCTCACAACTTTTTATAGGAAATTCATTTCTCTACAACTTTGTAGAAGAAAGTTTTTCCAAATTCTAAATAAAAATTGACCAAAATCCATAAACGGACGATTTTACAAGCTATAATCAAATTTCAGTCAAGAAATGGGTCCACCAACATGTTTAACATGTTTTAAACATTTATTGTAACAAAAATACTCTTCCTCCTCATATACTCATATATCCCACATTCATTATAAAAATATCACCATTATTATATTATAATAATATAATAAAATATTATTTTATCAGAAAAGATAAAATATCAATTTTTAACAATTGTCACTTTAAAAATTTTCTCCATCTATATCCACATAAAATCAATATTTTTCTTATCATATAAATCAATAATTAATTATTCATAAATAATATTACAGAATCACAATACTGACAACCAGGCAATTCCCAGGAAATAGGGGGCTTTCCAATAAGGATTTCTCCTTACTGGCGCGCAATTAGATGACCAAACCTCTCATTAGACAGAACTTTCTAGACATTACCAATAATATTATCTAATAATATTATTCAGATAATATGAATTATTGCTCCGATAATGAAAAATATTGTGTAGTGACAATTATTGAATAACAGTAATATAAAATATCAATGCAACAATTATTGAATCAATAAAATAAAATATTGAACAGTAATTACTGTAATAATTATTGAGTAGTGCCATCTTACGTAAGAATCAATAATTAGTGCAATACCGTGTGCTACTATGCAACAACGCGTATTACTGTGTTTTAACCACCGGGTATTCCAATAGTATTAATGATAACAACTACGCCGTTATTTATAAACAACTTATATTTGTCATTTTCTTCATCCAATCGTTTTCCGTTATGGGGCCCACAAAAAGATGTGCCGTCGTACGAATATTCCCTGACAACAAGAATATTCTACGACCAAACGAATATTCCCCGACAACAATGAATATTTTATAACCACTTGCTTATTTAAAAATATTTGCGCATTTTACCCATAACTAACCGCATTAATCAAATAAACCCTTACTATTTCAAAATAATAAATAAAAGAAATTCCATTTTATTAAAAAAAATTCGGGGTCTTACATAATATATGGTGATAGAATAAATTAAATAGCTTAATATTTATTATTTAATATTTTAGAAATATTAAATATAAATTAACAATAGGAGTCTTATTATTATTATTACTATTATTGTTAGTTTAATTCCTAAAGGAGTTTGGAAATTAATTAATAAAAATACTCTCATATATTCCTAATTGGATTAAGATGATAATTAAAGGAGTTTAATTAATTAAAATAAAACCATATTCCTAAATTGTTTAGGAGGGTTGCCTACATCTATAAATAAGAGGAGTCTTATTTTGATTTAGGGTTACTTACAATTCTAATAGTTGGGAGAGTACGTATAATTCTATAGAGATATAATCTAGAATTTTGTCAAATACCCATCTTCTTGAATATTTATTCTTCCTTTGTGGATCACCTCTAGAGGCTAAACACTTGGATGGATAACGTTGATCAAAGGAAGGAATCAAAATCGGTGGATTCAAGTTGAACGTGTAAAGAAATTGGAGGTAAACTTGTACCTGAGTAAGCTAATTTCTATAAAGATATGCATCTGATCTCCATCTCTTTTAAATTGAATTGATAATTGAGCATAAAGTATGATCATGGTGATGGTTTGTATGAAAATTTTAAAAACTCGTTTTATCGCACTTCTGATACTTTTATGTAATATGATTGCATGATCACACTATATATAAACCCAACAGATACTCCAACATTCATATGATCTGCATAAATGGGCATGTACAAAAAGGCCAAAACGCACATCATCAATGCATCAACTCGCGCTGTTCCATCTGTCCTCCGAAATAGCAAAGTCGCCCCGGTACACGAAAAAGATATTGACAGAACCGAAACAATCTACCAGGAAATCCATCGACACAATATGTCCACCAGTGACCTCTACCAAAATGACTGACCGCCTCAAGCCGGTCGTGGTCTGCGCATCTGACTAACCACCACTATAGCACAAGGGTCGTCCATCGACAATCCCAAAATTCGGTAATACTCCTCTAGCGTGGGAGTGAGCTCTTCTGATCCAAACCTGAGAACATGTCGCTTGGGGATCCAATGTGACAACATCCTGTCGACAAACCCTTTGGGCACCTGGAAGGGCAACTATGACATAGAATGGCCCAGGAATTGCTCCACTATCTTGCAGTCAGGAGCAGACATGCTATTATAACAACATCACAAATGAAAAGCCATCCAACTTAGTGGAGAGTGGTCTACACGAGCGACTGAAGACGACACCATCTGTAAAACAATATATCACAAAGACCATACATACAGGGGTCAATTCTAACTAACAATTTACAAATGAAAAATGATTGCAAGCATTATGATGACAGTAATAGAGCGCATGCGATAAAAAATGGCTAAGCATCATCATATATATGTGAAAGTAATACATAAGTTTACTTTCTACATCAACATCCTATATACATACATGTGGAAAAGAAAAAAATGATAAAAAGTATAGGGAAATGGGACACACACGCCCAACAACTAACAAAAGGCCTAACAAATAAAATCTACGTCATCTATGAAAGTGTTGGGATCATCAAACTGATCAACTTAGGCCAAGTCCTCCTGAGTTAGAACCTCTCCGTCAAAGTTTAGATCCGAGCAGTAGAATGGAGGGTCGCCACCTTAAGGGACATCAGCAGCACCCGGGCCGATAGTCAAACTGGTACCTAATCAAGCGGGGTCAAAAGTATTAGCCTTAGTCGTATCTCTACCCAGATGATGAATAAAGAAGGACAACTGGGCCACCTGCTAGGTCAAGCTAGAAATCTGGGCCAGGTGGGTCGGTTCCCTAACACATGTCATCCAATCAGTCATCATCACAGACCCAGGGACATGTCTCCCAAGAAATGAGTAGATCGGGTCTGTGCACGAATAGTATGAGGCACCCACCAAAGAGTTAAAGCATCAGAAGTGTTGGGGCTATACGATAACATGAACCTATCCAAACCAGCCATGGGAATCTCTGTGATCGGGTGAGCAAGAGGCCAGGATCTCCTGGAAAGAGGAAGAAAAGGGATACGGATCTCCCCTATTACACACTGGAAGGCATGCTCCCAAGATAGAGCTTTTAACCTCCGTTAAACAATAGAAGAACCCGGAAAGTGGACGAAGCATACTCAGGACCTGTCGAAAAGCCTCCATCAAATCCCTCAACCAAATGCTCAGGGGTGTATGGAACGCATATAACTAAAAGTAGTATGCACACAAGCCAATCATGTTTGATAATAAAGCAAATACTTTGTAACAATCTTATTCATTTATTAAAAAAAGCATTAATTTATTAAATGCTTTTAATTATCTATATGATGCTGTTTTATAATATGTGATAAACCCATAGTTTTAAGTAATGCTTTTAGAATAATGATGATGATCATTCCAATGTGATCTAAATTCTTAGAAAGCTTAAAACTAAAATAGTTCCCAATCGTTGGATTACTAAATTGGGGATTAGTGAATCCAGATAGATTGGTACATACGTTGTTTGCTTATTGGAAGAGGATAATTGATCTCATGATCATTTGTGTGGAGACACTAAAGCAAGTATGTAGGTGCTTATTAGAGAATAAGTTCACTGAACGTGGCTCGCTAAGGAATACCTAATGGAGTTTTACTTGCCTGTCAATAGGAATTCCTGTAGTGATAGTAGTACAAGTGATCCTTGGACTTGAGATCATCATAGTATCTTGTGTATGATGAGTTATACTTTGACTTATTCCTTAAGACCCTTAGGGTATATCAAAGGGTATACTTGGGTATAATAAGTTATACATGGAGATAATGTATGTTCAATAAAGAATCTATCACTTCTAGTAAAAGAAAAGAAATGTCATATGTGATTCGATAAATGACAACTCAGTAGTCCTTGTCCAAGGCAGAATGAAATTAGAAAGGAGTTTCTAATTTGCATTATTTGGAGTTATGCATTTAAGAGTCGAAATACATATAATTAAATAAAATAAGGCTTGACAGTAATTTCATGTCTTATATTTAATTGGGACAATGTATGGTGGAAGGATTGAATTATACGGTAACTATTTACTCAAAGGTTCTTTTATGATTAATGTTGAAATCTATATTATCTGAAAAGTCATTAATCCCTAGGGAGGCTTATCCCTATTGTAGAATAAATATTATTTATTTAAATAAATAAATTATTTAATTTATTTATTTAAGTAAGATTAGAATTGTTCTAATTGATTTATTCATAACCGGTTTAATATGGAGAACCTAAAGGGTCACACCATAAAAGGAAGAATAATTATTTAAGAAGCAAATGATATAATTGTAATAATAACTTAAGTATATTTAATTTAATCTATGGTGATAGAATAAATTAAATAGCTTAATATTTATTATTTAATATTTTAGTAATATTAAATATAAATTAATAAGAGGAGTCTTATTATTATTATTACTATTATTATTATTTAACTCCTGAAGGAGTTTGGGAATTAATTAATAAAAGTATGATAAGTAGGTTTTATACCTACTTATCCGGTATCTATTACTTGAATTAGTTGCTTAAACCTATGTTTTTTAGTTACTTTTCATATATTTTATGTTATTTTATAGGCTATGACATAACATTGGCATGAAGAAGCAAGGAAAAGCAATTCGAACATTCTTTGGACCAAAATACGCAAGTAAATGCAAGAAGGGAAGATTGAAGGACTTTTAACACCAAGTTGGATTCATGTTCTTAACTTGGAACTTGGAAATTATGGTAGCTCTACTTCTTAGCTTTCCGTAACATCTTGCATCATCCCAATCAGAGTTCAGATGCGAGAGTTATGGCCTTTTTATCAACAAAGATCAAAGCTATGATTTGTCATGCTTGCCATTTACATAGCATCTACTTCAAGCTCGATTTCCACCATCATCCGAATGGAATCTATCAATCCTCAAAGAATAAAAGTTGTAGATTTCGTCGATATCTTCGATTTGATAGGTGGCAGGCCCCGTAACTCCTAGCGGATCAAAAGTTATGCCTGTTTAACCAAAGGACGTCGCAGCAGAAAATAGCGTAGCGCGGACCGCGCTAGGGCCGCTCTAGTCCATCAGTTCCTCTACTACAGTAGCGCGGGCAGCGCCCAGAATGGCTTGGGGAGAGCGCGGGGCGTGCTAGGCGACGGGAAAATAGCTGAATTGGATTATTTGATGTCCAATTTGAGCTAGAATAGGATTCTTAGTTACCTAACTTGTTTGGTATCCATTAGAACTATAAATACATGATGAGAGGCATAAAAGAGGGGGATATAGATTAGTTTTAGAGGATTCCATTAGATTAAATTAGAGTAAATTAGATCAAAACACTTGTTCTTGTTAGATTTGGAAATTGAAGCAACTTAGAGACCATTGAAGATTCAAAGTAGGAGCAATGAGGGAGCATCAAATCTGCAGACAACAGATTCTATCTTCTTATCTTTGTCTTTTAATGATTATTCAATTGTGGATTCTTAGTTTTAATTCAATAATCATGAACTAATTCTTTGTTTGAGATTACAATGGATCTTACAGTGTAGTTTATTTTAATATGCTTTGCTATCAATTATTATGTTCTATTGTGAGGATTGTCTATTGTGATTAAGACTTAATTATTTAATTGATTGGCCATCAATTATCGTGATAATCTATATGAACTCGAGAGATGAAGTATTGATTTAGATCTTATCATGATAGCATGTGTTCATGATTTTGTGAATAGCTTAATCTTGATGAATGTTAAGGTAGAGATATGCTTGACATCGCATGTAATCGGATAGAGAACTTATTCTTAAACTTTCTTCAATTGTAATTCACATAGAGATATAGTGGGTTAGTTGATTAAGGTGTTTAACGGATTTCTATCTTAATTGTGGATTGACGTTAATACGGTATTAGTGCATCGAGAGGTGGTTAATACTACTTTCGTGTTCTTGATTAACAATTCGGGATAGAGAATAACTGATGAGAAGTGTGTTAACCTAAATGCAGCAATAAGTGAAGCTGTGATCTTAAATCTCCATAATCTTAATTTAACTAGTGGTAATTAGAATTAGTTTACTTATAAATTGAAATTCATTCGTTTAAATAAGATTGAGTTGGTTATATGTTAGTACTTGGTAATTCTTGTTAACTAATTCTCTGTGGGAACGATACTCAACTTATCACTTTATTACTTGTTGACCACGTATACTTGCGTGTTGTGCGTAATTAGATTTTACCCAATAAATTTTTGGCACCGTTGTCGGGGAATTAGTTTAATATATTTTTGCCAATATTAGCTTCAATCTAATTAGTCTTAATTTAAACAATTTTTTTCTTTATTTATTTTTATTTTATTTTATTATCTTCTTATTTTTCTCTCGTTTCAGGTACCATGGCTAGATTCAATTATCAATGGTCGTATACGAGAATGACTCAGCCAAGGGGAGCGAAGATTGATGGTCTCAATGCATTTTCTACAATGTCAGCACAGATTGAAGAACTTTCGAGGAAGTTGGACATTTTTGCAGCCTAAAGGAGTCGAAGGATAGCAGTTATGTGTGACTATTGTGCTGGCAATCACCCGAGTAATCAATGCACCATCAATCTTGGGCCAGTACAGCATGGTGGTAACTACCTCAATCAGTATGCATATGATAATTATGATCAAGTTTGAGGGTATCACTCGGATTCTTCATGGAGCTATACTTATGAAGACCAATACTCTACTCCAAATCCAACATACACGCCAAAATTCTCATATCCACCTCCAATGCGACAAGAAGACAATTTAGAGTTGAAGGAATTCATGTTAAGGATTATAGCAAACCAAGAGGAGAGGATGATGAGTCAAGAAATATCGAGCCACAATTTTCAGCACCAGATGGAACAACTCATCACCACTTCAACTCATGGTCCTCAATACATGGATTCCAAAATTAAGACAGATAATTCAAGTTTGGAGGATTTGTGGTTCAAATTTGTAGCATCAACTGAGGAGAGGATGATTAATCAAGAGCGGTCAATTAAGAATCAAGAGATAGCAATTCAAAATCTTCAAAATAAGATAGATCAATTGACCAAAGCCGTCAGCAACCTTCCTCGAAACAATTGGTATTATGATGATGATTTCGAGATTGATGAAGTGCCCGAACCAAATCTGCAACTGGATGAGCCACAAGATATAGGAAGTGTGGAGACAATTGGGAATAATGAAATAGAGGTCCACAAAGATCTAAATGGGTCTCCACCAAAGATCAAAGAGTCAGTCAGATTTGCAAAATTATGCCCACTTGGTAGTCATGTCGTCGGCGAAGCTCTTGTTGACATAAGAGTGAGTACGATTTTCAATCCATGGTGGGAAAAGAAAGAGAAGATAGACGAAGAGCCCATTGTGTGTGACAAGCTTCCATGGCCCAAAGTGATCACATACACAATGGAGAAAACACCTAGCTGTGGGACGTTCTTGATTGAGATCATACCAAATCAGAGCATGCTAGGTGACTTTGTTGCATTGGCCATCGTAAATGGGAACCTACCAAAAGCTATATTATTTTCTATGGAAGGAGGGTTCCTCAATTACCGAAGAGGAATTGGATAGCGTTGATCAGACAAAGTCAGGTTGAAAGACTGTAAATCAAGCGCTGACTGGGAGGCAACCCGGGAATTTTTTATTTTTTATTTTTTTTATTTTTTATATGCTTTCCTAGTTTATTTAGTAGATAGGAATCACGTTATATTCCAAAGTTTTATTCTAATCCATGTTGTCTCTCTTCATTGCAGGTATTGGAGGTTCAATGGACATGCAAAAAATTATGAAAAGGTTATTCAAGTTAAATTCAAGTGTGGTGCCCGATTCATTTCAATGTGCTTAACCTATTTTTCAAACTTTGCAGACAAGGAGATAAATTGCTATATGTCAAGGAAGTCTTCTCTTTTAATTTTTCCTATCTTAGTCATTGAGGACAATGTCTGTTTTAAGTTTGGGGGTATTTATCATGTTTAGTATTTACTTGGGCAATGTTTTGATGAAATTTGATTTTGGCCAATGATAAGTGGGTGGTTGATATTATTAACTCTTGGAGAATTGATAAGCATGCTTAGTCTATATTTTAACTAGTTAGTTGGTTTTCACATTACTTGCAAAATTTTTGAAAACTTTTACACATATCCATTTGTTTAGCCATTTGGGATTGAAAATTTTTTGGCTAACTGCTTGTGAAAGATACCATTGCAACTTGAGAAATCTTATTTGAGCATCATTCGAAGTGAAAAATAGGCACTCACATAAGTTTGGGGGAAATTTATTGGAACCTTCCCGAGTTGAATAATTGAATCTTGTGGTGGGTTGAGATGGAGCGTAAAATGCACTCCCCATAAACACAGACACGAGATGGAGCGTAAAACGCACTCGTTCAAGAAAAAGTGAAAAGTGAGATGGAGCGTAAAACGCACTCGCTAAATAGTAAAAAAAAATATGTATGTTTGAAATACTTGGGAAGGGTTCTTACGTGCTTAAAAGTTTAAATATCCAGTTGATCCTCAAGAAAAATTTGTGCTATGTCTATAGTAGCGGTGATTGATGTGATAAGAAGTTTTGAAAGTCGTTTTTGAAAATCTTTTATGAGTATTGGTTGAACTAATCTAAATCATGACTGGTTTGAACATATGGATGCACACACGCACTTAAAGGATCAAGAGTAGGTGTGAATCTAATGAAAGTTGTTGAAATTTTAGACATAACATTATTTTGAAATTTTTCACGGGTTATCATTTGTTATAACCATTGAGACCATTGATCAAATTAATATTTATTCATTGTTTGGGTGGATCATTGCTAGAGGATGAATCTGTCTAATTTGTGTTTTTACTTGAGGACAAGCAAAGGTTTAAGTTTGGGGGTATTTGATAAATAGGTTTTATACCTACTTATCCGATATCTATTACTTGAATTAGTTGCTTAAACATATGTTTCTTAGTTACTTTTCATACATTTTATGTTATTTTGTAGGCTATGACATAACATTGGCATGAAGAAGCAAGAAAAAGCAATTCGGACATCTTTTGGACCTAAATACGCAAGCAATTACAAGAAGGGGAGATTGAAGGACTTTTAACACCAAGTTGGATGCATGTTTTTAGTTTGGAACTTGGAAATTATGGTAGCTCTACTTCTTAGCTTTCCGGAACATCTTGAATCATCCCAATCGGAGTTCGGATGCGAGAGTTATGGCCTTTTTATCAACAAAGATCAAAGCTATGAGTTGTCATGCTTGCCATTTACATAGCATCTACTTCAAGCTCGATTTCTACCTTTATCCGGACGGAATCTGTCAATCCTCAAAGAATGAAAGTTGTAGATCTCGTCGATATCTTCGATTTGATAGGTGGCAGGCCCCGTAACTCCTAGCGGATCAAAAGTTATGCATATTTTACCAAAGGACGTCGCAGCAGAAAATAGCGTAGCGCGGACCGCGCTAGGGCCGCGCTAGTCCATCAGTTCCTCTGCTACAGTAGCGCGGGCAGCGCCCAAAATGACTTGGGGACAGCGCGGGGCACGCTAGGTGGCGGGAAGACAGCTGAATTGGATTATTTGATGTCCAATTTGAGCTAGAATAGGATTCTTAGTTACCTAACTTGTTTGGGTATCCATTAGAACTATAAATACATGATGAGAGGCATAAAAGAGGGGGATATAGATTAGTTTTGTAGGATTCCATTAGATTAAATTAGAGTAAATTAGATCAAAACACTAGTTCTTGTTAGATTTAGAGATTGAAGCAACTTGGAGACCATTGAAGATTCAAAGTAGGAGCAAGGAGGGAGCATCAAATCTGCAGACAACAGATTCTATCTTCTTATCTTTGTCTTTTAATGATTATTCAATTGTGGATTCTTAGTTTTAATTCAATAATCATGAACTAATTCTTTGTTTGAGATTACAATGGATCTTACTGTGTAGTTTATTTTAATATGCTTTGCTATCAATTATTATGTTCTATTGTGAGGATTGTCTATTGTGATTTAGACTTAATTTTTTAATTGATTGGCCATCAATTACCGTGATAATCTATATGAACTCAAGAGATGAAGTATTGATTTAGATCTTATCATGATAGCATGTGTTCATGATTTTGTGAATAGCTTAATCTTGATGAATGTTAAGGTAGAGATATGCTTGACATCGCATGTAATCGGATAGAGAACTTATTCTTAAACTTTCTTCAATTGTAATTCACATAGAGATATAGTGGGTTAGTTGATTAAGGTGTTTAACGAATTTCTATCTTAATTGTGGATTGACGTTAATACGGTATTAGTGCATCGAGAGGTGGTTAATACTACTTTCGTGTTCTTAATTAACAATTCGGGATAGAGAATAACTAATGAGAAATGTGTTAACCTAAATGCAGCAATAAGTGAAGCTGTGATCTTAAATCTCTATAATCTTAATTTAACTAGTGGTAATTAGAATTAGTTTACTTATAAATTGAAATTCATTCGTTTAAATAAGTTTGAGTTGGTTATATGTTAGTATTTGGTAATTCTTGTTAACTAATTCTCTGTGGGAACGATACTCAACTTATCACTTTATTACTTGTTGACCACGTATACTTGCGTGTTGTGCGTAATTAGATTTTACCCAACAAAGTACTCTGAAATATCCTAATAAGATTAGGAGGCTAATTAATTAAAATAGTTTAATTAATTATTCCTAATAAGATTAGGAGCCTAATTAATTAAAGGAGTTTAATTAATTAAAATAAAACTTATTTCCTTAATTGTTAAGGAGGGTTGCCTACATCTATAAATAAGAGGAGTCTTATTATGGGTGGGAGTTGTTGTTGTAGTTGACTTTTTCATAATAGACGTAATTCCAATAGTTGAGAGAGTACACCATTTTTCTATGAGAGATAGAAAAACTAGGGTTTTGCCAAATACTCGTCTTTTTGAATCTTTCTTCTTCCTTCGTGGATCACCTCCAGAGGCCAAACACTTGGGTGGCTAACGTTGATCAAAGGAAGGAACCAAACCCGGTGGATTCAAGTTGAACGCAAAAGGATTTGGAGGTGAACTTGTACCTGAGGAAGCTCGAATCTTCAAGGGTATGATTCTTGTTCTTTATCTTTTCGTTTAATTAATAATTGTGCATAAATGATGATCCAGGTATATGGTTTATAAAATTTTAAAACTCTGATTTTCCATGCTTCCACTTATTTTGTGCAATTTGATTGCGTTCATGAATATTACAAACCTAACAGTGGTATCAAAGCCAAACCTTTATGCGAATTATTAATTATTTTGATTTGATATGTATATTGATATGTGTTTAGAATAATTTAATTGGGGCATAATTTGTTGTATAAAATTTATATTAAAAAAAAAGAGGCCGAAATTTATTTTCGAAAGCCTGTTTTTTTTAAAAACGTTATCCTGCGTCATCATTCACATGAATCACGGTTTCATGAATTTTTTTATATACTGAAGTGAATGGTTTTAATATATATATATATATATATATATATATATATATATATATATATATATATATATTCATATTAACTTCTGAAGTTATAAGGATTCATGATTTTGATATGTTCAGATTATGTGAATTACTTAAAAGGGTGATGTATGGTTACAGGAGATGCGGATTATAATATATATATATATATATATTCTTAATTATTTTATAATTAAAATAAAAAATTTATTTTAATCTTAAAATAAAAGGTTAATTTTAAAATTGAATTTCATGCTAACTAATTAGAGTTGGAATTGAATTTCATGATAACTAATTGGAGTTAAAATTGGATTCCATGTGTCCTTAAATAAAGGAGTTTATTTAGATATGAAATAAAATTTCATATTATTCAAAATAAAAGAGTTTAGTTGTAAATAGGAAATAGAATCCGTATTTTCTTAAATAAAGAAGTTTATTTAGATATGAAATAAGATTTCATATTATTCAAAATAAAGGAGTTTATTTGTGAATAGGAAAGAGAATCCGTATTTCCTTAAATAAATGAGTTTATTTAGATATGGAATAAGATTTCATATTACTCAAAATAAAGGAGTTTATTTATGAATGGGAAAGAGAATATGTGTTTCCTTTAATAAAATTTTTTTTTACTTGAAATTGGATTCCATAATTAATTAAAATAAATGAATTTATTTTGATTAAAGATTTTGATTAAAATAAATAGTTTATTTTATTCAAAATTGGATAAATTAAAATAAAAGAGGTTTATTTTGATTTAAATTTGGATTAAAATAAAGGAGTTTATTTTTATTCAAAATTAGATTTTATACTAACTAATTTTGCCCGTTAAATGATATTAATATATATATATATATATATATATATATATATATATATATATATATATATATATATATATTGAATGTTTATTATTCATGAGATGAATGTTATTTATTGATGCATATGGTGATGTGTATGATAATAAATGGGATTGATTATAGACTATTGACCAATGTGATTGAATTTTATTTTAGTTGGATGCTTGAATGTATGAGTTTTATAAAATGGGGTCTGTGTATCTCGTCTTCTATAATTTTTTCTTAATGTAAATTATATCTCCCTCCTATGTTTTTTCCTTGACTGCTGATCAAGGTTTCTATTTATTTTAAATAGTTTTGTAATAGGAATAGTTAGAATTAATTTTGAAGAATTAGAAATCAAGGAGCAAGGGGCGCTTGAAGACCCGTTTGTAATGGACCCCTAGTTTGACCTTTTGGTTCACTTGGTGACTCTAGTGAACTAAACTAGAATAAAGTGTGACGCCCCCAAAACAGGTCCATTCTATCTAACCTATTCTGAGTCGCCAAATACATGGTACAGAAAACAACTATAACTTTATTACAACAATTGTCGTGCAAAATACAACAACACATATGCTGTGAGTTTGGATACAAATATATACCAACTGTGACTCATGTCTCAACCTTGGATAGCACGTCACAATGACACCTTACATAAAGGTATAGTCAAAAACTGTTTTAGAAATTAGAATCTTTGGGAAGTGCTCAAGGAAACCTTCGTACATGGGAGGCCATGCTTCTAGGTTATGATAGATATCATATGGCCACATAATTATCCTTGGTTGACCCAATAGACCCCAAAAAAAATGAGAAGATTACTATCATATTCTTCCCAATGGTGAGTCTTCTCTTGACTTATCATTATCTCCACTGTCTCTAATTGAGAATTATACTTCAAACAAACACCAATATTATATAGGTAGTGCTCGTAGATATACTCAGCAAGTGGATGAGCACAACCCTGTCTTATGATGACACGAGGTTGTATGTCATTAGACATCTTGTATGATAGTGACGAAACACCCTTCCAACGTTGGGTTCGCCTCACCCTATTTTCTTCACCAAATATAACTACTAAATGATGACCACCGTTCTATTCCCTTGTTACCCCCGCTCGACCCAGCTACACTCTTATTACCTGAAAGGAATTGTGAAATAAAAGGGTGAGCACAACTAGTCCAATAAAGAATATCATGACTAAAGATAAATAAATTATCAATAGTCTTCATCAGTAATAAATCAGAGATTTAGAAGATATGGTAGATGATAAAAATTTCAACCATAGTTGCAGCGGAACGAGCAATCCATTAGAAGAGTCAAATAGACCATAAAATCAATTATCTTCTCCATGTTAAAAATCCATCAACAATGTTTTATCCCTGCAACATCAATCAACAGTTCTGGTCCACAATCATATAAATAACTCATAATCATAATTGTGATTCTAAATTTTTCTTCGCACCCACGACGAAGAATATTTTCATCACCTGTTTTTACCTGAAACATCAAAGATCATGGTTATACCAAATCACAGTTCCTGTTCATAATCATACTAATAAATCCATCTTTGTACTACGGCCAAAGATATTCAACAACAGTTCATCTTTGCACTACAGGCCAAAGATATTCATCAACAGACCATCTTTGAACTATAGGCCAAAGATATTCAACAACAGTTCATCTTTGCACTACGGGCCAAAGATATTCATCAACAATTCATATTTGCACTACAGGCCAAATATATTCATATCTCAAAGAAATATATAATTATTTCAAAATTTATATAAACAATAATTATAACCATGTTGATCAATTCACCTTTGCACTTAAGCTTAAGATATTCAATTATAAATTCAATGGTCATGATCATACCAGTCACAATTCAACTTTGCACTACAGGCCAAAGAGAACCCTAGTCATGATCATACCAATAATCTACCCATCTTTACACTCCAGTGAAAGAGAATTTCAACATCAGGGTTATAAAAATGTTATATATGATAATAAAAATAATATGATCAACATATAGTTTTAATCTCAAGAGTAATATTCGTAACTCATGAATAGTAACCCCGACACAAAAGATAGAAATTCCACAATAAAATCCATACCAATATTTCGGTATAATGATATTGAAATAATAACATTTCTTAAATTTATAAACAATTTATTTTAATTGTTTACACTTTACTAAAATAATGTATTTAATCATTCTAAAATGTCAAACTCATAAGATTTCATCACCAATAACCAAAACCCTCATCAAAAATATGCATATACCTCATATAGGATTCTCAAGTCATAAAATTCTATTTTCCAATTTTCTTACTTCATATAACATATTTAATTCATTTACGCATAACTAGACCATTTTTATGAAAAATACCAAATCAGTTACAAAAATATTTCTTTTCTGAGATTTAGCATAATATAGTCCCATAGTGAACATATATTTTTCTCAGAATTTTTAAAAGTCATTTACTATTTTTCATATGGCCAAAACAGCCGAATATTTAGACATTTATCAAAAATTGTACTTTTATCCAAAAATTCTGAAATTTACAGAGTATACTTCTATCATATACATGTACTCCCAATAAAAATTTCATCAATTTTGGAGTTAACCACAAGGAATTATAAGCGATTACTTTTAAAATAGTTTTTTCTTATAAAATTCACAACTCTTAATCTATACATCCAAAAATCACTATTTTTGGACACAATCAAGAAAACTCATCAAAATATCATTTTAAATTTTTTCAGAATTTTTGAAGGTCAGAAAAATTACGAAACTAAAAATCATAACAACCCTTAAAATCCCTTAAAATCCCTTACCTCAAAAGATCAGTACTCCTGACTGGAATAACGCTGAACGAACTTGCACCATATAGCAACACTCAAAATATCAAAATACTCACAAGAATACACTCGATAATATAGAGAGAGAAATAGAGAGAAAACTTCAGTTTCTGGTGTGATTTTCAATTCTAAACTAAGCACCCTATTTATAGGAAATTGCTTAGAACACCAAAGCAGAAAATTTAATAACATAATAATATAATTATAAATTTTCCTTAGCCTACCTTTGAAAATCTGGATTCAGCAATCAACATGTGCAAGTGGGGCCCACCAAAGTGTAAAAAACGTTTTTGTTAATAAAAATAAATAAAACTTCCAAAAATCAATTATTTCGTAACTTCGGAACTTCAATAATTCATAATAAATAGCTCTTTTATCAGAAAAATCGAATTTCACGCATTTGTATAGGAAATTCAATTCTCTACAACTTTGCAGAAGAAAGTTTTTTCAAATTCCAAACAGAAATTGATCGAAATCCACAAACGGACGATTTTACAGTCTATAATAAATTTTCGGCCAAGAATTGTGTCCACCAACACACAAAACATGTGTTAAACATTTAATCCAACAAAAATACTCTTCCGCCTCATTTATTTATATATCTCACATTCATTGTAAAAATATCACCATTAATATATTATTAAAATAATATATTTAAATGAATTATTTTATTAGAAAAAATAAAATATTAATTTTCAACAATTGTCACATTAAAATTTTTCTTCATCTATATCCACATAAAATTAATATTTTTCTCATCATATAATTCAATAATTAATTATTCATAAATAATATTACAGAATCACATTACTGACAACCAGACAGTTCCAGGAAAGAGGGGGTTTTTCAATAAGGATCTCTCCTTACTGGAGTGCAATTAGATGACCAAACCTCTCCTTAGACAGAACTTTCTAGACATTGCCAATAATGTTATCTAATAATATTATTCAGATAATATGAATTATTGCTCCGATAATGGAAATTACTGTGTAGTGACAATTATTGAAAGAACAGTAATATAAAATATCAACGTAATAATTATTGAATCAATAAAATAAAATACTGAACAGTAATTACTGTAATAATTATTGAGTACTGTCTTCTTACGTAAAAATTAATAATTGGTGCAATACCGTGTGTTACTGTGCAACAACACGTATTACTGTGTTTTAACCACCAGGTATTCCAACAGTATTAACGGTAACAACTACGTCGTTATTTATAAATAACTTATTTTTGTCGTTATCTTCATCCGACCGTTTTTTGTTATGGGGCCCACAAATAGCTACGCCGTCGTACGAATATTCCCCGACAGAAAGAATATTCCACGACCAACGAATATTCTCCGACAACAATGATTATTTTATAACCACTTGTTTATTTTGAAAATTTTTCACATTTCACCCATAACTTTAACTTTTTATCAAATTAACCATTTACTGAATTATAATTATAAGAAAAATTGAATACTTTTATTTCATAAAATTCGGGGTCTTACAATCTCCCCTCCTTATGAAATTTCGTCCCCGAAATTTACGTACCTGGTATTTCAAAGAGTTGAGAATACCTTGCTTTCATTTCAGATTCCATCTTCCCTGTCATCATGATTTCTCCATTGCTCATATCCTGTATTTCAGATATCATTCTAGAATACAGCTTCAAAACAAGGGTTAATTTAACAAATTAGCATATCACATAATATCCCGGTATTATGACTGACCATTAAATAAGCTTAGGTAGGACACACTAGCGAAGGATTTACTCATCTCTCCCCTCCTAGTTATATTTCCCGATCTCCGTCAGAGATCATATTCCTAAGCTCTGATACCAACTGTGACGCCCCCAAAACAGGTCCATTCTATCCAACCTATTCTGAGTCGCCAAATACATGGTACAGAAAACAACTACAACTTTATTACAACAATTGTCGTGCAAAATACAACAACACATATGCTGTGAGTTTGGATACAAATATATACCAACTGTGACTCATGTCTCAACCTTGGATAGCACGTCACAATGACACCTTACATAAAGGTATAGTCAAAAACTGTTTTAAAAATTAGAATCTTTGGAAAGTGCTCAAGGAAACCTTCGTACATGGGAGGCCATGCTTCTAGGTTATGATAGATATCATATGGCTACAGAATTATCCTTGGTTGACCCAATAAACCCCAAAGAAAAACGAGAAGATTACTATCATATTCTTCCCAATGGTGAGTCTTCTCTTGACTTATTATCATTATCTCCACTATCTCTAATTGAGAATTATACTTCAAACAAACACCAATATTATATAGGTAGTGCTCGTAGATATACTTAGCAAGTGGATGAGCACAACCCTGTCTTATGATGACACGAGGTTGTATGTCATTAGACATCTTGTATGATAGTGACGAAACACCCTTCCAACGTTGGGTTCGCCTCACCCTATTTTCTTCACCAAATATAACTACTAAATGATGACCACCGTTCTATTCCCTTGTTACCCCCGCTCGACCCAGCTACACTCTTATTACCTGAAAGGAATTGTGAAACAAAAGGGTGAGCACAACTAGCCCAGTAAAGAATATCATGACTAAAGATAAATAAATTATCAATAGTCTTCATCAGTAATAAATCAGAGATTTAGAACATATGGTAGATGATAAAAATTTCAACCATAGTTGCAGCGGAACGAGCAATCCATTAGAAGAGTCAAATAGACCATAAAATCTATTATCTTCTCCATGTTAAAAATCCATCAACAATATTTTATCCCTGTAACATCAATCAACAGTTCTGGTCCACAATCATATAAATAACTCATAATCATAATTGTGATTCTAAATTTTTCTTCGCACCCACGACGAAGAATATTTTCATCACCTGTCTTTACCTGAAATATTAAAGATCATGGTTATACCAAATCACAGTTCCTGTTCATAATCATACTAATAAATCCATCTTTGCACTACGGCCAAAGATATTCATCAACAGACCATCTTTGAACTACAGGCCAAAGATATTCAATAACAGTTCATCTTTGTACTACGGGCCAAAGATATTCATCAACAATTCATATTTGCACTACAGGCCAAATATATTCATATCTCAAAGAAATATATAATCATTTCAGAATTTATATAAAACAATAATTATAACCATGTTGATCAATTCACCTTTGCACTTAAGCTTAAGATATTCAATTATAAATTCAATGGTCAGGATCATACCAGTCACAATTCAACTTTACACTACATGCCAAAGAGAACCCTAGTCATGATCATACCAATAATCTACCCATCTTTACACTCCAGTGAAAGAGAATTTCAACATCAGGGTTATAAAAATGTTATATATGATAATAAAAATAATATGATCAACATATAGTTTTAATCTCAAGAGTAATATTCGTAACTCATGAATAGTAAATCGTGAATAGTAACTCATAAATAGTAATCCCGACACAAAAGATAGAAATTCCACAATAAAATCCATACCAATATTTCGGTATAATGATATTGAAAGAATAACATTTCTTAAATTTATAAACAATTTGTTTTAATTGTTTACACTTTACTAAAATAATGTATTTAATCATTCTAAAATGTCAAACTCATAAGATTTCATCACCAATAACCAAAACCCTCATCAAAAATCTGCATATACCTCATATAGGATTCTCAAGTCATAAAATCCGATTTTCTAATTTTCTTACTTCATATAACATATTTAATTCATTTACGCATAACTAGACCATTTTTATGAAAAATACCAAATCAGTTACAAAAATATTTCTTTTCTTGGATTTAGCATAATATAGTCTCATAGTGAACATATATTTTTCTCAGAATTTTTAAAAGTCATTTACTATTTTTCATATGGCCAAAACAGCCGAATATTTAGACATTTATCAAAAATTGTACTTTTATCCAAAAATTCTAAAATTTACAGAGTATACTTCTATCATATACATGTACTCCCAATAAAAATTTCATCAATTTTAGAGTTAACCATAAGGAATTATAAGCGGTTATTTTTAAAATAGTCTTTTCTCATAAAATTCACAACTCTTAACCTATACATCCAAAAATCACTATTTTTGTACACAATCAAGAAAACTCATCAAAATATCATTTCAAATTTTTCCAGAATTTTTGAAGGTCAGAAATATTACGAAACTGAAAATCATAACAACCCTTAAAATTCCTTAATATCCCTTACCTCAAAAGAGCAGTACTCCTGACTGGAATAACGCTGAACGAACTTGCACCGTATAGCAACACTCAAGATATCAAAATACTCACAAGAATACACTAGATAATATAGAGAGAGAAATAGAGAGAAAACTTCAGTTTCTGATGTGATTTTCAATTCTAACCTAAGCACCCTATTTCTAGGAAATTGCTTAGAACACCAAAGCAGAAAATTTAATAAAATAATAATATAATTATAACTTTTTCTTAGCCCACCTTTGAAAATCTGGATTCAGCCATCAACATGTGCAAGTGGGGCCCACCAAAGTGTAAAAAACATTTTTGTTAATAAAAATAAATAAAACTTACAAAAATCAATTATTTCGGAACTTCGGAACTTCAATAATTCATAATAAATAGCCCTTTTATCAGAAAATTCGAATTTCACGTATTTTTATAGGAAATTCAATTCTCTACAACTTTGCAGAAGAAAGTTTTTTTAAATTCTAAACAGAAATTGATCGAAATCCACAAACGGGCGATTTTACTGTCTATAATAAATTTTCGGTCAAGAATTGTGTCCACCAACACACAAAACATGTGTTAAACATTTAATCCAACAAAAATACTCTTCCTCCTCATTTATTTATATATCCCACATTCATTGTAAAAATATCACCATTAATATATTATTAAAATAATATATTTAAATGAATTATTTTATCAGAAAAAATAAAATATTAATTTTCAACAATTGTCACATTAAAATTTTTTTCTTCATCTATATCCACATAAAATTAATATTTTCCTCATCATATAAATCAATAATTAATTATTCATAAATAATATTACAGAATCACATTACTGATAACCAGACAGTTCCCAGGAAAAAGGGGGCTTTCCAATAAGGATCTCTCCTTACTGGCGCGCAATTAGATGACCAAACCTCTCCTTAGATAGAACTTTCTAGACATTACCAATAATGTTATCTAATAATATTATTCAGATAATATGAATTATTACTCCGATAATGGAAATTACTGTGTAGTGACAATTATTGAAAGAACAGTAATATAAAATATCAACGTAGCAATTATTGAATCAATAAAATAAAATACTGAACAGTAATTACTGTAACAATTATTGAGTAATGTCTTCTTACGTAAAAATCAATAATTGGTGCAATACCGTGTGTTACTGTGCAACAACACGTATTACTGTGTTTTAACCACCAGGTATTCCAATAGTATTAACGGTAACAACTACGTCGTTATTTATAAATAACTTATTTTTGTCGTTATTTTCATCCGACCGTTTTCCGTTATGGGGCCCACAAATAGCTGCTTCGTCGTACGAATATTCCTCGACAGAAAGAATATTCCACGACCAACGAATATTCTCCGACAACAATGATTATTTTATAACCACTTGTTTATTTTGAAAAAATTTTACATTTCACCCATAACTTTAACTTTTTATCAAATTAACCATTTACTGAATTGTAATTATAAGAAAAATTGAATACTTTTATTTCATAAAATTCGGGGTCTTACATAAAGTCCATAATCAATCTGGGTAGAATATAGTATTCTATATGTGCATGCTTATACTATATATATATATATATATATATATATATATATATATATATATATATATATATATATCTGTGTGTGTGTGTGTATGAATGCGCGCTAAACCAGATGTGACAAATTAATAACATGCAAATCCCTCAAATTTTTTATATTAAGTCCTAAGCGTTCAACGATATTTGGAATATCGAACGTCGCCTTCTAGCATGATAAAAATAATAGAGTATCAATTAATTATTATAAGTTTGTTGTGTCACTATAAGACTTATCTTAATTCTTTGAGATGTTAATTTTATCACATTTGATGCTTATAAAAAAAATGAATAATGTTATTTTGTTGTGTCACCACAAGAACAATGTTTTTCTTTTTTGAATATATGGGTTGCTAGGTTGGACTTAACTTAGATAATTTTGATTCGGATGTGCCACCACTTGATCAAAATAATCTAAGAGGCAAAACAAAGGAGCTACATGATGATGTAATTGACAAAAGTTGTCTACCTATTTATTTATATATAGTTTGTTGTGTCACCACAAGGCTATATACATTTGAAATAGGATCCTTATTCTCACTAGCAAATCTTTAATTAGATTTTGTCGAACTATATAAGTGAGGGTAATATAGTTTAATAAAAATAGTGGGAGATACCAATTTAAAATAAGACCTAAATTATTTTGGTAATTAATAAAAAAATGTATGCTAAAATATTGTTAATTATAAATTTATATACAGAATTTTATAATGTCTAAATTACTATTATTGCGAAGCATATTAGATGCTATTTAACTAGACCAAATTAAACGGATTAATTAAGAAAATTTGAGAATAGTTCTCATGGCTGAAAAGTTATCTTATGTCCTTAATACGTCTTTCCTGCAATGGTTGCAGACAATACCTCTGAGGAAGAGATTGTTGCTTTTAGAAAGTGGCAAGATGATGCATAATTGGCTCAATGTATCATACTCGCATCCATGAGTAACGAGCTTCAGCGTCAACATGAAACTATGGGTGCTCATACTATACTCATGCACGTCAAGAAGTTGATGGTGAGGAAAGTAGGACTAATAGATATCAGATATCTAAGGAGCTCTTCTGATCTAGAATGACCGATGACACTACAGTACAGACAGAAGTCCTAAACATAATCAATTTGATTGAACAATTAGGACAACAAGTTTTGTCATGGATGGAGAGTTGAGCCCAGACTTGATCTTGCACTCACTCCTAGACTCCTTTCACAATTGTTGTGAATTTTTCATATGAACAAGCTAGTTATCAGCTTCGCTGATTTGCTTAACATGTTAAAAAATATTGAGAGTCACTTTTCAACCAAGAAAGACGAAGTCTTACTGGTAGGGGCCAAATGATCTTCTGAAAAGAAGAATGATTCAAAGAAGGTAAATAGAAAGGTAAAAACAAAGGATAATAAGTACAAAACTGATACGGATAGCAAAGGAGTTTGCTTCCACTGCAATAAGCCTGGACACTGAAAAGAAACTGCAAAAAACATCTTGCAGAGGATAACCAGAAGAAGCTTAGTGAAGTTTCGGTTACAAATACAATTTTATTCATGATTTAAAATAAATTTTTCTTTGAGTCAAGGTTCTACTTGGGTATTGGATACCGACTTTGGTTATCATAAATATAGATTTATGAACGGACCAAGCAGAAGTAGAAAGCTAAACAAAGATAAGTAATCATATGTGTAGAAAATGAAGCAAAGGTTGCTGCATTAGCCATTGAAACTTATAATTTAACATTGCCTACGAGCAAATCTATTAAGTCAATAAGTTGTTAGTGTATCCCAGTTCTCATTAGAAATATTATTTCTATTTTGTTGTTGGACAATGAAATCTTTGGTATTATATTTAAGAACAATTGTTGTTCTATTTATAATAATAATATTTTTTATAGAACTGGAATATTACTTAATGAATTTTGTATACTTGGCTTACGTGAAAATAATTTTGCAAATTCAACAAACTAGTACAAGAAAATGAGATAATCATTCAAAGAGTTGAATGTGTGTATTTGCTGAAATACAAATGTGAATTATTTGAATGGTTCAAAGAATTCAGAAGTGAAACAAATTAGAAAAGTAATAGGATTCTTTGATCTGATCAAGGAATAAATACTTGTGCAATAAGTTTCTAAATCATCTCAAATGGTTTTCTCATAATGGACGCCTCCTGATAGGAAATAATTGATTAATATATCTGAAAGGAAAAATCATACCTTGTTGGACATGGTATGGTCCATAATGATTTTACCGACATTCCAGTATCCTTCTCGGGTCATGCCCTAGAAATGGCTGCATATCTACAAAAAAGGTAACCTCAAAATCCGGCCCCAAGACTCTATAAGAGTTATGGATAGGGAGGATTCCTAATCTTAAGTATGTTAAGATAAGGGGTTATCTCGCTTATGTGAAAAGGTTTCAAAGGATAAGCTGGGGACAAGATTTGACAAGTGTAGATTTGTGGGACATCCTAAAATAAGTTTAGGGTATATGTTCTATAATCCTATTTAGCAAAAGGTGTTTGTTGCGAAACATGCTACCTTCTAAGATAAATGTGTTTATCATTGAAGAGGCTAGTTGTGACGCCCCCAAAACAGGTATACAACACCCATTCTGAGTCGTCAATAACATGGTACAGAAACAACTACAACTTTATTAATACAACATAAAAACTGTGAGTGTAAATACAAATATTGTCATCTAGACAATATCCACACTCAAATAAGTTCTCATTACAATTATTGGTACAATATTTTACAAAAAAAAATGGTGAGGACTACTAAAACAACTTCCTAGAACCTTCATTCCATACCCCGACTAGTACTTGCTACATTCTCGCCTCCTGAGAAGAAAATGGAACAACAAGGAAAAGGGTGAGCTCAACTAGCCCAGTAAAGAACATTATGACTAAGATAATATAAAACAAATTATCGTTAGTCTTCAACAGGGAAAAATCTAATAGAATATAATAGACAACAAGTTTTAAATCCATATTCGCAGCGGAAAATAATAATTCATAGAAGAGTTACGTAGAGAATGAAATCTACTATTATCTACGAATTTAAAAGTCCATCATCAGCATTTTATCCCTGTAACATCAATCAATATTCATCTTCGCACTACAGGCCAAAGATATTCACCAGTTGGTCATGTTCATCTAAATACCTGTTCAACTTTGCACTACGGGCTAAAGATATTCATCAGAAATCATTAATCTTTGTACTACAGGCCAAAAATATTCAATTATATCATCATTTAGGACTGAGGATGATGAAAAATATTTTAAAGGAAACGAATCCAGTGAAACAAAATAATAAATATTAAGGATTCGTATTTCAGCTATTCCATGTCCAAAAATACCTCATAAATAATCATAGTGGAGTAAAATTCAAGAATGATCAAAACATGGATACAATCAAAGCTAGTATCCAGAATAGATATTTTGTATAAAAAGAAGAAAATTTCATTTTTCGGTGAATAGTAACTCGTGAATAGTAACTCTGACATGAAAAGTTCTAAATTTAATAAAAAGTTCAGATCAATACTTCGGCATAATGATATTGAAGAAAATAATATCATTTAAGAAGAAATAACATCCCTTACCTCGGAAAGACGGTACTTCTGACTGGAATACTAGATATAGTGCTGAAGGAAACTTGCACCGTATAGCAACACTCAAAGTATCAAATGCTCACAAGAATACGCTCGATATAGAGAGAGAAATAGAGAGAAACTTGTGTTTCTGGTGTGATTTTCAATTCTAACCTAAGCACCCTATTTATAGGAAAATACTTAGAACACCAAAGTAGAAAATTTAATATAATATTAATATATTTATCAAATTTTCCTTAGCCCACCTCTAGACATCTGATCTCAGCCCATTTATATCACATGTTAGCCCACTTAAATGCCAAAAAACGTTTTTCTTCAAAATAATAAATAAAACTTCCAAAAATTAATTATTTTGGAACTTCAGAACTTCAATAATTCATAATAAATAGCCTTTTTATCAAACAATTCAAATCTAGCGAGTTTTTATAGGAAATTCAATTCTCTACAACTTTGCAGAAGAAAGTTTTTCCAAATTCCAAACAGAAATTGACCGAAATCCACAAACGGGCGATTTTACAGTCAATAATAAATTTTCGGTCAAGAATTGTGTCCACCAACACACAAAACATGTGTTAATCATTTAATGCCACAAAAATACTCTTCCTCCTCATATACTCATATATCCCGCATTCATTATAAAAATATCACCATCAATATATTATTAAAATAATATATTTAAATGAATTATTTTATCAGAAAAAGATAAAATATTAATTTTCAACAATTGTCACATTAAAAATTTTCTCCATCTATATCCACATAAAATCAATATTTTTCTCATCATATAAATCAATAATTAATTATACACAAATAATATTACAGAATCACAGTACTGGCAACCGGGCCGTTCCCAAGAAAGAGGGGGCTTTCCAATAAGGATTTCTCCTTACTGGCGCGCAATTAGATGACCAAACCTCTCCTTAGACAGAACTTTCTAGACATTGCCAATAATGTTATCTAATAATATTATTCAGATAATATGAATTATTGCTCCGATAATGGAAAATATTGCGTAGTGACAATTATAAAATATCAACGTAGCAATTATTTAATCAATAAAATAAAATATTGAACAGTAATTACTGTAACCATTATTGAGTAGTGCCTTCTTACGTAAGAATCAATAATTGGTGCAATACCGTGTGCTACTGTGTAACAACGCGTATTACCGTGTTTTAACCACCGGGTATTCCAACAGTATTAACAGTAACAACTACGCCGTTATTTATAAACAACTTATTTTTGTCGTTTTCTTCATCCAATCGCTTTCCGTTATGGGGCCCACAAAAGACTGCGCCGTCGTACGAATATTCTCCGACAGTAAGAATATTCCACGACCAAGCGAATATTCCCCAACAACAATGAATATTTTATAACCACTTGCTTATTTAAAATATTTGCGCATTTTACCCATAACTAACCACATTAATCAAATCAACCCTTACTATTTCAGAATAATAAATAGAGGAAATTAAATTTTATTTATTAATAATTTGGGTCTTACACTAGTGGGAGGATAATACATCTTGAAGAGTTCAAGAACCACAAAATACTATAAGTCAAATAAGAGAAACCTGTAGATAGACCTATTGTACCACAACTGAATCGTAAATCTGGAATAGTATCGAAGATACCTAGGAGGTATGGATTCATCACATCACAGATGATGATGATGAGATATATATCATAGAAGATGATGACCAGTTTCATACGATGAGGTAAGAGTTATAGACACTCAGAGAAATGGATTGAAGAAAGTTTCTCAAAAGTGGAACATTCGTTTTGATGAAATAATCAAAAGAGTTTGATTTTATCAAAAATAAGAATGAACCTAGTGTGTACAAAAGGGTCAGTGGGAGCGTCGTGACATTCTTAGTATTATATGTTAATATACTACGGATAAGGAATGACATACCAATGCTACAATTAGTAAAGATAAAGTTGTTTAAAAATTCCTCCACGAATGATTCAGGAAGAGTATCACAATTGGGGATAAAATCTATATAGATAGATTTAAGAGGATGCTCGACTTAAAGAAACGTATATTCATTTGATGCTAAAGTCGTTTAGCATGGCAAACTCCATGGGATGTCTCATTTTGATGAGCCTTGGAGTGTATCTTTCTTAATAGTCCCCATAGACTCATACACGAGAGATCACATGAGTAAATATCATGTATGCTATGAAATGTACGAGACCTGATGTTGATCAGTCATATTCTGGAGAAGTTCACTATGAGTCAGTGAAAAATATCTTAAAGTACTTAACCGGCACTAAGGATGTGATTATATTCATGGTGGGTCTGAATTAAAACTAGAGGGCTTAACAGACTCAAGTTTTTTAGACAGACCAAGATGACATAAATTTACTTTAAGGTAAAGGGTTACCTTGAACAGTGGTGCAGTGAATTGAAAAGGTTCCAAGTAGCAAAGAGTTGCTGGTTTAGTGATAAAGACAAAGTATATAGCTATAAATGAAGCTGCAAGTTGATTGTTTGGATGAAAAATTCATTACAGAACTAGCAATAGTTCCTAAGTCTCATCTTGGATCTAAACATGTGTTGTGGCACTTTCATTTGATTATAGAAATCATTGAAAGATGAGAAATCACTATAGAGATAGTGGACTCTCAAGAACAACATTACATATCCATTAACTAAAGCTTATCTAACAGCAGAATAATCGTCACTTAGAGAAGAAGGGTATGAGATACCATGGCGATTGGCTTTAGTGCAAGTAGGAGATTGAAAGTAGTATGCACACAAGCCAATCATGTTTGATAATAAAACATATACTTTGTAACAATCTTATTCATTTATTAATAAAAAGTATTAATTTATTAAAGACTTTTAATTATCTACATGATGTTGTTTTATAATATGTGATAAACCCATAGTTTTAAGCAATGCTTTTAGAATAATGATGATGATCATTCTAATGAGATCTAAATTCTTAGAAAGCGTAAAACTAAAATAGTTTCCAATCGTTAGATTACTAAATTGGGGATTAATGAATCCGGATAGATTGGTACATACGTTACTTGCTCATTAGATGAGGATGGTTGATCTCATGATCATTTGTGTGGAGACACTAAAGCAAGTATATAGATGCTTATTAGAGAATAAGTTCACTGAACGTGGCTCGCTAAGGAATACCTAATGGAGTTTTACTTGTCTGTCAATAGGAATTCCTGTAGTGATAGTAGTACAAGTGATCCTTGGACTTGAGTTCATCTTAGTATCTTGTGTATGATGAGTTATACTTTGACTTATTCCCTAAGACCCTTAGGGTATATCAAAGGGTATGCTTGGGTATAATAAGTTGTACATAGAGATAATGTATGATCAATAAAGAATCTACCACTTCTAGTAAAAGAAAAGAAATGTCCTATGTGATTCGATAAATGACAACCCAGTAGTCCTTGGCCAAGACATAATGAAATTAGAAAGGAGTTTCTAATTTGCATTATTTGGAGTTATGCATTTAAGAGTCGAAATACATATAATAAAATAAAATAAGACTTGACAGTAATTCCATGTCTTATATTTAATTGGGACATTGTATGGTGGAAGGATTAAATTATACGATAACTATTTACTCAAATGTTTTTTTATGATTAATGTTGAAATCTATATTATCTGAAAAGTCGTTAATCGCTAGGGAGGCATATCCCTATTGTAGAATAAATATTATTTATTTAAATAAATTAATTATTTAATTTATTTATTTAAATAAGATTAGAATTGTTCTAATTGATTTATTCACAACCGGTTTAATATGGAGAACCTAAAGGGTCACACTATAAAAGGAAGAATAATTATTTAAGAAGCAAATGGCATAATCGTAATAAAAAGTTAAGTATATTTAATTTAATCTATGGTGATAGAATAAATTAAATAGCTTAATATTTATTATTTAATATTTTAGAAATATTAAATGTAAATTAATAAGAGGAGTCCTATTATTATTATTACTATTATTATTATTTAATTCCTAAAGAAGTTTGGGAATTAATTAATAAAAGTACTCTCAAATATCCTAATAAGATTAGGAGGCTAATTAATTAAAAGAGTTTAATTAATTATTCCTAATAAGATTAGGAGCCTAATTAATTAAAGGAGTTTAATTAATTAAAATAAAACTCAATTTATTAATTGTTAAGAATGGTTGCCTATATTTATAAATAAGAGGAGTCTTATTATGAGTGGGAGTTGTTGTTGTGGTTGACTTTTTCACAACAGATGTTATTCCAATAGTTGGGAGAGTACACCCTTTTTCTATGAGAAATAGAAAAACTAGGGTTTTGCCAAATACCCATTTTCTTGAATCTTTCTTCTTCATTGGTAGATCACCTCTAGAGGCCAAATACTTGGGTGGCTAACGTTGATCAAAGGAAGGAACCAAACCCGGTGGATTCAAGTTGAACGCGAAAGGATTTGGAGGTGAACTTGTACTTTAGGAAGCTCGAATCTTCAAGGGTATGATTCTTGTTCTTTATCTTTTCGTTTAATTAATAATTGTGCATAAAGGATGATCCAGGTATATGGTCTGTAAAATTTTAAAACTCTGATTTTCCATACTTCCGCTTATTTTGTGCAATTTGATTGCGTTCGTGAATATTACAAACCTAACAATCACGTCCAAGGTAGTCAGTAACTCTAACTGGAGGCGGCAGTGGGCAAAACTATCAGAAACTAGGACCTCCTCTAAAATGGAATGATTCCATTGGTGGCCCCGCGGATAAGTATCCAAGCCCAAACTAGTAACGGGGAGAAGGCAAGGAGACCACTTGTAAGCCCAAAATTAAAAAAGAAATCAAAAAGCAAACTACATCAGTCGAGGAAAGGACTACCCGAATTGACAAAGATAATCAAAGGCGGCAAGGAAACTCACTAGAAGGAATGGGTAGAAGCCAAGCCTCCATTACACCCTCCAAGCACAGACGCATCCCATGGAGGAAGTAGGCGAATGTAAAGGACCCCTAGTCATAATCTCCAATGTGCTCCACATCACAAAGAGCTCCAACCAAGCTAAATGAGACGGTGGAAGAGTTGTTCGCAAGGAAATAACCCCTCATTATGGTAAAAAAAATAGGCGTCTTAGAATTCGATCCCGCTCCACTAAGTCCTTCAGGAACGGATCAAATAAAATACCCCTAGTAGGCTCCTGAAGGAATTATATGGGCCTTAAATGCCCCCTTCTAAGGAGAAAGTCCTAGTAAAGCACGAACAATAGCTGGAGTGATGTCAGCCTCCAAACGCACCTTGACACCAAAAAACTCCATCCCGTGATGTATCGCCAATCTATAGGCGTCATCACCACCTCGTAATCCAGAAGATGAAGAGGCTGGCACTGATGAAACCATCTCTCAGAAAAAGAGCGAAGATAGCCCCACGGACAACAACGAGGAGCAATAGTAAAGAAGGCTGCCAAACCCCAAGAGTTAACCTAAGCTCAATAGTCAGAGTGAAAGGACTCATACAAAGAAAATACGCTAAACCAATTCCCCCTAGGCTGGGTAAAATCTAGAACCTGTATTACACAAAAGTCAGAGACAATTCCTTGCTAAAGATGAGGGGAGATAAGACAATTTAATGCAGAAATCTTCCATACCTCGTTAGTGTGTAAATGAACCAACGAATGACAGCTCAGATCAACGCCCAAAAGATCAGGAATGAAAAACTGAATACCTAGAAGGACCCTACTAGAAGCAGGCTGGGGAGGAACCTCAGGGTCAGTGTGATCATTCTCTACATCAAACATACCGGCCCAATCAACTCCAATGGGTCGAATAACCGACTCTGTAAGACAGCGAACCTGGCGAGTCACCCTCAGGGCAGGAACAGTTAAAGCAGTTCTACGAAGACGAACGCCAGAGGAAGCCCTGTGGTAGAACTACTGGGTCTATTTGAATCCATGGCTAGGTAAAAGCATCATGACACTCAAAATGAGATAAGGTATATTCCTATCCTATCATATTTTAAATCAGCATCTGCACGAACCTAGAGACAATAGAATCGTAAGGATGAAATTTAGGTCATTGCATCATTTATGGTCTGCATGCTTGTTAGCATAAGTAGACACCACTTTTGCTAGTGCCTTAGCATAATAGAAACATGCGCATACAAAAAATTTCCCCAGAGCCTCCCTTATAATATGGACTATCCCCACGCACGTAGACTTGCATAAAACCGCTATTTATAGGCACCAAAGCACAACCCAACAACAATATATAAATTTTTCAATATAATAAAGCTTAAACAAGTGACAAATGCATGCAAAACTGATAAAAAATGCAACAAGTTCAAAAACTTGCTTTCATCCAGTGAAACTAGCAGTCTAACTCATAAAATGTACACTAAAAAATGATTTCTAAAAATAAAATTTCTTACATCTGGGCGTTCCATATGATAAAATATAAGCATATATCAATTTAAAACACTTTTGTCAAGTCATCCATCCATATATTTTCAATACATTGCGTTTAAACAAGTTAATAATGAAAACATAACAAAACGTTAATAAAAACACAAAAGAAACGAATGTACACGTTACCCGTAACGCGCTAATCAAATGCACGGTGACGAAATCCATAAAATCAAGCCTCACAAGAGCAGATCCGAGAAGAAAACTCGAAAATATAAGAGAATAGGCAAGAAAGTTCAAATGAAATGAAGAAAAGGAGGCTGAGGGTATAAGCCCATCTGCGTCTAGTAGCGGATGTACCAGCGGCTAGCCACATATGCATCTGCGGCTGGACCAGGTGGGTCCCACATATCTTTTTTAGTAAAATTTAGGTTAAAATATGTCCTTTCAGGTCCAAATATGTATATTCGCAAAGGAAATTGCACTTTCAACTCATAAATTGTTTATTCTCAATCAATAAAACTCCTAAAAACCCTGAAAATGGTATTAAAAGGTCGGAAGGCTTAAAAACTGAAAAAAATAATGACAAATAGCATAAAAACGATCGAGATCAAAGAACTAAAAGTTCACCCCTTCTATAATCAATCGTTAATCCGTTGGAGTTAATACTTAGTAAAGGCATCAACATTAATACTCGGTGGTAGTCAATCCGTTAGATTCAATACCTGGCAAAGGTATCGACATCAATACCCAGTGGTAATTAACCCGTTGGAGTCAATACCCAACAAAGGCATTAGAATCAATACCCGATGGTAATCAACTCGTTGGAGTCAATACCTAGCGAAGGCGTCGAAGACAGTACCCGATGACGGTAATGCAACATCAATCCTCCCCAGCAGATGGGAGTAACATTTAAAACTTGACTATCATATCATCATGGTATCTTTAGTAAATGTCATTACATCATTGATATAACATGTCATGCACCGGGTGTCTATATCTTTTTCTTATTTATTGCATTGCATAAACATAATAAAGAGGGGCATCTATAGACACCCAAAATTTTGCTTTCCTTTTATTAACTCTGCAAGAGGACAAAAGCATAATTTCACCTTGGCGACAACCCCACAAGAGGGCAAAAGCATAATTTCGCCCCGGAAAACAACATGTTCAAGAAAGGATCACAAAGTTGAGGATGAGGACATAAGAAGCCACCACAGCGATCCCCGAGCCGCAGACTGCCCAATACAACCTAGTTAATTATCTTGCAAATTCTAGAAAATACCTTTCTACCTTTCACCTCATCTTCCGAATCCAGAAATGGTCAACCTTGAAGTCATTGCGTAGTCCTCGGAAAGAGCTTTTCAAAATTGCATGACACATCTCCAAACTATTCCCGGAAAGATACAGACGTTTTTGTGAACTGTGTAGTGACCGAAGGAACGAACTTTGAGGTTATGGAACCCATAGGGCCCAGCAGCAGGTGCAACCGTGGTTAGCCACAAGTGTCCATGTGGCTAGCTCGGGGGCCTATATATGGACATTAACAACACATTTGCAAAGGGATGAGCTCATTTTAGAGAAAAAAGTAGCATTTTTAGAGAGAGAGGGGCTTGGATTTAGCAACAAAAAACACTAGATTCAAGTTAGATCTAGCATTATATAGTTAGATCTTATACATATAAAGCGATATAGTTCAATATTGTGCATATATATATATATATATATATATATATATATATATATATATATATATATATATATATATATATATAGTTAAAGTTTAAATCTTTATACATATATTGGTTGTTTATCTATAGATCTATCTATTTTACCAAATATTTTGCATATATATAGTTAAAGATCGAATCTTTTTACTAGATCTAGCCCTAGATCCGTATCTAGTGGGGAGGAAGTCCTAACTAATCACGCTAGGGATTCTAACCACGGAATCACCTGATAGCGGTTTTAGGATATATTTTTTATATACTTTCATTTAGATCCCGACTATGTCATTGTGTGGATCTTTGGATACCTTAGATTTATGGATCCATGTCCTAGATTCTGAGATCCTTCGGTAGATCCCGTCGATACACATAGTCCGTCGAGTGATGGCCTCGATATTGCAATCTAAAAGTTAGGATTATAGGATTCCACTTTTAGATCTCTTTCAATTATATTTATATATATTGATGTGAGCCTAGGAATCTTGGAGTTGAGATCCACGAATCGGATCTTGACTAGATTCCTATGATGGACATATCGTCAATTATAATATTAACCATTAGAATCATTGCACATGTAATTTTAGGCCTTAAAACGACTTCGAGGGTCTCATCCCGAGAAAAATGGATTTAAAGCGTCATGATAGTGAAAACTGTAATTGCAAGCGCTCGGGCTTACTTATATGGCTTTCATGCCTATGGGTGGTCCAACCCTTTTATGCTTTATGTTATGTATCATCACTCCTAAATAATTTTTAAAAAATCAAAATAACAAAGATCTTGTAAAATACAAATCGCTCGGGGATAGACAAATATAAGGCTAAAAATCAAGTGACAAAATAGGACAAGAACACCAAGTTCTCCAAGTCCTCTCAAAAAAACATTTTTCATCAAAATTAAACGACGTCGCTCACTGGCTAAAATAAGGCTTGGAACAATTTTTAAAACCAACGCACTCAAACAAAATTTCATTTCAAAAATATCAAAGGCTTTCTCAAACACACACACACACACACATTTCAAGCTTAGAAAATCAATAAGATGTGGTAATCTTATTTTCACGTAAGTCGGGGGGTGCCCAACATCTTTTCCTCGCTTAAACTAGCCCCCGAACTCTATGAATATCAGGTCCAAACCAATTTTATAGAGTCACATATTGGGCCATATTGCGAAAACCTCAAAAATCGGATGAGTTGGTACGTTTATTTTAACTTATACCAACTGACAACTATGTCTAATTTGGCTCAATCATTAAAATCAAACCTTTTCAAATTCGTCGGCATGTATGTTGGTCTTTTTCCTAAAATCTCACCATTTAAGATAAATTAATCAACATAGCAAAACAAAAAAAGGGTTAAAATGTAATACATTGACGAAAAATTAATTCCCTAGCGTCGACACTTGTCATTCACCTCATACATATACCTGCCATCCCAGTGGCGATCATAATACTTTGTTTATTCAATAGACCTAGTCACTCTAGTTAGAATCGTAGAATAAAATTTTTCATCTCTTTTTATCATCCAACCTCTCTTGGTATGGATTCTCTCCATTACCTGAGTTTTTATGTCTTCAAACATTGTTAAGATGAGTTTATGCCTAGCCTCTAGGATCCAACTGTTAAAACACTTTAACATATTGTTTGTCACTACATCACATTTGGTGGTGGCATCAAAGTAAGCCATACTCCAAAGTTTAGGAGGTATACCTATCAAGGAAGTGTGTGTATCCTTTGACTCCTTGATGTCCTTCATTGCCTTTCAAAGATCAACAAGATTGTTGGCCTTCAATACCTTTCAGAACATCACCTTTAAAGCTGCCCCAAGGTACTTTTTTCTCCAATTTGCATAGATGTGTCTTGCACAACATCTATGCTCTGCTTGGGGTAGTAATTCATGAATAGCAGGCACCAAACCCTACTCAAATATGTAGGAAATTTTATTTATTATAATGACATAAATGTGTAATAAAAATAAAACTTACGATGTAGTAAAAATAAAACTGCACCTTTTGTTGATCAATAATTAATTTCCATTCTTTGCCTTGTTCTAATCCAACATCTTCCACTTACAAATTTAAAAACCAACTCCAACTGTCTTTATTTTTACATTCCTCCATAACCCAAGCTATTGGGAACGTTTGGTTTTTATCGTCTCTATTTATTGCAAATAACAAGTCCTTTATACAATATGTCTTTAGAAAACAAACATCAAGTCTAATAATAAGCATGCATCCCCCCAACCAATTCTTCTTCACAACATTAAAACATATATACATCATTTAAAACCTTATTGGAGTGCCCTAATCAGTTCTAATTTGTATAGTGCTACCTGAATTTGTATTAAGGATTTCTTGTCCATAGTCCCTAACACCTTCATAATTTACCAAAGTTTTTTCTATCTTAGATAAAGCCATTTTTTTAACTTGCAAACACTGTCCAATAGAACATTGCAGTCCAAACCTTTGCGTTATTACCTCTTACAATTCCCTCAACTTGATCATTGGATTTGTTCTAATTTTCCCTCCAAACTTATCTATCCACCACCTACATCTAATAATCTTTATCTTTGTGCCCTAATATAACTGTGGATCTTAGTTTGGTAAGTTTTAATTTGAAACCATTTCTCTCTAAGAACATAACTTGCCCAAAGCTTTCATGGACATCCTGTTGCACACTTAGCTTGAACCCTTGTAGGTTCATTAACTGTAAACCAAATTCTTTTCCCTTTCTCAACAGCATAATTTTGTACTGATTCCCTTAGTTGTTCAACCCCATGTATAACTCAAAGTCAATGTCCTTAATTGCAGTGTTTGGATTATATACAAAAATAACTATCTTCACTTTAATCCTTGGCTCGTCACCTTCCTACTCACTATCACTACTTGAGGGAGGACTTGCAATAACTACAATGTTAGAATCTTCATATATTTCCTCCAATGGCTTTATGCCATTTGTACCAAATTTAGTCACAACATCATCATCAGATGAAAAGGTAGGTTCAACATTATTATCATCATCATCAATTTTCTGCTTCTTGCTTGCCTTCTTGCCTTTTTCTTCTTCATGCATGTGTTCTCAATTGTCTCTTGATTGAAAGTAGCATGCATATAAGCCAATCATATTTGATATGATGTAGCATATACTTTGTAATCTTATATGTTTATTAAAAAAAGCTACTTTATAAAAGACATTTCACTTTATCTACATGGTGTTGTTATATTAAATGTGATAAACCTATAGTTTTGAGCAATACTTTTAGAATCATGATGATGATCATGCTAATGAGATCTAAATTCTAGATAGCTCACAAACTAAAATTGTTCCTAATCGTTGGATTACTAAAAAGGGGATTAGTGAATTTGGATAAATTGGTATATGCTTTGCTTGCTCTTAGTAAGAGGAAGATTGATCTTATAATCATTTATGTGGAGACGCTAAAACAAGTATTTAGATGCTTATTGGAGAATAATTTCGCTGAACGTAGTTCACTAAAGGAATATCTAATAGAGTTTTACTCATCTGTCAATAGGAATTCCTATACTAATAGTAGTACAAGTGATCCTTGAACTTGAGATCATCATAGTATCTTGTGTATGACAAGTTATGCTTTGACATATTCCTTAAGACCCTTAGGATTTATCAAAGGGTATGTTTGGGTATAATAAGTTGTACATGGAGATAATGAATGATCAACAAAGAATCTACCACTTCTAGTTAAAGAAGAGAATGTTCTATGTGATTTGATAAATGACAACTCAACAGTCTTTGGCCAAAGTAGAATAAAATTAGAAAGGTGTTTCTAATTTGTATTACTCAAAGTTGTGCATTTGAGAATCGAAATACATATAATTAAATAAAATAAGACTTGACAGTAATTATTAGGTTTGTATATTCAACTTTTTATCCACCGAGTTTGATTCCTTCCTTTGATCAACGTTAGCCACCCAAGTGTTTGACCTCTAGAGGTGATCCACCAAAGAAGAACAAGTATTCAAGACGATGGGTGTTTAGCAAAATCGTAGTTTTCTTTCTCCAGGGAATATGTCAGTACTCTCCCAACTCTTGGAATAAAGTGTGTAACCTCAATCCATAATAAGACCCTCTTATTTATAGATGTAGAGAACCCTTCAAAAAAATTTAGGAATAGGGTTTTGTTTTAATTAATTAAGCTTTTTAATCTTATTAGGAATAATTAATTAAACTTTTTTAATTAATTAGTCTCCTAATCTTATTAGGAATATATGAGAGACCTTTTATTAATTAATTCTTAAACTCCTTTAGAAATTAAATAATAATAATAATAATAATAATAAGACTCCTCTTATTAATTTATATTTAATATTTTGAAAATATTAAATAATAAATATTAAGCTATTTAATTTATTCTATTACCATTGATTAAATTAAATACACTTAACTTTTTATTACGATTATGTCATTTACTTCTCAAATAAATATTTTTCCTTTTGTTTTGTCACCCTTTAGGTTCTCAATATTAAATCAGTTGTGAATAAATCAATTAGACCAAATCTAATATTATTTAAATAAATAAATTAACTGTTTAATTCGTTTAAATAAATAAAATGTATTTTACAATAATAATAAGCATCCTTAGCAGTCAACGACTTTCCAAATAATATAGATTTTAACATTAATTATAAAAGAACATTTGAGCAAATAGTTATTGTACAATTCAATTCTTACACTATACAATGTCCCAATTAAATATAAGACATAGAAGTACTGTCACATCTTATTTTATTTAATTATATATATTTCGATTCTTAAATGCACAACTCCCAATAATACAAATTAGAAACCTTGGCCAAGGACTACTGAGTTATCATTTATCGAATCACATATGACGTTTTTTTCTATTACTTGAAGCGGTATATTCTTTATTGATCATTCATTATCTCTATATATAACTTGTTACTCCCATGCATACCTTTTGATATACACTAAGGGTCTTAAGGGACATCTCAAAGTATAACTCATCATACACAAGATACAATGATGATCTCAAGTTTAAGGATCACTTGTACTATTATCACTATAAGAATTCCTATTGACATACAAGTAAAACTCCATTAGGTATTCCTTAGCGAGCCACATTCAGTGAACTTATTCTCTAATAAGCACCTACAAACTTGCTTTAGTGTATCCACACAAATGATCATGATATCAATCATCCTTATCCAATGAGCTAGCAATGTATGTACCAATCTATTCGGATTCACTAATCTCCTTTTTAGTAATCCAACGATTGAGAATAATTTTAGTTTATGAGATATCTAAGAATTTAGATCTCATTAGCATGATCATCATCATGATTCTAAAAGCATTGCTCAAAACTATAGATTTATCACATATTATAAAACAGCACCATATAGACAAATTAAAAGCCTTTAATTAAACAATTCTTTTATTAATAAATGAATAAGATTGTTATAAAGTATATATTTTATCATCAAACATGATTGGCTTGTGTGCATACTACTTTCAGTAATTTCATATCTTATATTTAATTGGGATATTATATGGTAAAAGGATTGAATTGTACGGTAATTATGCAATGAAAAGTTGTTTTATGATTAATGTTGGAATCTATATTATCTGAAAAGTCGTTTATCGCTAAGGGGGCTTACCCTTATTGTAGAATAAATATTATTTATTTCAATGAATCAAATTGTTTAATTTATTTATTTAAATAAGATTAGAATTGTTCTAATTGATTTATTCATAATCTGTTTAATATGAAGAACCTAAAGGGTCACACCGCAAAAGAAAAATATTTATTTAAGAAGTAAATGACATAATCGTAATAATATGTTAAGTATATTTAATTTATGCTATGGTGATAGAATAAATTATAAAGCTTAATATTTATTATTTAATATTTTGAAAATATTAAATATTAATCAATAAGAGGAGTCTTATTAATATTATTAGTTTTATTATTATTTAATTTCTAAATAGCTTAGAAATTAATTAATAAAAGTATTCTCATAAGTTCCTAATTGGATTAGGAATTGAATTTAATTAAAAGAGTTTAATTAAATAAAACTATATTCCTAAATAGTTTAAGAGGGTTTCCTATATCTATAAATAAGGGAAGTCTTATTATCGATTGAGGTTATTAGACAATTACTCATACATTCAGTAGTTGGGAGAGTACTGGCATATTCTCTGGAGAGAGAAAACTAGGATTTTGTCAAACACCCATCTTCTTGAATAGATATTATTCCTTGGTGGATCACCTCTAAAGGCCAAACACTTGGGTGACTTGCATTGATCAAAAGAAGGAATTTAATAGGTGGAATTCAAGGAGAACATGAAAGAATTAGAGGTGAATTTGTACCTAAGGAAGCTTTGATCTACAAGGGTATGATTCTATATCTCCATCTTTTTCGTTTAATTGATAATTGAGCACAAGGATGATCATGGTGATGGTTTGTATAAAAATTTTAAAATCTGATTTTACTGTGCTTCAACACTATTTGTGACGCTCCCAAAATTAGGTATACATCACCCATCTTGGGTCGTCAGATACATGGTACAGAATACAAATACAACTTACTAATACAACTGTCGTGTATAATACGACAAAACATAACTATGAGTTTGAATACAATTATTGTCTACTAGAGACTATACAAACTCAAAAGGAGTCCTCATTACAATTATTGTCACACTATTTAACAGAATAGTGAGGACTACTAATACTATCATCTGGTCCATCACTCCGTTCCCTGACTCGTCCCAGCTATATTCTTATTTCCTGAAGAGAACAGTGAAAGAAAGGGTGAGCTCAACTAGCCCAGCAAGAAATATTATGACTAAGATAATGCAGAATAAATTATCATTAGCCTTCAACAGTGTTAAACTGATAAAATATAACGAACATCAAGTTTAACTACAGCGGAACAAGCAATCCATTAAAAGAGTCAAGTAGAAAATAAAATATACTATCTTCTATGATTTAAAAGGTTTTTCAACACTGTTATCGCTGAGACTCAGCTTAATAAAATAATCCACATCATCGAATCACCCCTGCACTATGGCCAAGGATATTCGTGTATTCATTAATGGTCATGATCATGCCAACAACTGTCCATCAATGCACTACGGGCCAATGAGGACTTTTACCACATCATTTGTAACATTACGTTCATGATTATACCGAATAATCCCTGGTCATAATCATACCAAGTCTATCTATGCACTACAGGCCACAGATGACTTTTAACATTTTATAAACATGAGGATGCTGACAATGATATAAGAATTCAATAAAACAAGTTCAAGAATTAATTTATCCAAGAATTAACAACGTCCAAATTGTCAACATGATACTGCTTTGTGGAGTAAAATTCAAGAATGCTTAGAAGAATATTTTCTTGAAAAGATATTGGATGAAACGCAATTATCAAGGATATTCCACAAATTTCATGGAGTATAGAAGTCAAAACTTAACTAACTGAGTATAATAAAGAATGGAATAACAAAAGAAATCACCATGCATGCGATAGACCGCACAGACAGGTTATTCCAACAGAATAATAAATAATGGAACCAGGTCTGGTGTAAAACGCACAGACAGGATATTCCAACAGAATAATAATAAAGACGGAACTAGGTCCGGTGTAAAACACACAGACAAGATGTTCCAACAGAATAATAATAAAGACGGAACCAGGTTCGATGTAAAACACACAGACAGGATGTTCCAACAGAATAATAGAAGAATGTCACCAAGTATAGGGTAGACCGCGTATACAGGTTATTCCAACAGAATAATAAGAAATGGAATAACAACAGTTCTCTTCATGAATAAGAAAGAATAACACCCCTTACCGTTTTAAAGAAGAACTGAAATAAGGAAGTAGCTAAGTAGCAGAATACTTTTCTTTTCTCTCTCTATAGTTTCTCTCTACAGTTTCTCTCTCTAGAGTTCAGTGAATTCGTAAGAAATAATGAAGGAATGAGCTGCTATTTATAGAAAAATAGAATGCATAGTAACTAATCCATGAACGGTCCATATTGATTACTTTAATCTGACGGTCCATATTTAAAGAAAAATTTTTTAAATAAAATATAATATATTCTATTTATAGAATAACTTTAATAAAGTATTTTGTTTTATATAAAAAAATATTTCTGTTTTATTACGTTAATAATACGAATAAAACAAAACTTCATTATCGCTAAATAATTCATATTATTAACTGACAATAATTGAATCAAACTGAGTGACTTCTCACATAAGCATTAATAATCAATACCGTGTGCTACTATGCAACCACACGTATTACTGTACTTTTACTATCGAGTAGTTCAACAGTATCAATGGTAAAACTTCCGCCATTATTTTTAATAAAATATTTTTGTCGCTTTCTCAATCTGACAATAATTCCGTTGTGGGGTCCACCAATGATTGTACCGTTGTACGAATATTCCCTGTTAAAACGAATATTCCCCGACCAATCGAATATTATATAACAACTTGCGTACTTTGCAAAATTTATAAATATTACCCACAACTATAACATTATATCAAATTAACTCCATAATATTTAAAAATGATATTTATAGAAAATTCATCTTTATTTATAAAAGTTGGGGTCTTACAACCTCCCCTTCTTATGAAATTTAGCTCTCAAAATTAGGGTACGTACCTGGTATGTCGAAGAGGTAAGGATACCTTGACTTCATTTCAGATTCTAACTCCCAAGTCATTTCCTTAACATCGTGATTTTTTCACAAAACTTTGACTTGAGGTATAACCTTGGAGCATAGAATATGTTCCTTCTTATCCAAGATTTGAACATGAACTTCTTCATATGTCAAATCCTCCGCTATTTCGTCCGGTTCTAACTCAATAATGTGGTTCAGGTCTTCCACATATTTACGTAACATGGATATGTGAAAAACGTTATGAACACGAGATATACTTAGCAGTAAAGCGAGTCTATAAGCCACAGTTCCTACTCGATCGAGGATTAAAAATGGACCGATGAATCGAGGATTGAGCTTTTCTCTCTTTTCGAATCTCGTAACTCCTTTCCATGGAGCAACACGTAAGAACACATGATCTCCTATATCAAATTTCACGTCCTTTCGATGAAGATCAACATAACTCTTTTGTCGATCTTGTTAGGTTTTTATACGTTGTCGGATCGTTTGAATCTTTTCTGTAGTCATACGTACCAACTCCGGTCCCAACAACGTTGCTTCACCCACCTCATCCCAGCATACTGGAGAACGACACTTTCTTCCATACAACGCTTCGAATGGAGCTATGCCAATACTTGCTTGATAACTATTGTTGTAGGAAAACTCCACCAATGATAAGAACTTGTCCCAACTTCCCTTGAAGTCAAGGACACAGAGTCTTAATAAATCTTCTAGAGTTTGAATAGTCCTCTTTGATTATCCATCCGTCTGAGGATGATATGCCAAACTAAATCGTAAATCCGTGCCCATAGCTTTTTGTAAGCTAACCCAAAATTGTGAAGTGAATCTTGGGTCCCGGTCAAAAACTATGGATACTGGCATACCATGCAGTCTTACAATCTCGTTTATGAGCAAGACGTTCAAGTGTATAAGTTTCTCGTATCGGTAAAAAATGAGCAGACTTGGTCAATCTATCAACAATGACCCAAATCGCATCAATACCTTGAGAAACCTTAGGAAGACCTGTAACGAAATCCATGGTAATGTGCTCCCACTTCCATTTTAGAATTTCAAGTGGTTGCAATGGACATTTTGGTACTTGATGCTCCGCCTTGACTCGTTGACAAGTTAGACACCTTGAGATAAATAGCGCTATCTCTCGCTTCATATTGCTCCACCAAAATGTATGACGAAGATCATGATATATTTTGGTACTCCCAGGATGGATTACAAACGGTGTGTTGTGCGCCTCCATCATGATTTCATACTTTAAATCAGGGTCGTTAGGAACACAAAGTCTGGAGTTGACTCAAAGTATTCCTTCTTCATCGATTCTTGCTTCCGGCATAGCACCTTCTTGCACTTTCTTCCTCATACGCATAAGCTCCAGGTCTGTAGCTTGAGCAGCTTTAACTTTATCGATTAAAGTCGGTTCTACTCGTATATTCGCCATCATCACATGGGTCCCTGGAGTCTTTAAATCTATCTTCATCCTTTGCAAGTCACACAAAATGGGCCTTTGTGTTGACAATATCGCACTCGTACTTGCATATGATCTTCTACTCAATGCGTCAGCAACCACGTTTGCTTTTCCAGGATGGTATTGAATGGCATGATTATAATCTTTCAACAGTTCAAGCCAACGTCGTTGTCGCATGTTGAGTTCCTTTTGAGTGAAAAAATATTTGAGGCTTTTATGATCCATAAAGATCTCCACCTTCTCCCCATACAAGTAATGCCTCCAAATTTTAAGTGCAAAGACAACAGCTGCCAACTCTAGATCATGAGTAGGATAATTCCTCTCATATTCCTTGAGTTGTCTTGATGCATAGGCTATGACTTTTCCATGTTGCATGAGAACGCATCCCAACCCTTTGCTCGAAGCATCACTGTAGATGACAAATCCCTCCGAGCCAGATAGTATTATTAGAACAGGTGCTGAAATGAGTCTCCTCTTGAGTTCTTGAAAACTCTTATCACATTCTTCGCTCCAACCGAACTTTATATCTTTTCGAGTCAGCTGACTTAGTGGAGTAGCAATTCGAGAAAATCCTTCCACGAATCTCCGATAATAACCAGCTAAATCGAGAAAGCTACGTACTTCGGTTACTGATTTAGGTTGCTCCCAGCTTTGAATAGCTTCAATCTTTGTCGGGTCAACAGATATTCCACGACTTGATACTACGTGCCCAAGGAATGCTACCTCCTCCAGCCAGAACTCGCATTTCTTTAACTTGGCATAAAGCTTGTATTTACGAAGCTTTTAGAGTACCAGCCTCAAGTGTTGCTCATGATCTTCACGACTTTTGGAATAAATAAGGATGTCATCAATAAAGACGACCACAAAGTGATCCAAATATTCCTTGAATAGCCAGTTCATCATATCCATGAAGGCAGCAGGAGCATTAGTCAATCCAAAGGACATGACTAGGAATTCATAATGCCCGTACCGAGTTCTAAAAGCCGTCTTTGGAATATCCTCAGTTCTAACCTTCAGCTGATGATATCCAGAATGAAGATCGATCTTTGAAAAGAATTGTGCTCCTTGCAACTGGTCAAACAGGTCATCAATACGTGGTAATGGGTACCTATTTTTGATGGTGACATGATTTAACTCCCGATAATCAATACAAAGTCGCATACTTCCATCTTTCTTCTTCACGAATAGAAGGAGCACCCCAAGGAGAAGTACTAGGATGAATAAAGCCAATGTCTAACAATTCCTGCAGTTGGATCTTTAATTCCTGGAGTTCAATAGGAGCCATTCGATATGGGGCTTTGGAAATGGGTTTTGTACCGGGTTCAAGGTCGATACAAAATTCAATTTCACGCTCTGGGGGTAGGCCAGGAAGTTCTTCAGGGAATACGTCAGGGAATTTATTAACAATAGAAATATCATTCAAAACTGACGTATTTTTGTTTAGATCCGTGACATGAGCTAAGAAAGCTTGACATCCGTTTTTCAATAAACGAATAGTTTTATGGCTTGAGATAACAGCGATTGATTTTAATGGTTTGGTTGCTTGAATTCGCATAATAGGTCGATTAGGAATATGAAAGCTAACAACCTTACGAAAATAATCAATTTTTGCATGATGAGTAGTTAACCAATCAATCCCGAGAATCACGTCAAATGCAAGTATTTTTAATGAAATCAAATCGACAGGTAATGTGTGGGTACCAACTTGAACCAAACAAGACTTATAAACCGTGGATGTAATAAAGGTTTCTCCCAATGGAGTTTCAACAGATAAATCAAAGTCTAATTTCTCCGGAGTCAAATTTAATCGATGAGCGCAAGTAGGAGAAATAAAAGAATGGGTAGAACCGGTATCAAATAAAGTATAGACTTCATTAGAGTTTATGATAAGCTTACCCGTGATGACTTCATTTGAGTTCCTTACTTTCTGGGAGGTCACAACAAACGCTCTCCCTTGCACTACCGGTTTTGACTTTTCTGGGACGGCCTTTGGTGCCTCCATCCTGGCTGAACTTGTTTTTGGTAAACGACAAAATCGAGCTAAATGACCTTCTCTTCCACAATTATAACATGCTTTAGACGGCATCACGCAGTTTGGACTGATGTGCCCCTCCCCTCCGCATTTGAAACATATGATAGGTTGTCGTTCTCCTTCCTTAACAACGGGTGTTGGTGCTGACGTCTTTCCATCATTGTTGAATCTCTTCTTCTTGAAATGACCATTCTTATTATTTTGACCCTGATTACCACCGAAGTGGTTACCATTTTTGGTCTGTTGATTCCCACCACACTTGTTGTCACCGCTTCGATTACTGCTCTCATTGGTATTATTATTTTGCCGACTGCTCTCTTTTGGTTGCGTTGACTCGTTATCGCGCTCCACTAACTGAGCCCTATTCACAACATCTGAATACAAACACAGTTTATGAGAAATAAGATGTTGACGTATCTCAGGTTTTAAACCTCGCAAAAATATTCGCGTCATTCTCTCTTCATTATCCACCAAGTGGGACGCAAACCGGGACAACTCAGCAAATTTAGCCTCATACTGCGACACGGTCATATTATTCTGCTCCAATTTGATGAACTCCACCTCCTTCATGTGTCGAACACTTTCGGGAAAGTATTTGTCATTGAACAGCTCTTGGAACTTCTCCCAAGACATCTTCAGTGCGGCAGGTTGAGTACGCTTAATCGATTCCCACCAGTAATCTGCCTCTCCTCGCAACATAAAGGCGGCAAAGGGAACCTTTTGCTCCTCGGAGCATCCCAAGATATCAAATATCTTGGTGATCTGCTTTATCCATGTTTCTGTTATAAGTGGTTTTGGCTCTCCCTTAAACTCCGGTGGTCCCAGCTCCTTGAACTGTTTAGCGGTGACCGTTCTAGAGTTTTCAGTGTTTCCACCTACATTTTGAACAGGAGCCGCTCTCGCCTGCTGTTGCATGAACTGTATAAAGCTTCTGAATATTCCATCATTCATCATTTGGTCAGTATTGTTGTTTGCATGAGGATTGTCGTCTTCCTGATGTACATTATCTCGATTATTGATATGTGGTGAATCAACACTCGCCTGTGCTCCATTGCTATTCTCAACATTCTCGGATGCCATTTTCAGATACTGCCACAAAACAAAAGTTAATTGATATGTCATATATTATCCTTATATTCTGACCGACCAACTAAATATCATGCAAATAAACTTAGGTAGGTTATACTAGCGAAGGAATTCCCCGTTTCTCCCCTCCTAGTTCTATTCTCACATCTTAGCCAGGGATCATATCCCTAAGCTCTGATACCAACTGTGACGCCCCCAAAATTAGGTATACATCACCCATCTTGGGTCATCAGATACATGGTACAGAATACAAATACAACTTACTAATACAACTGTCGTGTACAATACGACAAAACATAACTGTAAGTTTGAATACAATTATTGTCTACTAGAGACTATACAAACTCAAAAGGAGTCCTCATTACAATTATTGTCACACTATTTAACAGAATAGTGAGGACTACTAATACTATCATCTGGTCCATCACTCCATTCCCCGACTCGTCCCAGCTATATTCTCATTTCCTGAAGAGAACAGTGAACGAAAGGGTGAGCTCAACTAGCCTAGCAAGAAATATTATGACTAAGATAATGCAGAATAAATTATCATTAGCCTTCAACAGTGTTAAACTGATAAAATATAATGAACATCAAGTTTAACTGCAGCGGAACAAGCAATCCATTAAAAGAGTCAAGTAGAAAATAAAATCTACTATCTTCTATAATTTAAAAGGTTTTTCAACACTGTTATCGCTGGGACTCAGCTTAATAAAATAATCCACATCATCGAATCACCCATGCACTACGGCCAAGGATATTCTTGTATTCATTAATGGTCATGATCATGCCAACAACTGTTTATCAATGCACTACGGGCCAATGAGGACTTTTACCACATTATTTGTAACATTACAGTCATGATTATACCGAATAATTCCTGGTCATAATCATACCAAGTATATCTATGCACTACAGGCCACAGATGACTTTTAACATTTTATAAACATGAGGATGATGACAATGATATAAGAATTCAAAAAAATAAGTTCAAGAATTAATTTATCCAAGAATTAACAACGTCCAAATTGTCAACATGATACTGCTTTGTGGAGTAAAATTCAAGAATGCTTAGAAGAATATTTTCATAAAAAGATATTGGATGAAACGCAATTATCAAGGATATTCCACAAATTTCATGGAGTATAGAAGTCAAAACTTAACCAACTGAGTATAATAAAGAATGGAATAACAAAAGAAATCACCATGCATGCGATAGACCGCACAGACAGGTTATTCCAACAGAATAATAAATAATGGAACCAGGTCCGGTGTAAAACGCACAAACAGGATATTCCAACAGAATAATAATAAAGACGAAACCAGGTCCGGTGTAAAACACACAGACAGGATGTTCCAATAGAATAATAATAAAGACGGAGCCAGGTCCGGTGTAAAACACACAGACAGGAATAATAATAAAGACGGAACCAGGTCCGGTGTAAAACACACAGACAGGATGTTCCAACAGAATAATAGAAGAATGTCACCAAGTATAGGGTAGACCGCGTATACAGGTTATTCCAACAAAATAATAAGAAATGGAATAACAACAGTTCTCTTCATGAATAAGAAAGAATAACACCCCTTACCGTTTTAAAGAAGAACTGAAATAAGGAAGTAGTTAAGTAGCAGAATACTTTTCTTCTCTCTCTCTATAGTTTCTCTCTCTAGAGTTCAGTGAATTCGTAAGAAATAATGAAGGAATGAGCTGCTATTTATAGAAAAATGGAATGCATAGTAACTAATCCATGAACGGTCCAGATTGATTACTTTAATCTGACGGTCCATATTTAAAGAAAAATCTTTTAAATAAAATATAATATATTCTATTTATAGAATAACTTTAATAAAGTATTCTGTTTTATATAAAAAGATGTTTCTGTTTTATTACGTTAATAATACGAATAAAACAAAACTTCATTATCGCTAAATAATTCATATTATTAACTGATAATAATTGAATCAAACTGAGTGACTTCTCACATAAGCATTAATAATCAATATCGTGTGCTACTATGCAACCACACGTATTACTGTACTTTTACTACCGAGTAGTTCAACAGTATCAATGGTAAAACTTTCGTCGTTATTTTTAATAAAATATTTTTGTCGTTTTCTCAAACCGATAATAATTCTGTTGTGAGGTCCACCAATGATTGTGCCGTTGTACGAATATTCCCTGACCAATCGAATATTATATAACAACTTGCGTACTTTGTAAAATTTATAAATATTACCCATAACTATAACATTATATCAAATTAACTCCATAATATTCAAAAATGATATTTATAGAAAATTCATCTTTATTTATAAAAGTTGGGGTCTTACACTATTTATGTAATTAGATTGCATGTTCGAGCTATATACGAACCTAACACTGATTATCTGATGCCTTGATAGCTTATACAGAACTAGAAGTTTGAGTCCCTATATGTTCAACAGGTACTTCACCATACTACACTTCAACGTCATCATCCAATTGAACTTCAGAAATAGCGTCCAACTCATTAATCTTTGATTTTTTTAATCTCTTCCTTATACAACCTAACATTGATCAACTCCTCATTCCCATCATCATCACTAATATTAGTGCAATCACATCTATTTCTTCATCTGTAGATTTAGCATCATCATATCCCATTGGTGAATCAACTTCAATCTCAGCTACCTGCTCAACTTCCCTCTCAAATGGTAAGACTTTATCATTAGAATGGTCATAATATAGATCAACTACACCCGAATTATCATCCTCTTCAACTAGTAACCTAATACTATGGTCATCATGTATTAAACCTAAAACATAACAAATATTCAAACCACGCACTCTGAAATACTGTGACATCCCCAAATCTGAGTACTTCGATTTTCACGGGATTTGATGTAACAATCCAATATTTTATTTGTAATTTAAAATATTTATTAAATTGTTTGAATGTTTTAATAAATATTTTATTGATATAGTTGTTGCTTATAGGTATTTATGAGTTAAATTTATTAGATAATACTCTAATTTAATTTAATAGTTAGAGAGTTGTTTAAGATTACATGAATGGGTATTATTATTGTTTTAATTTAATAATAAAAGTGGTATATTAATTTATTAAATAAAAATTATAATGAGATTATAATTTTGTGATATTTAGATTAAGTGAAAATTTATTTAGTATGTTGTAATTAGTTTATTTAACTAATGTTGGACGTGGAGATCTAAATAAATAATATAAGACTATAAAGTATAGTATAAATAATTTATTAAAATAAATTAAAGTAGTTTAAATGGATTTGCCCAAACAAGGCTTAAAGGTATTAAGTCTTTAATTTTTAAAGTGTTTTGCCAAGCAAAGCCTTATGGCTTTTGAATTTTAAATTTTGAATTTGAATTATAATAAATAAAATAAATCAAAATAATAAATAATATATATTATAACTGACGAGCGTTAAGTTATAACCGTTATTTTCTTAATAAGTGTATTATGACCCTATCAATTTTATTTATTAAACACAATTACATGAATTTGATTACTCTAAAACACATATAAATCATATATAATTGAACTATTCATGTTAATAAACATATACAACATCATAAATTCAACAATTAACCATAAAGTTCAATTACAGAGAGTTAAAAATTGGTTTTCATGAAAAACTTTAAGAACGTAAATTAAAACTTGAGATTAAGGGATTACCCTTGGTTTCTCTGTTAAGATGATGGGAACTTCCTTAATTCTCTAACTCCTTCTTCTTTTTCTTCAATCTCACTATACTCTCAAGCTTCTCTCTTTTCTGAGTTAATGTTTTCCAGCTTTTTAAAAAAATAAACTGAATGCATATAATATAACTGTTGAGGATGTGGGGTAGCGGTTAAGTGTAGTCTGGCTTTAACTGCTCCCACATTCTCAAGTCCATGTTTGGTTTGTTTTAAATACTTTTTCTAACTTATTTTAATTAACTTATTTATTATATAGTTTATTTGTCACACTTTTAATTAATTAAATAATATTATTTAACTTAATTAAATAAAAGGTAATATTACCCATTAAATCACATCATCACATAATTAAAATTCTCATTTATTAAATATAATACATAATTTATATTCTCAATAAATCCCTAATTAATTATAACAACATTAAAATTATTTGACAACTCATTTAATTTAATTATCTCAATTAAATTCTCACTGTAAAACCCCAACTTTTTAAAAATAAAATTGAATTTCCTCTATTCATTATTTTAAAATAGTAAGGGGTTGATTTGATTAGTGTGGTTAGTTATGGGTAAAATACACAAATATTTTAAATAAGCAAGTGGTTATAAAATAGTCATTTTTGTCGGAGAATATTCGTTTGGTCGTGGAATATTCTTGCTGTCGGGAAATATTCATACGATGGCGCAGCCATTTGTGGGCCCCATAACGAAAAACTGTCGGATAAAAAAATGACAAGTTTGAGTTTTTTTATAAATAGCGGCATAGTTGTTACCGTTAACACTGTTGGAATACCCGGTGGTTAAAATACAGTAATTTTCGGTGTTGCATAGTAGCACACAATATTACACAATAATTCTAATTATTGATTCTTATGTAAGAAGGCACTACTCAATAATTGTTACAGTAATTAATGTTTAATATTTTATTTTATTGATTCAATAATTGTTACGTTAATATTTTATATTATTGTTGTTTCAATAATTGTCATTGCACAGTATTTCCATTATCAGATCAATTATTCATATTTTTTTTGAATAATATTATTACATAGTATTATTTGTGACGCCCCCAAAATAGGTCAATTCCACCCAACCCATTCTGAGTCGCCAAATACATGGTACAGAAACAACTACAACTTTATTAATACATTTGTCGTGCAAAATACGACAACACATATACTGTGAGTTTAAATACAAATATTGTTATCTAGACAGTATTCATACTTAATTAAGTCCTCATTATACTTATTGATACACTGTTTTACAAAATAGTGAGGACTACTAAAACAACTGTCTTGAACCATCATTCCACACCCCGACTAGTACTCGCTACATTCTCGCCTCCTGAGAAGAAAATAGAACAACAAGGAAAAGGGTGAGCTCAACTAGCCCAGTAAAGAATACTATGACTAAGATAATATACAATAAATTATCCTTAGTCTTCAACAGGGAAAAATCTAATAGAATACAATAGACAACAAGTTTTAAATCAATATTCGTAGCGGAAAATAATAATTCATAGAAGAGTTACGTAGAGAATGAAATCTACTATTATCTATGAATTTAAAAGTCCATCATCAATATTTTATCCCTGTAACATCAATCAATAATCATCTTTGCATTACAAGCCAAAGATATTCATCAGTTGGTCATGTTCATCTCAACACATGTTCATCTTTGCACTACGAGCCAAAGATATTCATCAGAAATCATTCATCTTTGTACTACAGGCCAAAGATATTCATTAATATCATCATTTAGGACTGAGGATGATGAAAAATATTTTAAAGAAAATGAATCCAGTGAAACAAAAGAATAAATATTAAGGATTCGTATTTCAGCTATTCCATGTCCAAAAATACCTCATAAATAATCATAATGGAGTAAAATTCAAGAATGATCAAAATATAGATACAGTCAAAGCTAGTATCCAGAATAGATATTTTGGACGAAAAGAAGAAAATTTTATTTTTCGGTGAATAGTAACTCGTGAATAGTAACTCATGAATAGTAACCCCGACATGAAAAGTTCCAAATTTGATAAAAATTTCCAACCAATATTTCGACATAATGATATTGAAGAAATAATATCATTTTTGAAAAAAAAATAACATCACTTACCTCGGAAAGACGGTACTTCTGACTGGAATACTAGATATAGTGCTGAAGGAAACTTGCACCGTATAGCAACACTCAAAGTATCAAATACTCACAAGAATACGCTCGATATAGAGAGAGAAATAGAGAGAAACTTGTGTTTCTGGTGTGATTTTCAATTCTAACCTAAGCACCCTATTTATAGGAAAATGCTTAGAACACCAAAGCAGAAAATTTAATATAATAATAATATATTTATCAAATTTTCCTTAGCCCACCTCTAGACATCTGATCTCAGTCCATTTATATCACATGTTAGCCCACTTAAATGCCAAAAAATGTTTTTCTTCAAAATAATAAATAAAACTTCCAAAAATCAATTATTTCGGAACTTCAGAACTTCAATAATTCATAATAAATAGCCCTTTTATCAAAAAATTTGAATCTCGCGAGTTTATATAAGAAATTAAATTCTCTACAACTTTGTAGAAGAAAGCTTTTCCAAATTCTAAACAGAAATTAACCGAAATCTACAAACGGACGATTTTACAGTCAATAATAAATTTTCGGTCAAGAATTGTGTCCACCAACACACAAAACATGTGTTAATCATTTAATGCCACAAAATTACTCTTCCTCCTCATATACTCATATATCCCACATTCATTGTAAAAATATCATCATCAATATATTATTAAAATAATATATTTAAATGAATTATTTTATCATAAAAAGATAAAATATTAATTTTCAACAATTGTCACATTAAAAATTTTCTCCATCTATATCCACATAAAATCAATATTTTTCTCATCATATAAATCAATAATTAATTATACACGAATAATATTACAGAATCACAGTACTGGCAACCGGGCCGTTCCCAAGAAAGAGGGGGCTTTCCAATAAGGATCTCTCCTTATTGGCGCGCAATTAGATGACCAAACCTCTCTTTAGACAGAACTTTCTAGACATTGCTAATAATGTTATCTAATAATATTATTTAGATAATATGAATTATTGCTCCGACAATAGAAAATACTGTGTAGTGACAATTATTGAAACAACAGTAATATAAAATATCAACGCAGCAATTATTGAATCAATAAAATAAAATACTGAACAGTAATTATTGTAACCATTATTGAGTAGTGCCTTCTTACGTAAGAATCAATAATTGGTGCAATACAGTGTGCTACTGTGCAACAACGCGTATTATTGTGTTTTAACCACCGGGTATTCCAACAGTATTAACGGTAACAACTACGCCGTTATTTATAAACAACTTATATTTGTCATTTTCTTCATCCAATCGCTTTCTGTTATGGGACCCACAAAAGACTGCGCCGTCATACGAATATTCTCCGACAGGAAGAATATTTCTTGACCAAACGAATATTCCCCAACAACAATGAATATTTTATAACCACCTGCTTATTTTTAAAATATTCGCGCATTTTACCCATAACTAACCACATTAATCAAATCAACCCTTCCTATTTCAAAATAATAAATAGAGGAAATTAAATTTCATTTATTAATAATTTGGGGTCTTACAACCTCCCCTCCTTATGAAATTTCGTCCTCGAAATTGACGTACGTACCTGGTGTTTCGAAAAGATGAGGATACCTCGCTTTCATTTTCGTTTCCAACTCCCAGGTCATTTCCTCAATAGCATGGTTTCTCCACAAAACTTTAACTTGTGGTAAGACCTTCGTGCGTAGGACATGCTCCTTCCTATCCAAGATCTTGACAGGTACCTCTTCGTACGTTAAGTCTTCAGCTATCTCGTTCGGTTCTAACTCAATAACGTGGTTCGGGTCGTCCACATATTTACGTAACATCGATACGTGAATAACGTTATAAACACGTGACATACTTAGCGTTAAGGCGAGTCTATAGGCCACAGTTCCTACTCGATCGAGGATTTCAAATAAATCGAAGGCTTGAGCTTTCTTCTCTTCATCGAATCTTACTTCTAGAATAACACATTCTTGCACCTTCTTCTTTATATTCATCAGCTCCAGGTCTGTAGCTTGAGCGGCTTTAACGTTATCGATTAAAGTCGATTTTACTCGTATATCATCACGTGGGTCCCTAGAGTCATTAACTCTATCTCTATCATTTATAAATTATACAAAATAGGTCTTTGTGTTCAACAATATCGCACTCGTACTCGCATACGATCAATGCGTCTGCTACCACGTTTACTTTTCTAGGATGGTATTGGATGGTGTGATCGAAATCTTTCAATAGCTCGAGCCAACGTCGGTCTCGCATGTTGAATTCTTGGAAGCTCTTCTCGCATTCCTCGGTCCATTCGAAGTTTGTATCTTTTCGAGTCAGCTGAGTTAATGGAGTAGTGATTCGAGAAAATCCTTTTACGAATCTTTGATAATAACTAGAAAGCTACGTATTTCGATTACTGACTTAGGTTGCTCTCAATTGTGACTCATATCCCAATCTTGGATAGCACGTCACAATGACACCTATCAGTTTACTACCACACGAATATGGTATCCCCTACGGAGAGTCTGGCTTCAGTGCATTCTACAAAGGAAGTCACCAGATAGAGGCTCGGGTACAAACTTCTACAGTTAGGTTTTTAACTCCTGAAGTTTAATATGAGCCATTCGATATGAGATTTTAGAAGTGAATTTTGTACCAGATTCAAAGATGATACAAAATTCAATATCACACGTAAGCCAAGAAATTCTTTAGGAAATACGTCAGGGATTTACTAACAATAGAAATATCATTCAAATCTGACGTATTTTTGTTCAAGTCCATAACATAGCTAAGAAAGCTTGACATCCATTTTTCAATAAACGAATGACTTTACGGCTTGATATGAAAGAGTTTGACTTCAATGGTTTGGTTGCTTGAATTTAAATAACAGGTTGCTTAGGAATATGAAAACTAACAACCTTACAAAAGTAATCAATTTGGCATGATGAGTAGTTAACCAATCGATCCCTAAAATCACATCAAAAGCAAGTATCTTTAAAGAGATAAGGTCAACAGGTAATGTGATGGTGCCAACTTGGATCAAACAAGATTTATGAACAGTGGATGTGATGAAAATTTCTCCTAACCGAGTTTTAACAAATAAGTCAAAGTCTAATTTTCTCCGGAGTCAAGTTTAAACGTTGAGTATAAGCAGGAGAGATAAATGAATGGGTAGAACCGGTATCTAATAAGGTATAGACTTCGCAAAAATTTATAATTAACTAACCCGTGCTAACTTCGTTCGGGTTCCTCGCATTCTGACCAGTCACGAAAAATGCTCTTCCAGGAACCGTTGACTTTAACTTTTTTGGGACAACTTTTTGAGTCACCACCCCCGTTGGACTTGGTTTCGCTACAGTGCAATCTCGAGCGATATGTCCTTCCTTTCCACAGTTATAACATACCTTAAACTGTTGTGGACAGTTTGGGCTGATATGTCCTTCTTTTCTGCACTTATAGCATATGACCGGTGGTCGTTCTCCTTCCTTGGAACCAGTTGCTACTGGTGCTGACATCTTCGTATTGTCATTGTTGAATCTCCTCTTTTTAAAATTTTCTCCCGACTCGCTTCTTCTATTCTCATGGCCATGATTACCACCAGAGTGGTTGCCGTTCTTGTCCGTATTCTTCTTTCTCCGCTGGTTATCATTGTTCTGATGATTGCTGTCACCGGTATGATCCTGCTTGTGGTCCCTCGATTGACCGTACTCGTTATCTCGCTCTAATAATTGAGCTCTATTGACAATATCTGAATAGAGAGAAAATTTATGAGAAATGAGATATTGACGTATGCCGGGTTTCAAACCTCTCAGAAACATCCGCGTCATACGTTCCTCATTCTCCACCAAATGAGGTACAAACCTGGACAACTCTGTAAACTTCGCCTCGTACTGGGACACCGTCATGTTATTCTGCTCCAGTCTAATAAACTCTACCTCCTTCATATGGCGAATACTTTCAGGAAAGTATTTTTCGTTGAAAAGTTTCTGAAACGTATCCCAAGACATGCTGAGTGCGGCAGGCTGGGTCCGTTTCATAGACTCTCACCAGTAGTCTGCCTCGCCACGAAACATAAAGGTGGCGAATGGAACCTTCTGTTCCTCCGTGCATCCCAAGACATCGAATATCTTGGTAATTTACTTGAACCACGTTTCCGCCATGATCGGATCTGGGTTTCCCTTAAATTCTGGTGGTCCCAATTCTTTGAACTGCTTGGCTGTGACAAACTGTGAATTGCTATCATTTCCTCCTGTATTTTGAACACGAGTCTCCCTCGTCTGGTTTTGCATGAATTGCAAAAAGCTTCTAAACATCCCATCGTTCATCATCTACTCATTGGTGTTGTTCACAGGAGGAACATTGCCAGCCTGTTGCACGTTCTCCTCGTTGGTGAGTATAGGCATCTCCACCGTCTCATTTACTCCACTGTTAACATTCTCAGTCGACATTCTCAAATACTGCCATAAAACAAGGGTTAATTTAACAAATTAACATATCACATAGAACTTTCTAGACATTGCCAATAATGTTATCTAATAATATTATTTAGATAATATGAATTATTGCTCCGACAATAGAAAATACTGTGTAGTGACAATTATTGAAACAACAGTAATATAAAATATCAACGCAGCAATTATTGAATCAATAAAATAAAATACTGAACAGTAATTATTGTAACCATTATTGAGTAGTGCCTTCTTACGTAAGAATCAATAATTGGTGCAATACAGTGTGCTACTGTGCAACAACGCGTATTATTGTGTTTTAACCACCGGGTATTCCAACAGTATTAATGGTAACAACTACGCCGTTATTTATAAACAACTTATATTTGTCATTTTCTTCATCCAATCGCTTTCTGTTATGGGACCCACAAAAGACTGCGTCGTCATACGAATATTCTCCGACAGGAAGAATATTCCTTGACCAAACGAATATTCCCCAACAACAATGAATATTTTATAACCACCTGCTTATTTTTAAAATATTCGCGCATTTTACCCATAACTAACCACATTAATCAAATCAACCCTTCCTATTTCAAAATAATAAATAGAGGAAATTAAATTTCATTTATTAATAATTTGGGGTCTTACATTATTGGCAATGTCTAAGAAAGTTCTATTTAGGAAAGTGGTTTGGTCACTTAATTGCACGCCAGTAAGAAAAAAAATTTATCAGAAAGCCCCCTCTTTTTTGGGAACGACCTGATTGTCATTATTATGATTCTGTAATATTATTTGTGAATAATTAATTATTGATTTATATGATAATGAAATATTTATTTATGTGAATATAAATGAAAGAATTAATGCTGATGTATTTTATCAGTATTTTGTCGGAATGGAGGTATTAAAAATCATCCGTATGTGGATTTCGATCATTTTCTGTTTCGAATTTAGAAAAACTTTTTTCTACAAAGTTGTAGAGAATTAAATTTCCTATGGAATAGACATAAGATTTGAATTTTTCTGATATAAGGGCTATTTATTATGAATTATTGAAGTTCCGAAATAATTAATTTTTGGAGTTATAAACATTTTTTTAAAGAAAAATATTTTTTAAATGTTGGTGGGCTCCACTGGTGTGCTGAAATATGATTTTCAAGGGTAGGCGTGAATTTTTTTTTATAAAATATTATTTTATTAAATTTTCTACTTCGGTGTTCTAAGTATTTTTTTATAAATAGGGTGTTTAGGTTAGAATTAAAAATCATACCAAAATCAGAAATTTTCTCTCTCTATAATATCGAGCGTATTTTTGTGAGTATTTAGATACTTTGAAAGTTGATAAGCAGTGCCAATTTTCTCCAGCATTATATCCGATATTACAGTCAGAAATACTATTCTTTTGAGGCAAGAGATATTATTTTTTTTCATAAATGATATTATTTTTTTAATATCATTATACCGAAATATTTGTATGAATTTTATTATAAAATTTTTACCTTTTCACGTCGAGGTTACTATTCACGTATACGACACTATTCACGAATACGGTACTATTCACGAAGTATGATTTTTCTTATGAAATTTTTATCTTTTTGTGTCGGAATTACTATTCACGTACAACGGCACTATTCAAGAATACGACATTATTCACAGAAAAATTAAGTTTTCTTTTCTTTGTTCAAGTTGTCTATTATGGTTACTATCTTTGATTGTATCCATGTTTTGATCTTCATTCTTAAATTTTGCTCCACAATTGATTATTATGGAGTATTTTTAAACTTGGATAAACTGATTTACGAATCCCTAATCTTTGTTCTTTTATCTCACTGGATTTGTTTTTTTTAAAATATGTTTTATCATTCTCTATCCTAAATGGTGATATAACTGAATATCTTTGGTTGTAATGCAAAGATGAATGATTACTTGATGAATATCTTTGACCCGTAGTGCAAAGATGGACAGGTGTTGAGATGAACATGACCAACTGGTGATACGAATTAATATCTTTGGCCCGTAGTACAAAGATGAATATTTGATTCAAGATGTATATTGATTGATGTTACAGGGATAAAATATTGATGATAAACTTTTAAATCATAGAAGATAGTAGACTTCATTCTCTACTTAACTCTTCTAATGAATTATTATTTTCGCTGTGAATATTGATCTAAAACTTGTGGTCCATTATATTTTATTTGATTTATTGAAGGCTAACGATAATTTGTTTTTCATTAAAATATTCTTTACTAGGCTAGTTGAGCTCATCCTTTTCCTTTTTGTTCCATTTTTCTTCTCAGGAGGCGAGAATATAGCGAAAACTAGTCGGGGTGTGGAGTGATATTTCAAGGCAGTTGTTTTAGCAGTCCTCATTATTTTGTAAAATAGTGTATCAATAATTGTAATGAGGACTTATTTGAGTTTGGATATTATCTAGAAGACAATATTTGTATTTAAACTTACAACATATGTGTTGTCATATTTTGCACGACAATTGTAATACTGAAGTTATAGTTGTTTTCTGTACCATGTATTTGGCGACTCAAAATGGATTGTGTGGACCAATTTTGGGGGCGTCACACTCACTTTGATCAATAAAATTATTCTACATTAATCAATGTGATACAATTAATTAAATTAATCTACCACCATTCGATCAAATAATTATTTAACTCGATAAATAAATCAACAAAATATTTATTTATTTTAATAAAAATTTTAAATTAATTGTAAAAGTCTCGTTCGTCACATCTTTCCCCTCTTAAAAGGATTATGTCCCCAGAATCACAATTCACTTAATTCGTCCCATTACATTCTTCCCCTTTACAAAAATTATGTTCCCAGAATTGCTACACACAGATTAAGTAAATAAATTTGGATAATTTTTTATCATTTGTTCTTCGAGTTCCCACGTAGCTTTTTCAGCATTGTGGTTCCTCCAAATTACCTTAACAGAAGGTATTACTTTATTTCTGAACACTTGTTCCTTCCTATCGACTATCTGGACATGAACTTCTTCAAAAGACAAATCTTTTTCAAATTGTAGCGGTTCATATTCTATGACGTGCTTGTAATCGGGCTTATATGGTCGTAACAGAGAAACATGTTCTAAGGCTGGAGGTAAGGCTACCTCATATGCAACTTCTCCAATTCTTCACAATACTTCAAAGGGTCCAATGAACCTTAGGCTCAATTTTCCCATCTTTCCAAATCGGATCTTTCCCTTCCAAGGAGACACTTTCAAGAAAACGTAGCTACCAGATTTAAATTCTTGATTCTGCTGGTGTTGATAAGCATATTTCTTCTATCTGTTTTGAGCAGCTATCAATCTTGTCCTGATCACCTTGACAATCTCAGCGGTCTAATGCACCAATTCTGGTCCTTGTAATACCCGAGATTTTTATAAATTAGAAATAAAAGTGTTTGAACATTTATTTTGAACACATATATATTTTGGTGTGTCATGAAAGGTGAAAACGAAAATTTAATTGAATCATATTTGAAAGAATTAAGAAATTTATTGATAATGTTGATAAGCTTGGTTATGATTGATTAAGCTTAAGTGTTAAGCCTTTTGTGGTATAATTAATTCCTTAATGAGATTAATTGATGGATAACTTAATGAAGTGTTTGATCTAGGATAAATCTAAGCCCAACATTATTAATGTAACATACTTGCATAGTTGGGAGTTTAGCCCAAGAAATTGAAATTTGTAGACTAATGTTAACCCAATGTGTATAAGTGTTTGTACCTAGCCCAATTCAAATATTAATTTGGACAAACCCAATGTACATGGATTATATGAATACATATATAAGATAAGTATACTATATATATATATATATATATATATATATATATATATATATATAGGTATAGAGATGTATGTGTAAAGGTAGCAATAAGCTAGCATATTGTACAAATGATAAAATGAAAGTGCAACATATTGATGCTACCCCTCATGGCCGAAATTTGGCCCTATTAAGCCTAAGTACTGATTTTTGTTGCACAAAAATGCTTACAAGTAATCCCATGTGAGCTCATGATGAATAAGGACATAGTTGGTGAAGTAGTTGGTAATTCCTTTTTACCTAATCACCTTTTACCAATGGTTAATACCTAGTTGGGTGTACAAATACAAGTATTATACCAAGTATTAGTACATGTATTGTATACATAGACCTTGCCTATAAATATAACCCATCCTAGTTCATTGCTTCATTTACTTGAAATTTCATAAGTGTTAGTAGTATAGTAAGAGCTAGAGAGAAATTGAGGGAAGTAGAAGAAATCTGGAGGAACACTTGCACTTTGGTGGTTCAAGAGGAGTTCAAGAAGGAGAAGCAAAGGTGGAGAACTACTTAAGATTCCTAGCTAAGAGGAAGAAAGCCTTCAAGAAGTAAGTTCATAATCTAGATTTTTTTTTTCAAGCTAAGATAGTATGTGTAGATATTAGTAAGAATGCATGCTTGATTGTGGGAAGTTTATGTGTTGTGTGATCATAATGGATATAAAAGTATAAGGATGAGTATTGGAAGGAGAATATATGATTTATATGTCTTGGTATGTGATCTAAGTTAAAATGAATCATGTAAAAGCATGTGAGCATGAAACCTAGCTTAGTATACTTGAAAGTTTGATAATTGTGATTAAAATATGTAAGAGATATGTGTAATTCTAAAATGTTATATTAAGCATATATGAAATACGATCATAACCCAAGTTGAATCATCGAATTCGGGCATAAAATGAACTCGTAGCAAAATAATTGGTAAGACAAGCTAACATGAGAACCTTTTCTTGGAAAGGTAAATAATTTGATTAAATAAATATTTTGGAAAATTGTTCAAGATATCGAATATTGAAGATATGTAAGTTTATGAGATAATGGAAGTGGTTTGAACTCATTTGGATATGAAATGAGCAAGTTATGGAAGATTGAATCAAAAAGGGTCAAAACTCAAAATGTTGAAAAAAAACGGATTTTGGGTTCTGCAGGGGAGCGCCTAGGCTCTCAACCCAGGCTTATTTCAAGTGCCTAGGCGCTGGGCCATTTTCAGTGTTGAGTCAGTCCAGTTCGGGTCGGGTCAAACGGGTCAAGACTTATTTTTTTGGATAAAATAAGATAAAATAGGATTAATAACAAGATAAAATATTATAATAATACTAAGAAAAGTAAGAATACTCTATTTATGTAATGAGTCATGAATAAATAAAATGAACAATTGATTAAACAAGTAAAATGATAGGAGGTTATTTTATTTGTAGTAAGTAAAGTATTGACTGAAGTTGTTTTTGATGTCTTCGGGTTCGGACGTGACGAGATATCTTCGGGTTCGGAGATGATGTCTTCGACTTCGGAAGATGTCTTCGGGTTCGGACGTGACGAGAAATCTTCGGGTTTGGAGATGATGTCTTCGACTTCGGAAGATGTCTTCGGGTTCGGACGTGACGAGATATCTTTGGGATTCGGAGATGAAGTCTTCGACTTCGGAAGATGTCTTCGGGTTCAAACGTGGCGGGATGTCTTCGGATTTGGAAGCAACATCGTGACTTTGAAAAAGGTTGGATTAATTGATAAATATTATCAATTTGATATATGTTACCCACGCATGAACTAAACTGAATTTCTAAGTAGAGAGCTATACTAGCTATGTCCGAATAAACCTAATATATGTAAGCATGCTTTGAAAAAGTTATTTAGAATTGTTATGTGGTTTAATAAATACTATGGTTAATCTTTGATGCAATAAATTTTCTTAACTTGTAAAATAGAAATGTTATGAGTAAACAATAACAATTAGTGAAAGTAAATAAAGAAGACCAAACTTAATTTAAAAGTTCCTTGACACGTATGTGTGAACGACGTAATCTAGAATGCGTAACTCAAGTAATGTTTCACGTATACAAACATGAAATGAGTATATGAGACTTAAATTTGCTAAAATATTTTTAAGGTTTTTAAAAGTAAGAACAATGTGAATTATACATCTATGAGTTCTAAGGTTTATGGATAGATATATGTATGATAATTGCATGTTGAGATTTATGTCAAGATGTGTGACTAATGAGTACCTATACATACATAAATAGGATAATATAGTTCGTTGAGGTGATTTTACGCTATAAATGGTAATCAACGCTTAAGGCAAGTATCTGAACCCTACTCTTATTGTGCAAGTATCTTTGCATTCTTTATTCGACGAATACCGTAAACTTATCTCTTTGAATACAAGTTATATTACTTTCTCGTTCAAATGAGCTAATATGTTTAAAACCTTGTGAGAACTATTATTCATGATGAACTTGGTATTATTCTTGAATATTGTGAAAGAGTCGATGCCATTTGATTCGGCTAGACTATATGCATATTTATAGAACTGTCCAAACATCATGATTGGTGAGAAAATCTTAAAATTGAGTTGAACAACCCTTATGGTAAGGGGAAGGTATGTTGTTGGAAACCCCGACACATGAGTATATTATTATTGTGGTGTTATGCATAACTTAAAGTATTGTAGACTGATCATCTATAGTACTTGATTCTTTTGGGTTATCAGTTTAATATTGGTAATTCTACTAGATGTTCAATAGTCCTTAATGACTGCTCAGTATAAATTGTGATCTAGACGGATACCTTGATAGCCTTTAAATTCATATATATCGGTTGATTATATTGAATTATTGATTTTATTCCAAGGATTGTTGATATTAATTATTTATGATACTATTCTGAAACTTTGAACTATCTTAGAGATGATACTTCGATATTTCACACTCGTGTTATAAAACTATTACCCTTGTTGTATATTACTTGTTGGGCAATTTGTGCTCATTCTTACTTATTTAAAACCTTTCAGCTAAGGCGGAACAGGGAGGTGTCTCTAGAAAAGACAAGGGCAAGGCAAGGCTACTGACTAGCTTGTCCCTTTATGTTTAAATTATTAATGTTGTATTAAGACTATTTGCAGACTATGTTTAAACTTAAGTAGAGTTATGTAATAAGTCTCTATTCGATATTATTATGTAATCTATTAAGTACTGTAGGTTGCGAGACTTGGGGGAATAATTATAATAAATCGTTGTATATTGTTCTAAATTAGATCTTTCGTTGTGAATGTGTGATTTTAGTTATTATGGTAATACTTTGAGAACGTGATGAACGAATTCGGGTGACCAAGTGGAGGTCAGAATTTGGGGGCGTCACAGGTTGGTATTAGAGCTATAGTTATAAACCTTAGGAACGAGAATCCTTAGACTATAACTTAAGAAAACTTAGAAGTAGGAAAGGGGATACAACTCATGTAGAGTTTTGCCTGAGAGACTTAGTGTGTTATGAGATGTAACTTCATTCTATATAATGAACTTATGTTTATTTAACATTCTGATGGAGTTGTTGTTTGTCATGTCTTATGTTGGTGATTGTAGGATAACTGACATGGGAGGACCTAGCCGAGCAGTAAAGGAGGAGCCGCGTGATATCCACGTAGTCTATGAGGCACCCTTGATAGCAAAGCATATATCGGTAGTTGCCCCTATTTATGACGATGATGAGGAGGAGATGGTGCCTCTACTTGAAGAATCTGATCCGGAGGAGGAGCCTATAGAGGAGGAACCCGAGCCCATGGAGGACTCTGGCGGGACTGCCTTTGTGGATCGGATGCTAGGAGAGTATGAGGAGCATATTTTGGAGTTAGGGAGTAGAGTCGAAGAGCTAGAGACTGAGACTCTTGAGAGGCAGCTAGTAATGCAGGAGATGGAAGTAGAAATTGCTCACCGTAAAGAGGCAGGGATCCAGATGGGTGCCTTGTTTCACCAATCGGTGGCAAGGAATGTCGAGTTGGCAGGGAAATTAGAAGAATTGGAACAGAGGGTGTTGAGTGAGAAGGCGGAGAAGGAGGCTCTCCGAACTCAGTTAGAGATGGAAGTGATGGATAGGATCCACTTCAAAGAGAAGTGGGAGGATTCTAATGACAGAGTAGGTGATCTTGAAGATGAGGTGCGATGCAAGAGGAGGAAGATGAACAAGATGGGCTATGCTCTACGCACGGCCATGGAGATATTGATCGATGGGGTAAATCACTACCCCGCTGAGCAAGGACAGACCCGGCATACCATAAGTTGGGATATTGTGGCACACATCACACAGAAGGAGTCTGAAAGCGCTGTGGAGTGTGGAATGTTAGATTGAGTCTAGAGGGAAAAGTTTAGTAGTGTAGTATTCTTAATTATGTGTTGTTAAAAGATTGTTGAAATCTCAGTCTTTTTGTGTAAGATGTGAGATAGTGGTAAACCCCGAACTTTTGAAAAATATTAGAGGGGTAGTAAGCTAGTGTTGTCCCCGTCTTTTGTGATATTAGGGGATATGTGCTTTCATTTATAGCAGTATGCTAGAAAAGAATATGTATTGTAACCATTTGGCATATGAATATAAATGATCTTACTGCAGAAACGTGTTATAAACTTTTAGTTCTTTTCAATTGAGAAATGTCTGAATATGATAGTTAGATAATAAGATGAAATTTTGTGATGCAGAAAATGCTGCCCAGACGTAAAATAGCTATTCCAGAAGAGTCAGTTAACGATGAGAGAGGTCCAGTAGATCCGATACAGCGACTGGTAGATTTATTGGGAGAAGCTTTGAGGGGAAAAAACGAACCTGTACCACCCGTTCCCCGAGCTGTCCCAGTAACAACCTTCAAAGACTTTAAGAGTGTAGGACCCCCCAGAGTTCACGGGAACTACTGACCCAATAGTTGCGCAAACCTGGATCAAGGAGATCGAGAAGGCCTTCACTATAGCACGCGTGGGTGAAGACCAGAAGACTGTATTTACCACATACATGATGAGGGGAGAAGCAATCTATTGGTGGGAAACTAATCAGCAGAGAGCGGGGGAAGGAACGATAACATGGGAAAGGTTTACGACGGTTTTTTTCAAGAATTATTTTCCGAAGAGTATGAAGAGTAGGATGGAAGTGAATTTCCTAGAATTGAAACAAGGAGATATGACGGTGGCGCAATACGCTGCCAAGTTTAATGAACTAGCGCGATTTGCGGAGCACCAAGTTGGGGATGAAGAAAGAAAGGCGAGACGCTTCGAGCAAGAGTTGAAGCCGTGGTTGTATAATATGGTTTCAGTCTTTCAGATTGATTCCTTTATGAATTTATTGGAGAAGGCAGTAATTGCAGAAGGTGGCAGTGAGGCCTTAAGTCTATATCATAAGGAGAAAAAGAATAAGAACACTGGTAGTGAGCATCGTGGAGGAAGCAGCAGCGGAGGAAGTAATTCGGAAAAAAGGAAATGAGAAAATAATAACAACAACATCCACAACAGCAACAACTGAAAAAATAACCAAGGTGGGAGTCACCAGGGAAACTTCAAGAAAAGGACCGAAGCTTGCAACAAATGTGGAAGGAACCATCAGGGAGAATGCTGGAAAGGAAAGACCACTTGCTATAATTGCGGCCAAGAGGGGCACATCTCGCCAAATTGCTCAAAGCCAAAGAAGATCAGAGGATGTTTTGCTTGTGGATCGACAGAGCACCAAATAAAGGATTGCCCGGAGAAAGGAAATAATGGAGCTGGCGGAGGCCAGGGAGGAGGGAGCAAGTTAATGATTGGTGGACCTGCACAACCCAACCGATCAACCGCTCAAACCTTTAACATGACTATCCAGGACGCAGTGGCTGCGAAGGACGTGGTGTCAGGTATAATCCCAATCAATAATATAAATGTTTATGTATTATTTGATTCGGGTGCCACCTATTCTTTTGTATCTGAAGAATTTGCTAGTAAATTTAGTACACCCCGAGAACGTTTAGAAGATTCCTTAAACATAGAGGTTGCGAATAAGAAAATAATCCCTGTAGAATACGTTTATCGAAATTATCGCGCAAACGTTAGAGAACATGAACTGAGCGTAGACTTGATTCCTATTAGACTGGGAGAATTTGACGTAATACTGGGAATGGATTGGTTATATAACCATGCAGCGATAATTGACTGTCAGAATAAGTGTGTGAACCTTCAGACTCCGAGTAAGTCTAAGGTAGTGTTTCATGGTAGCTCATCGCATAAGCAATCGTGTTGCGTTACGATGATGCATGCCAAGAAGTTGTTAAGAAAAGGATGTGTAGGTTATTTAGCTTACATCGTAGATATTCAGAAAAAGGGAGTAGAGATTAAAGATATACCCATAGTGAATGAATTTCAAGACGTGTTTCTGGACGATCTGCCTGGTCTTTCGCCGGACAGAGAAATCGAATTCGTAATAAACATAGCACCGGGAACGGCACCGATTTCAAAAGTTCTATATTGTATGGCGCCAGTAGAAATGAAAAAATTGATGATACAACTTCAAGAGCTATTAGATAAGGGTTACATTCGACCGAGTGTGTCTCCTTGGGGAGCACCAGTGTTATTCGTGAAGAAAAAAGATGGATCGATGAGGCTCTGTATCGATTATCGAGAATTGAACAGAGTAACGATCAAGAATCGATATCCATTACCGAGGATAGACGACTTATTTGATCAACTAAAAGGAGCAAAATGTTTCTCAAAAATCGACTTATGGACAAGATATCATCAACTGAAAGTGCGGGATGAGGACATACCAAAGACTGCGTTTTGAACCCGTTATGGACATTACGAGTTTTTGGTAATGTCATTTGGTTTAACTAATGCTCCGGCAGCATTCATGGACTTGATGAATCGAGTTTTTAAGCCATACTTGGATAAATTCGTAGTAGTTTTCATCGACGACATTTTGATCTACTCAAAAATAGAGGAAGAACACGCCGAACATCTGAAGATTGTTTTAGAGGCACTGCAAAGGGTGAAGATGTATGCGAAGTTTTCAAAATGTGAATTTTGGATGAAGAAGGTTCAATTCTTAGGCCACGTGGTGGATGAGAATGAAATCTCAGTATACCCCGAAAAGGTTGAAGCGGTAAGTAGTTGGGAGCAATCGAGAACACCGACGGAAGTAAGGAGTTTCCTAGGGTTAGCAGGGTACTATCGAAGATTCATCCAAGATTTTTCAAAGATAGCGACCCCGTTGACTAATCTGACGAAGCAGATATTGAAATTTATATGGATCGACAAATGCGAAGAGAGTTTTCAAGAGTTGAAAAAAAGATTAAGTGAAGCGCCAGTATTATCCCTACCAGATGATACGGGAGGATTCATGGTGTATAGTGATGCATCGCATAGAGGACTGGGCTGTGTGCTAATGCAGCATGGTAAGGTCATTGAATATGTGTCACGACAATTAAAGGATTACGAAAAATGATACCCTACCCATGATTTGGAGTTAGCGGTAGTAGTTTTTGCGTTAAAGATCTGGAGACATTATTTGTACGGAGAGAAATATGAGATATACACGGACCACGAAAGTCTGAAATATATCTTCACACAGAAGGAGTTGAATATGCATCAGAGGAGGTGGTTAGAACTAATCAAAGATTACGACTGTGAGATTTTTTATCACCCGGGAAAGGCAAACGTAGTTGTCGACGCTCTGAGCAGGAAAGGAAGGGAGAAATTATTTCAACTGACGACTCGGGAGGAATTAATAAGAGATATGGAGAAGTTGGAACTAGAAGAAAAGGGACCCGAGAAGCCAGATGAGAAATTATTTGTAATGGAAGCTTATCCGACATTATTGGATAGAGTAAAGGAAGCATAAGAGAAAGATGAAGAATGCGAGAAAATCAGGAAAAGAATTACGGAAAATGAGGAAGAAAAATTTCAAATAGATAAAGACGGTATTCTAAGATTCGAAGAGAGAGTGTGGGTACCAACGGTAACCAAGTTAAGAGAAGAGATTTTACAAAAGGCACATAATACGACATATTCCGTTCATCCGGGAGGCACTAAGATGTATCGAGACTTAAAACAACATTTTTGGTGGCCCAATTTGAAATGGGAAGTCGCATAGTGTGTTAGTAGATGTTTGACTTGTCAACGCGTAAAAGCAGAGCATCAGCGGCCGAGTGGGTTACTTCAACCGTTAGAAATACCAGAGTAGAAATGGGAGCAAATTACGATGGATTTCGTGGTAGGACTTCCGGTTATGCAGAAAGGTTTAGATGCCATTTGGGTTATCATGGATCGACTTATAAAGATCGCACATTTTCTACCGATCAAGATCCGCTACAGTTTGAATCAGTTAGCAAGTCTGTACGTAAAGAAAATTGTTTCACGACATGGAGTGCTGGTATCGATTGTTTCTGACCGAGACCCGCGTTTCACGTCAAAATTCTGGAAAAGCTTGCAAGAGAGGATGGGAACACAATTGAGGATGAGTACAGCTTATCATCCTCAGACAGATGGACAAAGTGAGCAGACAATACAAACGCTAGAGGACATGCTTAGAACTTGGGAGATGGACTTCAAGGGAAATTGGGGTGACCACCTACCCTTAGTCGAATTTGCATATAATAATAGTTACCATGCGAGTATCGGCATGCCACCGTACGAAGCTCTTTACGGAAGAAAGTGCAGGACGCCATTATATTGGGACGAAGTCAGTGAACGACGAATACTCGGACCAGAGTTAGTACAACAAACTGCGGATATGGTGACAGTAATAAGGGCTAGACTTGTGGCAGCTCAAGATCACCAGAAAAAGTATGCAGATTTGCATCGGCAAGACCGCGATTTTGAAATCGGCAGTTTTGTATTTTTGAAGGTATCTCCATGGAAGGGAAAGATCCGTTTCGGCAAGAAAGGAAAACTGAGTCCAAAATTCATAGGACCGTTCGAGGTACTCAAGCAAGTGGGCGAAGTAGCATACAAAGTTGCACTACCACCCGAGTTGGAGCGCATCTATAACATTTTTCACATATCCGTGTTGCGTCCGTACAAGCCAGACTACAAGCACGTCATTTCTTATGAACCCATTCAAGTGGAGAAGAACTTAGCATATGAAGAAATTCCTGTCCAAATTTTGGATAGGAAAGAGCAAACTTTAAGGAACAAAGTCATTTTTTCTGTAAAAGTACTTTAGCGTAACCACGATGTCGAGGAGGCAACGTGGGAGTAAGAAGATAAGATGAGGATGGACTATCCCCATCTATTTGTGTAACCTTGTAACAATTCCGGGATGGAATTTTTATAAGGGGGGGAGGACGTAATACCCGAGATTTTTATAAATTAGAAATAAAAGTGTTTGAATATTTATTTTGAACACATATATATTTTGGTGTGTCATGAAAGGTGAAAACAAAAATTTAATTGAATCATGTTTGAAAGGATTAAGAAATTTATTGATAATGTTGATAAGCTTGGTTATGATTGATTAAGCTTAAGTGTTAAGCCTTTTGTGGTATAATTAATTCCTTAATGAGATTAATTGATGGATAACTTAATGAAGTGTTGGATCTAGGATAAATCCAAGCCCAACATTATTAATGTAACATACTTGCATAGTTGGGAGTTTAGCCCAAGAAATTGAAATTTGTAGACTAATGTTAACCCAATGTGTATAAGTGTTTGTACCTAGCCCAATTCAAATATTAATTTGGACAAACCCAATGTACATGGATTATATGAATACATATATAAGATAAGTATACTTATACATATATATATATATATATATATATATATATATATATATATATATATATATATATATATATACGGGAAGGATCAAGAGCATAATCTTTAAATAGCATAACGCCTTAAATAGCATAATTTTATCAAAACAACGTAGTTTTAATAAGAATCGGTGGCATGGTATTTATAAAAATGCCACCGCGTCCCTCCAAAACTACGTCGTTTTGATAAAATTATGCTATTTAAGGCGTTATGCTATTTAAGAATTATGCTCTTGATCCTTCCCATATATATATATATATATATATATATATATATATATATATATATATATATATATATGTGTGTGTAAAGGTAGCAATAAGCTAGCATATTGTACAAATGATAAAATGAAAGTGAAACATATTGATGCTACCCCTCATGGCCGAAATTTGGCCCTATTAAGCCTAAGTACTGATTTTTGTTGCACAAAAATGCTTACAAGTATTCCCATATGAGCTCATGATGAATAAGGACATAGTTGGTGAAGTAGTTGGTAATTCCTTTTTACCTAATCACCTTTTACCAATGGTTAATACCTAGTTGGGTGTACAAATACAAGTATTATACCAAGTATTAGTACATGTATTGTATACATAGACCTTGCCTATAAATATAGCCCATCCTAGTTCATTGCTTCATTTACTTGAAATTTCATAAGTGTTAGTAGTATAGTAAGAGCTAGAGAGAAATTGAGGGAAGTAGAAGAAATCTGGAGGAACACTTGCACTTTGGTGGTTCAAGAGGAGTTCAAGAAGGAGAAGCAAAGGTGGAGAACTACTTAAGGTTCCTAGCTAAGAGGAAGAAAGCCTTCAAGAAGTAAGTTCATAATCTAGATTTTTTTTTTCAAGCTAAGATAGTATGTGTAGATATTAGTAAGAATGCATGCTTGATTGTGGGAAGTTTATGTGTTGTGTGATCATAATGGATATAAAAGTATAAGGATGAGTATTGGAAGGAGAATATATGATTTATATGTCTTGGTATGTGATCTAAGTTAAAATGAATCATGTAAAAGCATGTGAGCATGAAACCTAGCTTAGTATACTTGAAAGTTTGATAATTGTGATTAAAATATGTAAGAGATATGTGTAATTCTAAAATGTTATATTAAGCATATATGAAATACGATCATAACCCAAGTTGAATCATCGAATTCGAGCATAAAATGAACTCGTAGCAAAATAATTGGTAAGACAAGCTAACATGAGAACCTTTTCTTGGAAAGGTAAATAATTTGATTAAATAAATATTTTGGAAAATTGTTCAAGATATCGAATATTGAAGATATGTAAGTTTATGAGATAATGGAAGTGGTTTGAACTCATTTGGATATGAAATGAGCAAGTTATGGAAGATTGAATCAAAAAGGGTCAAAACTCAAAATGTTGAAAAAAAACGGATTTTGGGTTCTGCAGGGGAGCGCCTAGGCTCTCAACCCAGGCTTATTTCAAGTGCCTAGGCGCTGGGCCATTTTCAGTGTTGAGTCAGTCTGGTTCGGGTCGGGTCAAACGGGTCAAGACTTATTTTTTTGGATAAAATAAGATAAAATAGGATTAATAACAAGATAAAATATAATAATAATACTAAGAAAAGTAAGAATACTCTATTTATGTAATGAGTCATGAATAAATAAAATAAAATGAACAATTGATTAAACAAGTAAAATGATAGGAGGTTATTTTATTTGTAGTAAGCAAAGTATTGACTGAAGTTGTTTTTGATGTCTTCGGGTTCGGACGTGACGAGATATCTTCGGGTTCGGAGATGATGTCTTCGACTTCGGAAGATGTCTTCGGGTTCGGATGTGACGAGATATCTTCGGGTTTGGAGATGATGTCTTCGACTTCGGAAGATGTCTTCGGGTTCGGACGTGACGAGATATCTTCGGGTTCAGAGATGAAGTCTTCGACTTCGGAAGATGTCTTCGGGTTCAAACGTGGCGGGATATCTTATGATTTGGAAACAACATCACTTTAAAAAAGGCTGGATTAATTGATAAATATTATCAATTTGATATATATTACCCACGCATGAACTAAACTGAATTTCTAAGTAGAGAGCTATACTAGCTACGTCTAAATAAACCTAATATATGTAAGCATGCTTTGAAAAAGTTATTTAGAATTGTTATGTGGTTTAATAAATACTATGGTTAATCTTTGATGCAATAAATTTTCTTAACTTGTGAAATAGAAATGTTATGAGTAAACAATAACAATTAGTGAAAGTAAATAAAAAAGACCAAACTTAATTTAAAAGTTCCTTGACACGTATGTGTGAACGACGTAATCTAGAATGCGTAACTCAAGTAATGTTTCACGTATACAAACATGAAATGAGTATATGAGACTTAGATTTGCAAAAATGTTTTTAAGGTTTTTAAAAGTAAGAACAATGTGAATTATACATCTATGAGTTATAAGGTGTATGGATAGATATATGTATGATAATTGCATGTTGAGATTTATGTCAAGATGTGTGACTAATGAGTACCTATACATACATAAATAGGATAATATAGTTCGTTGAGGTGATTTTACGCTATAAGTGGTAATCAACGCTTAAGGCAAGTATCCGAACCCTACTCTTATTGTACAAGTATCTTTGCATTCTTTATTAGACGAATACCGTAAACTTATCTCTTTGAATACAAGTTATATTACTTTCTCGTTCAAATGAGCTAATATGTTTAAAACCTTGTGAGAACTATTATTCACGATGAACTTGGTATTATTCTTGAATATTGTGAAAGAGTCGATGCCATTTGATTCGACTAGACTATATGCATGTTTATAGAACTGTCCAAACAACATGATTGGTGCGAAAATCTTAAAAATTGAGTTGAACAACCCTTATGGTAAGGGGAAGGTATGTTGTTGGAAACCCCGACACATGAGTATATTATTATTGTGGTGTTATGCATAACTTAAAGTATTGTAGACTGATCATCTATAGTACTTGATTCTTTTGGGTTATCAGTTTAATATTGGTAATTCTACTAGATGTTCAATAGTCCTTAATGACTGCTCAGTATAAATTGTGATCTAGACGGATACCTTGATAGCCTTTAAATTCATATATATCGGTTGATTATATTGAATTATTGATTTTATTCCAAGGATTGTTGATATTAATTATTTATGATACTATTCTGAAACTTTGAACTATCTTAGAGATGATACTTCGATATTTCACACTCGTGTTATAAAACTATTACCCTTGTTGTATATTACTTGCTGGGCAATTTGTGCTCATTCTTACTTATTTAAAACCTTTCAGCTAAGGCGGAACAGGGAGGTGTCTCTAGAAAAGACAAGGGCAAGGCAAGGCTACTGACTAGCTTGTCCCTTTATGTTTAAATTATTAATGTTGTATTAAGACTATTTGCAGACTATGTTTAAACTTAAGTAGAGTTATGTAATAAGTCTCTATTCGATATTATTATGTAATCTATTAAGTACTGTAGGTTGCGAGACTTGGGGGAATAATTATAATAAATCGTTGTATATTGTTCTAAATTATATCTTTCGTTGTGAATGTGTGATTTTAGTTATTATGGTAATACTTTGAGAACGTGATGAACGAATTCGGGTGACCAAGTGGAGGTCAGAATTTGGGGGCGTCACAGGTTGGTATTAGAGCTATAGTTATAAACCTTAGGAACGAGAATCCTTAGACTATAACTTAAGAAAACTTAGAAGTAGGAAAGGGGATACAACTCATGTAGAGTTTTCCCTGAGAGACTTAGTGTGTTATGAGATGTAACTTCATTCTATATAATGAACTTATGTTTATTTAACATTCTGATGGAGTTGTTGTTTGTCTTGTCTTATGTTGGTGATTGTAGGATAACTGACATAGGAGGACCTAGCCGAGCAGTAAAGGAGGAGCCGCGTGATATCCACGTAGTCTATGAGGCACCCTTGATAGCAAAGCCTATATCGGTAGTTGCCCCTATTTATGACGATGATGAGGAGGAGGAGATGGTGCCTCTACTTGAGGAATCTGATCCGGAGGAGGAGCCTATGGAGGAGGAACCCGTGGAAGAGGAACCCGAGCCCATGGAGGACTCTGGCGGGACTGCCTTTGAGGATCGGATGCTAGGAGAGTATGAGGAGCATATTTTGGAGTTAGGGAGTATAGTCGAAGAGCTAGAGACTGAGACTCTTGATAGGCAGCTAGTAATGCAGGAGATGGAAGTAGAAATTGCTCACCGTAAAGAGGCAGAGATCTAGATGGGTGCCTTGTTTCACCAATCGGTGGCAAGGAATGTCGAGTTGGCAGGGAAATTAGAAGAATTGGAACAGAGGGTGTTGAGTGAGAAGGCGGAGAAGGAGGCTCTCCGAACTCAGTTAGAGATGGAAGTGATGGATAGGATCCACTTCGAAGAGAAGTGGGAGGATTCTAATGACAGAGTAGGTGATCTTGAAGATGAGGTGCGATGCAAGAGGAGGAAGATGAACAAGATGGGCTATGCTCTACGCACGGCCATGGAAAGATTGATCGATGGGGTAAATCACACAACGCTTCTTACGGTGACATGCAAATACTTGCGTGGTAACTATTATTGTAAGCGAATTCCACCAGCGGTAGATGATCATCCCAATTTTCTTTGAAGCCCATTATACAAGCTCTTAACGTATCCTCCAATATCTGTATTGTCCTTTCACTCTGGCCATCTGTTTGAGGATGGTATGTCGTACTTATTCTTAATTGCGTTCCCATGCATTCATGTAGTCGCTTCCAGAAGTTCGATGTGAAACATGGATCTCGATCCGAGACTATAGACACTGGAATACCATGCCTTGAAACAATTTCCTTTACATACAATTTCGCCAACTGATCCAAGTTAAACCTGATCTTGATGGGTAAGAAATGAGCTAACTTCGTAAGGCGGTCTACAATAACCTAAACTGCATCGAAACCTTTCTGAGTCATTAGAAACCCTACTAAAAAATCCATCATGATATGTTTTCACTTCCATTCTGGTATATCTAACAGTTGTAACAACCCACTTGGTCTCTGATGTTCTGCTTTAACTTTCTGACATGTCAAACACTTGGCCACACAATCGGCAATGTCTCTCTTCATATTCTGCCTCCAGAAATGCTGTCGGAGATCTTGGTACATCTTCGTACTCCCTGGGTGAATCGAATACCTTGAATTATGAGCCTCACTCAAAATTTTCTCTTTTACCTCTGATACTTGCGAAACCCAAATTCTTTTCTTGAATCTCAATATCCCTTCGTTGTCGATTTTAAATTTCCTTTCCTCTCCTTCAAATATTATTTTCCTGATTTTCTCACATTCCTCATCCTTGAGTTGTGTTTCCTTAACCTTATCCACCAAAGTTGGACCAGTTTCCATTTGAAATAGTTTTTCGTTCGACTCCTTAGGATATTTCACCTCTAGCTCCAGTTTCGCCATTACTAAAATTAACTCCTCCTGAGCGGTTAACATAAATAGTTTCTCTCCACCCTTCTTGCTTAAGGCGTCGGCAACAACCTTTGCTTTACCCGGATGGTATAAAATCTCACAGTCATAATCCTTTATTAACTCCAACCATCTCCTCTGACGCATGTTCAAATCCTTCTGTGTGAAAATATATTTCAGACTCTTATGGTTTATATATATTTCGCATTTCTCCCCGTAAAGATAATGCCTCCATGTCTTCAAAGTAAACACCACTGCAGCTAGTTCCAACTCATGGGTAGGATACCCCTTCTCATAATCCTTCGATTGGCGTGATGCATACGCAATAACCTTGTCATTCTGCATAAGCACACAGCCTAGCCCCTTATACGACGCATCACTATACACCACAAAATTTCCTGTGCTATCGGGAAGGGACAACACAGGTGTCGTACTCAACCTCTTCTTCAGCTCTTGAAAACTTTCCTCACACTTTTTCGTCCAGAAGAACTTTACCAATTTCCTAGTCAAATTCGTCAGCAGAGTCACGATTTTGGAAAAATCTTCTGTAATAACATGCCAGTCCTAGAAAACTCCTTACTTCCGACGGTGTCTTCGGCTGATCCCAGTTCATCACAGCTTCAACTTTTGATGGATCTACCGAAATCCCGCCCTTGTTAATCACATGCCCAAGGAATTGCACTCGCTCTATCCAGAATTCACATTTCAAAAATTTGGCGTATAGCTTCTCTCTTCTTAACGCCTTCAATGTCACCTTCAAATGTTCCACATTCTCCTCCTTGGTCTTAGAATATACCAGAATATCGTCGATAAAAATCACCACGAATTTATCCAAAAACGGTTTAAACACCCTATTCATCAGGTCTATAAACGCTACATGAGCATTCGTTAGACCAAATGACATTACCAGAAACTCGTAATGACCGTAACGAGTCCTAAATGCTGTCTTCGGTACATCTTCTTTCCTCACCTTCATATGATGGTACCCACTTCTTAAGTCTATCTTTGAGAAATACCTAGCTCCTTTCAATTGGTCAAGCAGGTCGTTAATCCTTAGCAATGGATACTTATTCTTAATTGTGACCTTATTTAACTCTCTGTAAATAATGCAAAGTCGCATCGACCCATCCTTCTTCTTAACAAACAACACCGGTGCTCCCCACGGTGATACACTTAGCTGAATATATTTCTTATCTAACAATTCTTGCAGTTGCACCATCAATTCTTTTATCTCTGCCAGAATCATGTGGTACGGGACCTTCGATATTGGGACAGTTCATGGCACTAAGTTAATCACGAATTGTAAGACCCCAACTTTTATGAATAAAGATTTAATTTTCTCCAAATATCTTTTTGAATAGTAAGGTGTGGATTTAATATAATGTTATAGTTGTGGGTAATATTTACAAATTTTGCAAAGTAAGCAAGTTGTCATAAAATATTTATTTGGTCGGAGAATATTCATTTTATCAGGGAATATTCGTATGACGGCACAATCATTGGTAGACCCCACAACGGAATTATTGTCGGAGTTAGAAAATGACAGAAATAACTTTTTTATAAAAATAACGGCAAAAGTTTTATCGTTAACTATTGAAATACCCGGTGATAGAAGTACAGTAATACGCGTGATTGCACAGTAGCACACAGTATTGTATAGTATCTTTGATTATTGATCCTTACGTGAGAAGTCACTCAGTTTTATTCAATTATTGTCACAGTAATTGCTACATAGTATCTCATATTATTGATTCAATTATTGTCACAGTATCATCTGCACAATATTTTATATTATTAAATCAATAATTAAGACAACAAAGTTATTCATATTATTATTTGCATTATTGACAATGTCTAGAAAGTTCTATCGAGGATAGGGGTTTGGTCACCTAATTGCGCGCCAATAAGGAGAAGTCCTTATTGGAAAGCCCCTTATTTCCTGGGAATGATCTTGTTGTTAATATTGTGAGTTATAACATTAATAATGAATAATTGTTGATCAAAAATGTGTTTTGAGAAGCCAAGTGAATTGAGATAAATAGAGGAATTTTTTATGAAGTATTTGTTGTAAATTTGGCTTATTACATGGACCCTCACTTACTCATTTTTCAAAATTATCGGTAGAAAGTTATCTCAATTTTGTTTTATTACTTATATATATATATATATATATATATATATATATATATATAATAGAAAATATATTATATTTTATTGTTTGCATAGTAATGCATAGTACTGCATAGTGCTGCATAGTAAAATCAAATTTTTTTCAAAAAATTCTACACCGATCGTCCGTGAATCTTTCCTTCTGTTCACCCGTGATTAATTCTAAGTAGTGCCCTGCCATTCTCCTATAAATAGGATGCTTAGTTTAGAAATGAAAATCACACCAGAATCAGAGAATTCTTCTTCTATAATATTGAGCGTATTTCTTTTGAGTTTAAGGAAGCTTTGAGTGTAGAAAACAGTATAAGTTTTCTTCAAGAATATCCTCGCCATACCAGTCAGAAATACTTTTCTTTTAAGGTAAGGGATATTATTTTGTTCAGTATTCGTAAGAAATAATAATTTTTTTTCATACTCTGTAGTATGTAAGTAATAATATTTCGTTTCGTATTCCTAATTCTACACTCATTTTGATAAGTATTGCTTCTATACTCCTTGAAATTAGTAAAATATCCTTGAAATTTGCGCTTCATCGAGTATCTTTTCACGAAAATATTTTTCTGAACATTCTTTTTAAATTCTAATCTTTTCATGTTGGGGTACTATTCACAGAGTACTATTCACGAAGTACTATTCACAGGATACTATTCACCCGGGGTACTATTCACGACAAAAATTAATTTCTTTTATTTTAAGTTATTTTTGATACATGAATATTATTCTTGAATTTTACTCCACAAAGCAGTTATCATGTTGACAATTTGGAAATTCTTGAACTTTGGATAAATTGAATTATAAATCTTTAAAATTTATCATTGATCTCACTTAATTGAATTCTTATATCATTGTCATCATCCTCATGCTTATATTGTGATGAAAGTCATCTTTGGCCCGTAGTGCATAGATGGACTATTGATTGATATGATTATGACCAGAAATTATGTTTTGGTATAATCATGACATGTAATGTTACAAATGATGTGGTAAAAGTCCTCATTGGCCTGTAGTGCATTGATGGACAGTTGTTAGCATGATCATGACCATTGTTGATAATAACGAATATCCTTGGCCCGAATTGCATAGATAATTCGATGATGTGGATTACTTATTGAGCTGTGTTACAACGATAAAATATTGATGATGAACTTTTAAATCATAGAAGATAGTAGATATCATGCTCTACTTGACTCTTCTAATGGATTACTTGTTCTGCTATAGTTAAACTTGTTGTTTATTGTATTCTATCAGTTTTACATTATTGAAGGCTAACTATAATTTATTCTGCATTATCTTAGTCATAATATTTTCTTACTGGGATAGTTGAGCTCACCATTTGCTTTCATTGTTCTCTTCAGGAAATGAGAATATAGTTGGGACTAGTCGGGGAATGGAGTGATGGTTCAAGATGGTGGCTATAGTAGTTCTCACTATTCTATGAAATAGTGTGATAATAAATGTAATGAGGACTTCATTTGAGTTTAGATATTGTCTACGAGACAATATTCGTGTTAAAATTCTCAGCTACGTTTTGTCATATTTTACACGATAGTTGTATAATTAAGTTTGTATTTGAATTATGTACCTTGTATTTGGCAAATCAAAATGGGTTGTGTATACCTATTTTGGGGGAATCACAGTTGGTATCAAAGCTTAGGGATATGATCCCTGATTGAGATTTGAGTCACTGATGATCAATAACCAGGATAATATGTATCAGGAAGGAAATAATCCTCATGTAAATAACAACACCGACTAATTGATGAACGACGAGATGTTTAGGAACTTTCTACAATTCATTCAACATCAGGCGAAAGAGACTCATGTTCAAAATGCAGGTGGAAACACTGGCAACTCACGGCTGGTTACTGCTAACAATTCAAGGAGCTGGGACCACCGGAGTTTTTTTAAAAGCCAGAACCACTTAAGGCAGAAACATGGATTAAGCAGATAACCAAGATATTTGATGTCTTGGGATGCTCCGAGGAGCAAAAGTTTCTCTTTGCCACCTCCATGTTGTGAGGAGAGGCGGATAATTAGTGGGAATCTGTAAAACGTACTCAGCCTGCCGCACTGAAGATGTCTTGGGAGAAGTTCCAAGAATTGTTTAATGACAAGTACTTTCTCAAAAGTATTCGTCACATAAAGGAGGTAGAATTCATTAAGATGGAGAAAAATAATATGATCGTATCACAGTACGAGGCTAAGTTTGCCGAGTTATCCCGATTTGTATCCCATTTGGTAGATAATGAGAAGAGTATGATGCGAATGTTTCTGCGAGGTTTGAAACCTGAAATACGTCAATACCTCATTTCTCACAAACTTTGCTTGTATTCAAATGTTGTGGATAGGGCTCAGTTATTGGAGCGCGATAATGAGTTAACCCAACCAAGAGATAGCAGCCCGTAAAATGATAATACCAGTGGTACGTAGCAGTCATCGAAGCGGTGATAACAAACGTGGAGGAAATCAACATGCCAGAAATAGTAACCACTTCGGTGGTAATCCTGGCCAAGATAATAGAAGTGAAAATTTCAAAAAGAGGAGATTTAGCAATGATGGAAAGACAGCAGCATCAACACTCATTTTCAAGGAAGGAAAACGACCGCCGGTCGTATGCTACAATTGCGGAGGGGAGGGACACATCAGTCTAAACTATACGCAGTAACCCAAAGCGTGTTATAATTACGGAAGAGAAGGTCGCCTAGCTCGATTTTGTCGTGTAGTGAAGTCAAGTCCAGCTGGGATGGAGACACCAATGGCCGTCTTAGACAAGTTATAGCTGGTAGTTCAAGGGAGAGCGTTTGTCGTGACCTCCCAAAAAGTGAGGAACCTGAACGAGGTTATCACGGGTAAGCTAATCATAAACTCTTATGAAGTCTATACCTTATTTGATATCGGTTCTACCCATTCATTTATTTCACCTACTTGTGCTCAACGTTTAAATTTGACTCCAGAGAAATTAGACTTTGACTTATCTGTTGAAACTCCGTTGGGAGAAACCTTCATTACATCCACTATTTATAAATCTTATTTGATTCAAATCGGCACCCTCACGTTACCTGTCGATCTTATCTCTTTGAAAATACTTGCATTTAATATGATTTTAGGGATTGATTGCTTAACTACTCATCATGCTAAAATTGATTATTTTTGTAAGGTTATTAGCTTTCATATTCCTAACCAACCTATTATGCGAATTTAAGCAACCAAACTACTAAAGTCAATCATTGTCATATCAAGCCATAAAGCCATTCGTTTATTGAAAAACAGATGTCAATTTTTCTTAGCCCATGTCACGGATTTAAATAAAAATACGTCAGATTTGAATGATATTTCTATTGTTAATAAATTTCCTGACGTATTCCCTGAAGAACTTATTGGCCTACCCCCAGAGCGTGAAATTAAATTTTGTATCAACCTTGAACCCGATACAAAACTCATTTCCAAAACCCCATATCGAATGGCTCCTATTGAACTTCAAGAGTTAAAAACCCAACTGCAGGAACTATTAGACATTGGTTTCATTAGTCATAGTACGTCTCCTTGGGGTGCTCCTGTTCTGTTCGTAAAGAAGAAAGATGAAAGTATGCGACTTTGTATTGATTATCGGGAGTTGAATCATATCACCGTAAAAAATAGGTGCCCGTTGCCTCGCATTGATGACCTATTTGACTAGTTGTAAGGTGCCAAATTCTTTTCAAAGATCGATCTTCGTTCTGGATATCATCAGTTAAAGATTAAAATTGATGACATTCCAAAGACTACTTTCAAAACTCGGTACGGGCATTAAAAATTTCTAGTCATGTCTTTTGGATTAACTAATGCTCCTACTGCCTTCATGGATATGATGAACCGAGTATTTAAGGAATATTTGGATCATTTTGTGGTTGTCTTTATTGATGTCATCCTCATATACTCCAAAACCTTCGTGAAAATAAGCTATATGCCAAGTTGAAGAAATGCGAGTTCTGGCTTGAGGAAGTAGCATTCCTTGGGCACATGATACCAAATCATGGAATATTTGTTGACCCGGCGAAGATTGAAGCAATACAAAGTTAGGAGTAACCTAAGTAAGTAACCGAAGTACGTAACTTTCTGGGCTTAGCTGGATATTATTGGAGATTCGTAGAAGAGTTTTCTCGAATCGCCACTCCATTAACTCAGCTGACTCGAAAAGATACAAAATTCGATTGGAGCGAGGAATGTGAGAAGAGTTTTTATGAACTCAAGAGGAGACTCATTTCAGCATGTGTTTTGACAATACCATCAAGTTCAGAGGGATTTGTCATCTACAGTTATGCTTCAGGCAGAGGCTTAGGATGTGTTCTCATGCAACATGGAAAAGTCATAGCTTGTGCCTCACGACAAATCAAAGAATATGAGAGAAATTATCCTACTAATGATCTAAAGTTGGCAGCAGTCGTTTTCGCGCTTAAAATCTAGAGACATTACTTGTATGGTGAGAAGGTAGAGATCTATACAGATCATAAAAGCCTCAAATATTTCTTCTCCCAAAAGGAACTCAACATGCGGCAACGACGTTGACTCGACCTGTTGAAAGATTACGATCATACCATTCAATACCATCCTGGAAAAGCGAACGTGGTAGCTGACGCGTTAAGTAGAAGATCATATGCGGGTACGAGTGCGATATTGTCAATGTAAAGGCCCATTTTGTATGACTTACAAAGGATGGAGATAGAATTAAAGACTCCAGGGACCCACGTGATGATGTCAAATATAGGAGTAGAACCGACTTTAATCGATAAAGTTAAAGCTGCTCAAGCTACAAACCTGGAGCTGATGCGTATGAAGAAGAAAGTGCAAGAAGGTTTTATTTTAGAAGCAAGAATCGATGAAGAAGGAATACTTCGAGTCAACTCCAGACTTTATGTTCCTAACGACTCTGATTTGAAGTATAAAATCATGATAGAGTCTCACAACACATCGTTTGCAATCCATCTTGGGAGTACCAAAATATATCGTGATCTTCGACATACATTTTGGTGGAGCAATATGAAGAGAGAGATAACAGAGTTTATCTTGTTAGCGAGCCAAGGTGGAGCATCAAGTGCCAAAAGGTCCATTGCAACCACTTAAAATTCCAGAATGGAAGTGGGAGCACATTACTATGGATTTCGTTACTGGTCTTCCCAAGGTTTCTCAAGACATAAATGCAATTTAGGTCATTGTCGATAGATTAACCAAGTCTGCTCATTTCTTACCTATATGAGAAACTTATTCACTTGAATGTCTTACTCATATATATATATATATATATATATATATATATATATGAGATTATAAGACTGCGTGGTATGCCAGTATCCATAATTTCTGATCGAGACTCAAGATTCACTTTACGATTTTAGGTCAATCTGCAAAAAGCTATGGGCACAGATTTCCGATTCAGTTCGGCATATCATCCTCAGACGGATGGGCAGTCGGAGAGGACTATTTAAACTCTTGAGGATCTATTAAGACTCTGTGTCCTTGACTTCAAAGGAAGTTGGGACAAGTTCTTGCCATTGGTGGAATTCTCCTACAACAACAGTTATCAAGCAAGCATAGACATGGCTCCATTCGAGGCATTGTATAGACACTAGTGTCGTTCTCCAGTATGCTGGGACGAGGTAGATGAAGCAACGTTGTTGGGACTAGAATTGGTACGCATCACTACAAAAAATATTCAAATGATCCAACAACGTATAAAAACCTCACAAGATCAATAAAAGAGTTATGATGATCTTCATTGAAGGGACGTAGAATTCAATGTTGGAGATCATGTGTTGTTACGTGTTGCTCCATGGAAAGGAATTACGAGATTTAAAAAGAGAGGAAAGTTCAATCCTCGATTCATTGGTCCATTTGAAATCTTCGATTGAGTAGGAACTGTGACCTATAGACTCGCCTTACCGTCAAGTATGTCTCGTGTTCATAACGTTTTTCACATATCTATGTTACGTAAATATGTGGAAGACCCGAACCACATTATCGAATTAGAACTAGACGAGATAGCCGAAGATTTAACATATGAAAAGGTACCTGTTAAAATCTTGGATAAGAAGGAACATATTTTATGTAAGACCCCAACTTTTATGAATAAAGATTAATTTCTCTCGAAATATATTTTTGAATATTATGGTGTGGATATAATATAATGTTATAGTTGTGAGTAATATTTACAAATTTTGCAAAGTAAGCAAGTGGTTATATAATATTCGATTCGTCGGGAAATATTCGTTTTAACATGGAATATTCGTACGACGGCACAATCATTGGTGGACCCCACAACAGAAGTATTGTCGTAATAAGAAAATGACAGAATTATCTTTTTATAAAAATAACGGCAGAAGTGTTACCGTTAAAACTGTTGAACTACCCGGTAGTAAAAGTACAGTAATACGCGTGGTTCCATAGTAGCACACAGTATTGGTTAGTGATGCTTATGTGAGAAGTCATTCAGTAATATTTAATTATTGCTACAACAATTGCTGCATCATATCTCTCATATTATTGATTCGATTATTGTCACACTATCATCTGCATAATATGTTATATTATTAAATTAATAATTGAGATGACAAAGTTATTCATATTATTAAATTATAATATTTACAATGTCTAGAAGTTCTGTCAAGCAGAGGATTGGTCACCTAATTGCGTGCCAATAGGGAGAAATTCTTATTGGAAAGCCCCATCTTTCCTAGGAACGACCTAGTTGTTAAATATTGTGAGTTATAATATTAATGATGAATAAGTTCGTGTTAATTAAAGATGAATTTGATAGTTCCATTGTGTTGAAATTATTTGTGTTAGTGGAAATCAACATTTATTTCGATAATAATTGATGTCTGGAGGTTATAGTGTTCAATCAAGTATTCGGAGCACTTTTCGTGTCGGAGTACTATTCACGAATTACTATTCATGAGTTACTATTCACAGGATACTATTCACCCGAAAGATATATTTCTTTTCGGTCCAAATCATTTTTGGGTACAATATTATTCTATGAGGAGATGTGTTAATTTTCAGACCGTTAGTTGAAATTATAATAGTAAATCAATATGGATTGTTGATTTAAAGTTTAAATAGTAACTTGTCCCTTCAGTTTTCCAAGAGTTATTTGTCCCTTCAGTTTTCCAAGAGTTATTTGTCCCTTCAGTTTTCCAAGAATTATTTGTCCCTTTGGTGTTTCAAGAGTTAATTGCCCCTTCGCAAATAGTAGTTGTCTTTTCAATATTACCAAGAGTCATTTTGACCCTTCGTTAAGACCAAGAGCCACTTTTAGTTCTTCTATAAATAGAAGCTCATTCCTTCATTATTTCTTACGAATTCACTGAACCTCTAGAGAGAGAAACTATAGAGAGAAAGAAGAAAAGTATTCTGCTACTTCACTTTTCTAATATCCAGTTTCTTCTAAGGTAAGGGATATTATTTGTTGTACTCGTAAAGGGTATTATTTCTTTCGTATTCATGAAGAGAGCTTATGTTATTCCATTCTTTATTATTATGTTGGAATAACATGTCTATGCGAAGTACCGCATATATGGTGAAATTCTTCTGTTATTCCATTCTTTATTATTATGTTGGAATAACCTGTTTATGCGAAGTACCGCATACATGGTGAAATTCTTCTGTTATTCCATTCTTTATTATTTTGTTGGAATAACCTGTCTGTGCGGTCTATCGCATGCCTGGTGAATTCTGTTGATATTTCATTCTTTATTATTATGTTGGAATATTCTGTCTGTGCGTTTACGCCGGACCTGGTTCCATTATTTATTATTCTATTAGAATATCCTGTCTGTGCGTTTACGCTGGACCTGGTTCCATTATTTATTATTCTGTCGGAATATCATGTCTGTGCGTTTACGCCGGACCTGGTTCCATTATTAATTATTCTATCGAAATATCATGTCTGTGTGTTACGCATGACCTGGTTCCATTAATTATTATTCTGTTGGGAATAACCTGTCTGTGCAGTCTATCGCACGTATGGTGAATCCTTCTGTTATTCCATTCTTTATTATTCTGTTGGAATAACCTGTCTATGTGGATTACCACATGCACGGTGAATGATAATTTGTATTCATTCCTTATTAAATTGTGGAAATGATCTGTATACGTGGATTACCGCATGGCGGGTGGAAATCTATTTGCAGTTTCATACATTCTATTATTCTCAGTTGGTTAAAGTTTCGGCTTTTATATTCCTTGAAATTAGTGGAATATCTTGGATATTTGGGCTTCATCCAGTATCTTTTCGTGAAAATATTCTTTTGAGCATTCTTGAATTTTACTCCACAAAGAAGTATCATGTTGACAATTTGGATGTTATTGAGTTCAGGATAAATTAACTTATTAATATTTAAAATTTATTCTTGAACTTGTTTTATTGAATTATTATGTCATTGTCATCATCATCATGCCTATATTGTAATGAAAATCATCTTTGGCTTACGTGCATAGATGGTCTTAGTATGATTATGACCAGAGATTATTCGGTATAATCATGACCTGTAATGTTATAAATGATGTGGTAAAAGTCCTCAGTGGCCTGTAATGCATTGATGGACAGTTTTTTGTATGATTATGACCAGGAATTATTCGGTATAGTCATGACCGTTGATGATTTAATGAATATCCTTGGCCCGTAATACAGGGATGATTAGATGATGTGGTTTATTTATTAAGCTGAGTCTCAGCGATAAAAATTGATGAAAACATTTTAAATCATAGAAGATAGTAGATATCATGTTTTACTTGACTCTTATAATGGATTACTTATTCCGCTGCAGTTAAACTTGATGTCTATTGTATTTTATCAGTTTAACATTGTTGAAGACTATTGATAATTTATTCTGCATTATCTTAGTCATAATATTTCTTACTGGGCTAGTTGAGCTCACCCTTTCTTTCACTGTTCTCTTCAGGAAATGAGAATATAGCTGGGACGAGTCGGGGAAAGGAGTGACGGTTCAAATAATAGCATTAGTAGTCCTCACTATTCTGTTAAATAGTGTGACAATAAATGTAATGAGGACTCCTTTGAGTGTGGATATTGTCTAGATGACAATATTCCTATTAAAACTCTCAGTTTATGTATTGTTGTATATTACATGACGGTTGTATAATTAAGTTTGTATTTATATTTTGTACCATGTATTTGGCGACTCAATATGGGTGATGTATACCTATTTTGGGGGCGTCACATTCTATGCTCAAAGGTTATACTCTAAGTCAAAGTTTTGTGGAGAAACACGATATTGAGAAAATGACCTGAGAGTTAAAATCAGAAATGAAAACAAGGTATCCTCACCTCTTCGACATACCAGGTATGTACACCAATTTCGAGGATGAAAATTCATAAGAAAGGGAGGTTGTAAGACCCCAACTTTTATGAATAAAGATTTAATTTTCTCCAAATATCTTTTTAAATAATAAGGTGTGGATTTGATATAATGTTATAGTTGTGGGTAATATTTACAAATTTTGCAAAGTAAGCAAGTTGTCATAAAATATTCGTTTGGTCGGGAAATATTCATTTTATTAGGGAATATTCGTACGACGGCACAATCATTGGTTGACCCTATAACAGAATTACTATCGGAGTTAGAAAACGATAGAAATAACTTTTTATAAAAATAACGACAAAAATTTTACTGTTAACTATTGAAATACCTGGTGATAAAAGTACAGTAATACGCGTGGTTGCACAGTAGCACACGGTATTGTACAGTATCCTTGATTATTGATGCTTACGTGAGAAGTCACTCAGTTTTATTCAATTATTGCCACAGTAATTGCTGCATAGTATCTCATATTATTGATTCAATTATTGTCATAGTATCATTTGCACAATATTTTATATTATTAAATCAATAATTGAGATGAAAAAGTTATTCATATTATTATTTGTATTATTAGCAATATCTAGAAAGTTCTGTCGAGGAAAGGGGCTTGGTCACCTAATTGCTCGCCAATAAGGAGAAGTCCTTATTAGAAAGCCCCATCTTTTCTGGGAATGATCTGGTTGTTAATATTGTGAGTTATAATATTAATGATGAATAATTATTAAACAAAAATGTGCTTGGAGAAGCCAAGTGAATTGAGATAAATAGAGGAATTTTTTATGAAGTATTTGTTGTAAATTTAGCGTATTACATGGACCCCCACTTACTCATTTCTCAAAATTATCGGTAGAAAGTTATCTCAATTTTGTTTTATTACTTATTTTATATATATATATATTCACACACACCCACACAGACACGTAAACACGCACACACTTTATATATATATATATATATATATATATATATATATATATATATATAGAATATAGTATATTTTATTGTTTGCATAGTACTGCATAGTGCAGCATAGTAAAATTAAATTTTTTTCAAAAAATTCTGCGCCGATCATCCGTGAATCTTTCCTTCTATTCACCTGTGATTAATTCTGAATAATGCCATGCCATTCTCCTATAAATAGAATGCTTAGTTTAGAAATAAAAATCACACCAGAATTAGAGAATTCTTCTTCTATAATATTAAGCGTATTTCTTTTGAGTTTAAGGAAGCTTTGAGTGTAGAAAATAATATAAGTTTTCTTCATGAATATCCCCGTCATACCAGTTAGAAATACTCTCCTTTTAAGGTAAGTGATATTATTTTGTTCAGTATTCGTAAGAAATAATATTTTCTTTCATACTCTGTAGTATGTAAGTAATATTATTTCGTTTCATATTCCTAATTCTACACTCATTTTGATAAGTATTGCTTCTATACTCCTTGAAATTAGTAAAATATCCTTGAAATTTGTACTTTATCAAGTATCTTTTCACGAAAATATTTTTCCGAACATTCTTATAAAATTCTAATCTTTCCATGCCAGGGTACTATTCACGGGATACTATTCACTCGGGTACTATTCACCCGGAGCACTATTCACGATAAAAATTGATTTTTTTTTCCAAATTATTTTTGATACATGAATATTATTCTTGAATTTTACTCCATAAAGCAGTTATCATGTTAATAATTTGGACATTATTGAACTCTGGATAAATTGAATTATAAATCTTTAAAATTTATCATTAATCTCGCTTAATTGAATTCTTATATCATTGTCATCATCATCATGCTTATATTATGATGAAAGTCATCTTTGGCACGTAGTGCATAGATGGACTATTGATTGGTATGATTAATACCAAGAATTATGTTTCGGTATAATCATGACCTGTAATGTTACAAATTATGTGGTAAAAGTCCTTATTGGCCCGTAGTGCATTGATGGACAGTTGTTGGCATGATCATGACCATTGGTGATAATAACGAATATCCTTAGCCCGTAGTGCATGGATAATTTGTGGATGTTATACTAACGAATATTCTTGGCTCGTAGTGCATGGATAATTCGATGATGTGGATTATTTATTGAGCTGTGTTACAACGATAAAATATTGATGATGAACTTTTAAATCATAGAAGATAGTAGATATCATGCTCTACTTGACTCTTCTAATAGATTGTTTGTTCCGCTGTAATTAAACTTGTTGTTTATTGTATTCTATCAGTTTTACACTGTTGAAGGCTAACGATAATTTATTCTACATTATCTTAGTCATAATATTCTTTACTGGACTAGTTGAGCTCGCCCTTTGCTTTCATTTTTCTCTTCAGAAAATAAGAATATAGCTGGGACTAGTCGGGGAATGGAGTGATGCTCCAAGATGGTGGCTATAGTAGTCCTCACTATTCTATAAAATAGTGTGATAATAAATGTAATGAGGGCTTCATTTGAGTTTGGATATTATCTATGAGAAAATATTTGTGTTAAAACTCTCAGCTACGTTTTGTCATATTTTACACGACAGTTGTATAATTAAGTTTGTATTTGAATTATATACCATGTATTTGGCGACTCGGAATAACTTCTGTATACCTATTTTGGAGGCGTCACACGAATTCTACTTCACTGTTTGGAGAAAGTCCTGACAAGTCATCTGGAAATTCGTCTCGAAAGTCTCTAACGACAGGTATCTCTTCTAATTTTGGACTCTCCTTTCGAGTATCAACTATGTAGGCTAAGTATCCTACACAACCCTGTCTCAACAATTCCCTAGCATGCATATTCGTCAGACAACTCATTTGTCTAGGCAACTTGCTGCCATAAAATACAACCTTTAACAGAGTCATAAGGTTTACACACTTTCTTTGGTAATCAATTATCGCCCCATAATTGAATAGCCAATCCATTCCCAAAATAATATCAAATTCCCCAAGTTTAATTGGGATTAGATCTACCCTCATCTCGTGGCCCTTAATATCCACCCTACAGTTCTTATGTACAAACTTAAAAGGAATTACTTCTCTATTCGCAACCTCTATATTCAAAGGGTATTCTAATTCTTCTTTAAAAAATTCAAATTCTTAGCAAAATCATCGAATCTAAATGAACAAGTAGCACTCAAATCAAATAATACGTAAGAATTAACATTATTGATCGGGATGATACCTGACACCACATCTCGAGACTGAACAGCATCTTGCACAGTCATGTTGAAAGTACTGGCGGTGAGTCGATTTGGCGGCGTCGGTCCAGTGATAGTCAGAGTGTTACCACCGTTGTTTCCCTTACTTCCACCCGCTCCTGCTCCTCCTGCTGCCTTCTTGGGACAATCCCTAGCCAAATGATCCCTCGACCTGCAAGTAAAATAAGCCCCCTTTTTAGGGTTAGGGCAATTTTGCGCTATGTGGCCTTCTTTACCACAATTGTAGCTAACCCTCTTTCCCTTCGTGCATACCCCTAGGTGATTCTTCCCGCAGGTAAGACAAGCCTCCACCTTCTTCTTCTGACTTCCTTGTTGATTCCCAATAGACATATTATCATTCCACTTCCTCTTCTGACTATGACTGCCACCATTACTGCTGCTACTTGCTTTGTTGTTCTCACCTTCATTCTTCTTCGCAAAAGTGTTCAATTAGAACATTGACACTTTTGCATACAACCAAGGCTTCAACCATTGTTCAAACCTCCTAGCTTTCCTCTCATCCGTATTCACCTAATAAGTTGCGAACCTTGCCAACTCGTTAAATTTTGGTACTATCATATTACCCTGCTTTAATTCCAAAAACTGAACCTCCATCTGGTTCTGAGAGCTCGTTGGGAAGTACATCTCAAAGAAAATCTCTTTAAACCTATCCCTTGTGATCACACATGGTCCTCCTCTAACCTTGTTCGCCTACCACCAGTAACTAGCCTCTGATTTCAGCAGAAACGTTGCAAAGGCCATTTTCTGATCGTCGTTGACCTTAGCAACATCAAATACATTCTCCATCTCCATAATCCAGGTCTGAGTGTCGACCGGATTCATGGATCTCCTAAATTCTGGCGGCCCTACTGCCTTAAAAACCTTGAACGGGGTAGTTTGAGCTTGTAGCTGATTCGCAAGTGCTCCAGCTAACAGATGTACCAACTGTTGCACAGGATTAGCGTTGGCATTGTTGTTGTTGATGTTCGTGGATCCTTCCTGTGCTTGTTGACGTGCTGGGCGTCTTCTTGGCGGCATTTTCTGTTTAAGATATACGCTTATTAGATCATTACTCAATCTCTTAATTATTTAAGGCATAACTTAAACATTTTAAGATTATTTAACAAATAACATCTTGAATAAACATTGATATTTTATTCATTAATAACTTTCAAAACATAGAGAGATAGCATCACTGATATTTACATCAACTATCCCGAGATAAAGAATTTTCAGGATTAAATCATCATATTCCATTACTTATATTTACATTGGAATTTACATTATTAACTACCATAGATATTCACATAATTCATATTGTTCCTATCACGACCTATTAAGACGTCGAACAGCTTCTCTGTGCTCTTCTTCCATGATACGAAGCATCGTCCTATGATCCAGCATGTACCAAAGTAAGTCCTCGAACTGAATTGGATAGTACATAACTCGATCCTGAACTTTGTTAACTGCAGTGTTGAATGCACAATCCATCTCCACCATCCTGGCCTTCTTTGCCTGCACCTCTTCCTCGGCTACATCTGCTCACTGGGAAGCCTCCTCATAAGCATCTTCAGCTTTGACTCGCTTAGCGGATTCCTCTCTCAGATCATCCTTCAACTTTGCAACCTCTGATGTCAACTACTCATTGTCATCCTCTAAGTGAACTAATTTCCACTCCACATTTCCAAGACGTGCATCAAGACCTTGGATTTCCTTATTCTTCTTACCTATAGTGTTCTGACGTCTATCTGTCAGCTCCTCTAATTGTCTGACTCTATCATGAAGTTCAATGTTACACATCTGAGCTGTAATAGAGTTCGGTGGTAACTCATCTTCCTCCTCTTCCTCCTCAGGATCCTCCTCCGGATCAGTCTCAGACAAATGCTCCTAACCCACAACAGTGATTAATGGAGATGGCTCTCTCTGTACCAACTGCTCCCAGATAACATGGATGTCTCGGGAATCCTCCTCTCTATGTACTCGAGGTTCCTCCTCCCCAGCTCGACTAGATCCTCCAACATCCGACATCCTGACAACACAGTTTTAAGTTTTTTTTAGTTACTAATCGATACTCACGAGCACATAAGTTTATCACATAAGCACATAAAGTCTTTTATTATCTTCAACGAATTAAGGAATTTATTTCTTAGAACTCGATAAGAATTTATCACTACTACGTTCTCAATCTTCTGTAAGGCAGACCTAAGGTTGTTCCCCCACCTAAGGTTCATAACCTACAGCTCTGATACTAACCTGTGACACCCCCAAATCCAGGTACTCAAACTTCCCTCTGATTTGGTGTTCACTCAACAAAATAATTAACATCTAACTACCCATAATAATGATAACAATAAAATAGAAATAGAAATCCTCCCAATATATGGTTACAACATCTTAAACGAATAAATCCCAGGTTATCTAACCTTAATACATCATATGCGGAAGCATCTTTAACAAATAAGTCTTAAACATCACATCATAAGTCTTAATATAAACATTCAAATATTAAATAAGTCTTCATCATTTGCTTGTTTTTCCCTTACCCTTACTTGAGGATGGCTCATCAACTCTTTCAATCTTAACTGCAATGTTATTATGCAAGAGTGACCAACAATTGCCCACAAGTTTAACAATAGAATAATAATAAAAACATGCGAATAAACAATGGATATTGAGCCAAAAGAAGTCTTGGCTTTTGAATCAAGATTAGAACAAGAATCAAAAGTACATCTGAGGGTCATAAGACCATGAACTATGTCCCAGGTTATCAATTATTTCTACTTTAAACCTTTAACCGTCGTAAGACTATATGGTCCTAAATTCTCGTACTTAGGGGGATCAGCCCTATGTACCATGTATGTGCACAACATCTTAACGCGATCGCGTAATATAATCCCCTGTAGCAGGGTTGTTCATCTCAGCTTTGACATTAGAGTCCGCACCAAAGGAAGTTTGGTTTGGATTGATTTCAAGGGTAATTTAGAGTTCAATAATCATCAACTAAGGATTAGTTGAATCAATAAGGAATCACTATCTATTCAAGGTTTCAATTTAGAGATTAAATCTCAACTCTATATAATTGACTGAAAAGATTGGATCTCAATTCTACACAATTGAATGAACTTTGTACAATAGAAGTAATACTTCAAAAGAATTAGAACATTTCATTTGGAATCATAAACTTGAATAATTAAGCTTTGAATAATTCGAAATAAAAATACGAAGCTTGCTCAATAATAATAAGATTTAAGAACTTGCTCAATGTAAGAATAGGGTTTGGAAACTTGCCTCGTGCGTAGGTTAAACGATTACTACTCACGTTCACCACAAGTCCTACACACATACCATATGTATTCATGACATTCATTAGTTACATTAATACTAACCTTATATGTTTAGTTCCCTCTTTTAATACAACTTGTTAACTAGGTTTAAATTATGCTCATTACCATCATTCACATACACATGACTGAAATCTCAAATCTTAAGTTTAAACAACATCATATCATCTCATGGACATCATTTTTTTAACGTGGTTTAACTAGTTACAAAACATAGCAGTTATAAGTTCATAAGACCTTTTATAATTTATTTTTATAATTATCTTATTATATGGTCTATTAGTCACACTTTCACTTAATTATTTATTATAAAGTCCACTTTATTTAACAAATCATTACCCTTCTAATTTAAATACTTAATTAAATTAGAATATTTTCATTCACTCACTATTATTACACTCGAATAAATTATTTCATAATAATTTCCATCGAATATTTATTTTATTCCATAAATATTTCAACTAAAATATTCATTTTATTTGATAAATATTTTAATAATAATTTCCATCGAATATTTATTTTATTCCATAAATATTTCAACTAAAATATTTATTTTATTTGATAAATATTTTAATTATTTATTTTAATTATTTTATTTTATTTTTTATTTATTTTTTGTGTTGCCTGCCGAGGCAGAGTAATTTAGCTTGGTAACGCCTGTCGGGGCAGAGTTACCCAGATTCAGTTTCTGTAGTTCGCGAAGAACACAGAACAGGGCCAATTTTGGCCAAAATTTCACACAAACAACAAAAATAATTTAACCCACATGTTCTGAACTTAACAGAAACATTCTATAACATTCTTAGCATGTTTTTAACAACTTAAGTCACATAAACAACACGATTTAAAGTTATAATTTTGATGTTCTTTTGAAAAACTCTATTTTTATCATTCTTAACAAAATCAACTACTGCGAACTTGTTTTTCAACCAAATCAGTCCATACAAGTTTTGTTCTTTTCGTTTTACATATATAAACATAATCATTCATCAATTTACCGATGCATATGTAATTAAAGCATGAATTTTTGTACTTTTAAACCATATTCATATGTTCTTACTCTATAAACCATAAAACTCCAATTAAACACAATTACATGAATTTGATTACTCTAAAACACATATAAATCATATATAATTGAACTATTCATGTTAATAAACATATACAACATCATAAATTCAACAATTAACCATAAAGTTCAATTATAGAGAGATAAAAATTGGTTTTCATGAAAAAACTTTAAGAACGTAAATTAAAACTTGAGATTAAGGGATTACATTTGATTTCTCTATTAAGATGATGGGAACTTCCTTAATTCTCTAACTCTTTCTTCTTCAATCTCACTATACTCTCAAGCTTCTCTCTTTTCTGAGTTTATGTTTTTCAGATTTTCAAAAAAAGCGTATAATATAACTGGTGAGGATGTAGGATAGCGGTTAAGCGCAGTCTGACCTTAACTGCTCCCACATTCTCAAGGCCATGTTTGGCTTGTTTTAAATTCCTTTTCTAACTTATTTTATTTAACTTATTTATTATAAAGTTTATTTGTCACACTTTTAATTAATCAAATAATATTATTTAACTCAATTAAATAAAAGGTAATATTACCCATTAAATCACATCATCACATAATTAAAACTCGTATTTATTAAATATAACACATAATTTATATTATCAATAAATCTATAATTAATTATTTAATTAATTAGAATAACATTAAAATTATTTGACAACTCATTTAATTTAATTATCTCAATTAAATGCTCACTTTGATCAATAAAATTATTCCACATTAATTTAATCAATGTGACACAATTAATTAAATTAATCTACCACCATTTGATCAAATAATTATTTAACTCTATAAATAAATCAATAAAATATCTATTTTTTTAATAAATATTTAAAATTAATTATAAAAGTCTCGTTCGTCACATCTTTCCCCTCTTAAAGGGATTCTGTCCCCAAAATCACAATTCACTTAATTCGTCCCGTTAAATTCTTTTCCCCTTACAAAGATTCTGTCCCCAGAATCGCTACACACAGATTAAGTAAATAAATGTGGATAATTTTTCATCATTTGTTCTTCAAGTTCCCACGTAGCTTCTTCATCAATGTGGTTCCTCCAATTTACCTTAACAGAAGGTATTACTTTATTTCTGAGTACTTGTTCCTTCTTGTCGACTATCTGGACATGAACTTCTTCATAAGACAAATCTTTTTCAAATTACAGGGGTTCATATTCTATGGCGTGCTTGTAATCGGGCTTATACGGTCGTAACAGAGAAACATGAAAAACATTATGAACATGTCCTAAGGCCGGAGGTAAGGCTACCTCATATGCGACTTCTCTAACTCTTCTCAATACTTCAAAGGGTCTAATGAACCTTGGGCTCAATTTTCCCTTCTTTCCAAATCGGATCTTTCCCTTCCAGGGAGACACTTTCAAGAAAACGTAGCTACTAGATTTAAATTCTTGATTCTGTCGGTGTTGATCAGCATATTTCTTCTGTCTGTCTTGAGCAGCTATCAATCTTGTCCTAATCACCTTGACAATCTCAGCGGTCTGTTGCACCAATTTTGGTCCAAGTAGTTGACGTTCACCAACTTCATCCCAACATAATGGAGTTTTGCACTTTCTGTCGTACAACGCTTCGTAAGGCGGCATGTCAATACTTGCGTGGTAATTGTTATTGTAAGCGAATTCCACCAGCGGTAGATAATCATCCCAAATTCCTTTGAAGTCCATTATTCAAGCTCTTAACATATCCTCCAATGTCTATATTGTCCTTTCACTCTGGCCATCTGTTTGAGAATGGTATGTCGTATTCATTCTTAATTGTGTTCCCATGCATTCCTGTAGTCACTTCCAGAAGTTCGATGTGAAATGTGGATCTCGATCCGAGACTATAGACACTAAAACACCATGCCTTGAAACAACTTCCTTTACATACAATTTCGCCAATTGATCCAAGTTAAACCTGATCTTGATGGGTAAATGAGCTGACTTCGTCAGGCGGTCTATAATAACCTAAACTACGTCGAAACCTTTCTGAGTCATTGGAAGCCCTACCACAAAATCCATCGTGATATGTTTCCACTTCCATTCTGGTATGTCTAACGGTTATAACAACCCACTTAGTCTCTGATGTTCTACTTTAACTTTCTAACATGTCAAACACTTGGCCACACAATCGACAACGTCTATCTTCATATTTGGCCACCAGAAATGCTGTCGGAGATCTTGGTACATCTTCGTACTCCCCAGGTGAATCGAATACCTTAAATTATGAGCCTCACTCAAAATTTCCTCATTTACCTCTGATACTTGCGGAACCCAAACTCTTTTCTCAAATCTCAATATCCCTTCGTTATTGATTTTAAATTTTCCTTCCTCTCCTTCAGATATTATTTTCCTGATTTTCTCACATTCCTCATCCTTGAGTTGTGTTTCCTTAACCTTATCCACCAAAGTTGGACCAGTTTCCATTTGAAACAGTTTTTCGTTCGACTCCTTAGGATATTTCACCTCTAGCTCCAGTTTTGCCATTACTAAAATTAACTCCTCCTGAGCGGTTAACATAAATAGTTTCTCTCCACCCTTCTTGCTTAAGGCGTCGACAACAACATTTACTTTACCCGGATGGTATAAAATCTCACAGTCATAATCCTTTATTAACTCCAACCATCTCCTCTGACGCATGTTCAAATCCTTCTATGTGAAAATATATTTCAGACTCTTATGATCTATATATATTTCGCATTTCTCCCCGTAAAAATAATGCCTCCATATCTTCAAAGCAAACACCACTGCAGCTATAATGACCCCAAAGTTCATACAATTCAGTTATCAACTTTGATCGTTAACAACACTTCTAACTTCTGATTTTTACATAATTATTCGATGTTAAACTTAATAAAATACGAAATAATTTAAACTTTTCTATCTTCTTACTTTAATTCCCTGAATCAAAACCTTTATCATCTACTTGTCTTTGAATCTTATATAATCCATGATTCACTTTATCAGAGTTTATATATATATATATATATATATATATATATATATATATATATATATATATATATATACACTTACATATCAAATCGATATCCTTTATACATCGGACAACAAAAACTTTAACTTTACAACTCAACATAAAATATACATCATAAAATATTGAGTACATCTTATGAACCTTAATCATGATTTAAAAAATAACAATCTTTAGCTAAAATATTAATCTTCGTATTATTTCTGATTCACGTCATTCAAGTAGCACATAGTGTTACCTTCAATCCTTAACCTGTAAAATTGGTTATTTGTAAGGTTGAGATCGACATCCCAGAAAATCTAACAGTTTTCATGCATCACATAGCACATAATAACATGCTTATCATACATCCCATAAACATTAAACTAACATAATAAACATGTTGTAGTTCATATAACAAGTATAAAGATTGAGTTCATTACTCAATCAGCATTCATTACTCAATCAACGTAGTCATAAATTGACTTTAACATTTTATACTTTCAACATATATATAGCACATCATGCTATTTGCAATAAAGATTTAAAACAGTTCATCATCAAGTTCGCATAGCAAATAGGAACTGAAAGACTTGTCTTTATCGTTGTTTACCAAAAATAGATTAACAGCTTACAACTATCTACACTTCATGTGCCATACACAATTATATAATCATGCACATCAATTATTAGTCACATAGCAATGCATAGTACACTACAAGAAATTAAGAATGTAGCCAAGGAAATTTTGTGAAGAATTTTATTTCTTCACATGAGGAGTTTTTTAGCGAAGGAACAGTGAAGGAAAAAAATATAGTGACAATATAGTTATTAGCGAAAGAAACATTCTTCACAATTTATATTTTTTTTTCTCGCAAAATTGAGATGATAGAAGGCTTTTTGGCGTCAATTTATGATGAAATTTTGCAAGGAAAAAATCTATTAGTGAAGGAATTATTACTCACTATATATTATTGATCATAGTTTTTTTGCGAGAGATAAAATCGGTCACTGTTTTGTTCGAAATAATTTTTTATAATTAATTGTGGTGAATATAAATTATAATATAAATACATTAATTTTTTTACAGTATTAAATTTATTTATTTATTTATAATAATTGTAACTTGCAATATCCATATAATAAAACAGAACTCATTTTGAATCTTTTTCCATTTTAAAATTTGAGAAAATACAACAACGGTTCAGATCGATTTTAATTTTAATTCAATGACCTCGATTTATCTCAATATTTGTAAGTTAATCTTTAAGACTCATATTTCACCAACACAAGCAGAAATCTCCCCAAATCAAACCCCTCCCCCCTCTGTCTGCATCAACTCTCTTGCCCAAATCCCCTTTCTTTCTCTGCAATGGTAATCCCCCATTGCAGTATTCAAATTCTCACTAATCAATGGCGTCCATAACCCCAGGAATTCTCTCCAAACTAGTCCAAAACATCAACAACAAGACCACTAAGGTCGCCGGCGAACACAGATTGGGTTTAGATTTGGCGCGACGAGGTTAGGATCGCAGTCCGGCAGCTAAAAATGGTGGACGACTGGTATCCTCTGATTTCGCTTCTGTATGTTTTTTACTCACTCTATATATAGTTGTATATGATTCTGAATGGTGTTATCTATCCTTTGATTCTGCTTCTGTATATATGATTACGCATTTTTTTAGTAGAAAAGTTTGGTGAACAAAGAGGTCAGGCGTTTGAGCCTTATGGGCATTAGACTTATGCTCACTAATCCTAGTCTACGGGCTTATTCTACTATGCCTTAGGTGGGGCTAGCGTTCAGGATATGGCTCAAACTTTACTTGAGGGAGCACCTATGTGCTCCCCATCACGCCCAAGTCAGGATTTCCATAATCTGGTTGTGCCCCCAAACTTTTTTGTTTTATCAAGAAAAAAAATTTCCTAGTTTCATGGGTGAAAGGAATAAATATGCAGTTATCATCTAAACCATTGCACATTCTTGTTAAGTAAAACCAATAAGTCCTGATGGATTTATGATATAAATATTTATAAGTTCATATCCTCCTATGCACTATGATCCAAACACATACATAATAGATGACAAAATAACAAAAGTTATATACGTTACACATGCATCTTTACAATTTACATAGTCATACAAATACATGACACAGCCCTGTAGGGGACAAATTAAAAAGAGGCTTCCCCACCTTTCAAATTATTACAAACAAGTCAAAATTCCATAATGGAACAACAAGTGGTGTTCTTATCAAATAACAATGAATCTCCTTCTCAAAGTACAACTACAAAGTAAAATTCAATTTGACATTATATAGAAAAGTTAGATTCAAATACACTCTTATTCACCTAAAAGTGCAAATATAAACATCTCTGCAACTCACTGTTTACATACAAACACAAATATTTCTGCCATTCCACCAATTCAGAGAATAAAGTGATAGTTTTCCTAATTCCCAAATCATTAAAAGAAATTAATGGTTTCTTACTATTATATTTATGGGGGAAATCTCAGTTCTTACCAAAACACCTCAATTTCAAATCCTATCCGATTAACAGTGTAAAGAATTTAGCTTTAGACCCCTATTATGCAAAACCCAATTATGAAAATGGAAATGTAAATGCAAATATTGACATAGTACCAATTATAGAAAACAATACGAGCCTCAATCTGCTCTTTAGGCTTCTGCTTTCTTCACTTCTCTCTCAACCTCTCTCTATATATTCTATGCGTGGTTTTCCAGCGGCAGGAGTTCACCGGATGTGGTGGTTCACGGCGTTTCAGTAACTGGGTATAACTGCTTCACAAAATCTAAGAGTTAGTGGTGATAATCAACTCATTTCTCACAGTTTCTCAATTCAAACTCAAGTTGAGAAGACACAAAAAGTGAATGATAACAACAAATAAGTACACTCTAGAGTTTAGAGATGCATTTGCAAATGTAATTTTAAAGGATTTTTTTAAAAAAAATCATACTGTAGTTAAATTTTAAAACCTTATTTTCTAGATTATACATTGAATTACTTATCATATGAACAAACTCCAAATATATGATTGTGAATGTTGCTTCTGTCTTGCTATTCTGTTTTTTTGTTAGCCATTAAAGAACCCAGAGAAAATTTAGGAACAGAGATGCACATGAAAGTTGAATTGAACCACAATCTCAGCTTATTGTAATGGTTATGGCTTATGAATACTTGGTTCAGTTGCTTCTTGGTTTAGTGTTTTTCTGGGTTTTTGTTTTTCCATATTTTTTTCAATTGAGGAAACTCAGTATGAAATTTGTATATGTAGTATGCCAATAATTGATTTATTAGCTGGAATAAGTAGTTCATAGGATTTCATATTGTATTAATGAACACAATATATGTTGATTTTAAAATTGCTCTTCTTTGAATTTTTTTTGTGGCGGGTGGCGGAGGGGGGGGGGTGTTATTTGGAGTGTAAATATCTATCCCAGTCAGGAAAAAGGTAGAAAATTAAGTACTTACATGAAATTCTTAGTAATTATGTACTTTTATGTGGGAGAGTGATAGTTGCTAAAATATTGGATGCCAAACATGGGGATATTAAGTGTCGTTGGCTGGGAACCTCGACATTAAAGCTACTGTTTCAAGAACATACCTAAAAGATCCACTGTGTGAAGTTTGAACCATCACATGTGCAAGTTCTCTTCCTTTAGATGAGGACTGGGTTTTTAGTTCTTTTTTCTTTGAACTGAGCCAGGCTGACGTTTCTAATTTTAATCTACTGCCCCTATCACCAACACAAATGTCCCCCGGTGTCTCACAAATACTGTTGGTGTTAAATGACTTGGAGTTATTTGTTGGTGAATTTCTTAAGCAACTGTGACTTTGAATGGAATTGTTAATCACAGTTATGACAAGTGAAGGAATGTGAGTCCCGCATGCTATGGCAGAAGAAAATGATCCTTCTTGGAAGCCATCGTATAATCCTCAAAATGAGTAAACATGCTGCAGCCAAAATTAAAGTCGCATTCTTCAGCATAGACAATGGTAGGGCCTTTATTTTCACTACATGATCATTTTGGTTTCAAATGTATCTTTTTCATCAATACATATTCAGGTACAACTGAATAGCTTTTGTTTCAATGGGAATAAGCATCTGATCGACTTTAATACTTTCTTGGACTACCATTGTGCCATCCATTGTTGCACTGTAAATGACAATGTGGATTGTAATGAGAGCTTACAAAATTCTTTGTTTGCAGATCCCAAAGGTTTTCTACTATTCCCAGAAAGCAGTGCTTCATCCCACGGCTCCACTATTTGACCAGGATGCACAAACTCTGAAGCCACGATGCATTATGACTTTAAAAGGAATATTCATTATATGTGACCGTGACAGGGACGGTGCCCTTAGCGATGCAGAATTAAATGATTTTCAGGTCTCATTCCTTGTTTCCATATGTTGTATGCTCAGGTCTTTGTTTTTCTGAAGTCTATTATTGATGTGCTTCCTGATGAGTTCTATTTTCACAAAGTTGTCTTGTAAGCGAGATTCTGAGATATTTAGTAATGATTGTAAACCGGTCAAGTGTTTCAATGCTCCATCACAACCTTCTGAAATAGTGGGTGTCAAGAGGTTGTGCAAGAAAAATTGCCATAAGGTGTCAACGATCGTGCTCTTACTCTTACGTGATTCCTCTTTCTCCATGCACTTTTCATAGAAAAAGGCTGTTTGGAGACAACATAGACTGTCCTACGGAGATTTGGTTATAACAATGACATTAGACTTGGTGAGGATCAACTTCCTCCACCTCCAATTAAAAGTACTCCTGATCACGTAATTAATTCTTAGTTTTCTTGAGTTTCGTCTTATCATGCATTTATTTTCATTGAATTATTCAATAAACTAAGATAAATTATATATTGTTATGTGCTCTAGAAATTCATACAAATATAACATATGTTTTTATGGTGTGGATCAACCTCTCTCCTTTATCCTACTATTTCATGCATAACTCTGTTAGCCTCAACATAACTTTGGTGTAGCATTTAGAGAAATTACCTCATTACATATTCTTTTTGTTTTCCTCCCCTTAAATTTTACTACTTGATTAACTATCTTCCTATTTTTTTTATATTTAACATTTTTCACTTTATGTAACCGCTGCTAGAGAAAATAGTTGTGCAACCAACTCCAATTTTATGGTGAGTTCTCTGTACTAGTTTAGGATCATTGTATGTTGCCAAAAGAGGTTTTTCTTTTCTTTTCTTTTTTTAATTTAAGTTTACCAGTTTCATCTTTTCTTATTCCTCATCTTATTGAAATTGAATTTTAGTGTTTCTATTGCAGCATGAAGTTTACATGCCCAACCTTGATTTTCTTGAAGAAAATGATGATGAAGTGGATTCAATATGTCACACTTTATTCATTCTAGTTCATTGTTATTTTTTTCTATTTTCTTATGTTAGTTAATAAATTTTGTAGGTACTATGGTCCTTGTGAGATCAAGATATAATAACAAATTTTGTAGTTATTGTGACGCGAGTATTATGATCTATTTATATGAGAAGTTTTGATTTTATTAGCACCTTATGCATTAGCTTATCAATTAGTTTGAAAAAAGTATGACAATATTTATATTTACTTAAAAAATAAATTTAATATTTCTTATAGAGATTAATAATAATAATAATAAATATGAAATCAATGATTTAAAAATCAATTATAATTTTCAATGAATTTTGATTATTTAGCAATTAATTTTTTATTTACAAATTTATAATTTGTGAAGGAATTTTTCTCTCAATAATTTGAAGAAAAATTCTCAATTTATAATTAGTGAAGGAAAATATTCTCTCGTTAAATAAATTTGTTCCTCACAATATATTATTTGTGAGGGAATCACGTTATTCACTAATTTTAAATAGTCCTTAAAATATTATTTGTGAAGGAAATCAATCTTTCACTAAATAACAATATTCTATTACCAAATACAATTTGTGAATAAAAAAGCTATCCACAATATATCTTTCACAAAAAATATTTAGTTACTACTTAGTGAAGGATACCCAATTGCGAGGAGGTCTAATGCGAGCAATCGTGTGAAAGAAATATTTCTTCGCAATAAATCACTTGTGAGTGATATAGTATATCTTGTGAAGGATTTGTCCTTCACTAGAGGCCATTTTTGGTGTAGTGGTAGTTGTAATGTAAACTTTACTCTATATCTCATAACCCTTCCTATTATAATTACACAATGTTCAATTTGATTGTGTTAACTTTCGACTTATATCTCCCTATATTTCATACTCGAAGTTCATTCAAGTGTTTAAGTCTGGCTAGGAATCATTATTGGTTTTATATTAACCTCATTCCATATCTTATAATATTCATTTCAATTGAATTGAAACACTTTTTAAATTCATTAACACTTGGCACGGCGTTTCGACGTTCATTCGTCACACGCCCGATTTGTCTATCTTGTATATGCTTAGTATGCTTATACAACTTATCTAATACATCATTTATTACTGTTAAGGATTATTATACTTCATAATATTCATGTTCTATAACTTAGAACATCTTTTATCGTTAGAAGCACTACACTTGCATACGTGCATGCCTGACGCCCTTCGATTGTCTCTGAAAACATAACAGTCCTAATAATGACCATTTTTACCCCTTCTAACGACCTCAAATTGAATAACTTAAAGAATAAAAGTTATATGTCTATTCGTCCTCGTTTCGGATCATCTTGAATCGCCTCAATCGGTGCGACGCCCCCAAATTCAGGTACTTGAAACCCGAACTCGGTGCTTCACGATACCATTTCTATGAGCGAAATAATACTAATAATAATAACAATAATATAAATATCAAATTTAATTTACATATATCAGAGTCTAATCCCATTTTCTCAACTTTTACTACAATACATTACATGATAGATAATAATGATCAAAGTCTTAATAACGTCTAACTATTACATAAGATACCATAAGCTTATTCTGTCTGCTTTCCTTTTCCTTTGTTCTTGTCTGAACCTTCAGGTTGATCACGTTTAGCTGAAAACATTTACATTTAAAGCAAGAATGAGCACTTGATTGCCCAACAAGTAATAACAACAATAATAATTAGCTGAAAGAAGTAAATATTTTCTGTGAATGACACTTCTACAACGAATCAACAGTTGTGAAGTAAGCTGAACCAATAATAACAACATATCAAATCTATCTCAAATTTTGAAACTACGTACTGACTATAAATGGAGAACAGTCAACAGACTATGAACTTTGTTTTCGATTTTCGATATTCAATTGATTAACAAGGATTAATTCTACGCAATAACAAAGTGGAATATCTTTCAGAGTTTTATGCTGAGTGATCCGCAAAGATCTTGAACTTAATTCTCGAGTAACTATCAAAGATTTATTTTGATATACCAGGTGTATCAGATAACCATAAAGATTAAGTCATACCCCTCTGCAAGTATAACTAGTGATCAACTTTATTATACCATATATTATGCATAATACTTAATTGTGCGCAATAGCCGAATATACGACAAATAGTTTCCCTTTGTATTAAAGGATGTTCTTCTCAGTCTTACAATCAGAATTTGAATTATAACAATGAAATACTATGATTTTAATATCTAATCGCTTTTTCGATCTAGCCGAAGCAATTGGCATTGACCTGACAATAATAATTGTGTTCTTTTCTCGAAACTATCAAGTTCTAACAAATATTCGTCTAGCCAGAATAATTAGCTAAGACATATCTCAACGGTATCTGTAAATCTATGTCTAGCCGAGTCAAATAGCTTAGACAACTTTTAATCAAGGTATACATACCAAAATTTAATAAGTATGTATCAACATGTATAACAATTATTTAAGTGAGGACACTTGTATAACAATATTTAGAAATTAACGAACAGAATAAATGTCTGAATTATACGTTAATACTGAATTGATAACCAATGATTGGATAGAATTTAAGAATTGGCATATCGATAAAAGTATAGATACATGAACAATAACAATAACAATAGAGTTCTGAAACTGGCTTACACATGTCCATTGCATAAAGTAAATACAAAGGTTAGATACTTGCCTGGTCTGCTGCTTACAGTTACGCAACTTAGTTTATCTTTTATGTCGAGACCTATTAGTAATAAGATTATTCTATCGATTAGAAATACATATCATAACACATTGTACTGCTATTTACAGTCAGCACATAACCTAATCACATTGTCACATAGTTATATCAGTCATTGGATCATAAACAATCACCTATCAAATCAAACTATCTAGGTCTGGATCAGTGTCGAAGTCAATTTGGTGTACCGATGACTTTTTCGGATAATTATCGAGTCTAAAACTCTATCATGTAGTTCAATATTCATTTAGATATTTTAAATATCAGTCGTATTATTTTTCATAGCCTTATAATAATTTTTAAATAATTATTATAATTTATCATTATTTTTTAAACACTGGAATCATTATTAAATGATTTAAATATTAAACAATTCTATTATCATTAATATTTAATTAATATTAAATTATTAATGGAACCATTGCCAAAATATTAAAGTTATTTATAATAACTCAAAATATTTTTAAAACATTTTTATTACCCTTAAATGATTTTTAAAATATTTAAAAATTATTTTTAAATAATTACCATTAATATTTAAATATTAATGTACTATTTATCAAAATATTAAAAGTTATTAATTATGACTTAAAATATTTTTAAACCATTTATTTCCTTTTTAAAGGATTTTTAAATCAATAAAACTATTTTTAAACTATTTATTTAATATAATTATTAAATAAATTTAATATAATTAATATTAAATTATTAATAAAATTTACCTTTAAAAGTTATACTTTATAACTTATAATATTTTTAAACTATTTATTTTTATTTAAAATGATTTTTTCTAATATTAAAATTATTTTTAAACTAATTTATTTAATATAAGTATTAAATAAATCTAATATCTTTAATATTAAATATTTAAGGAAATTTACCTTAAAATATTAAAAGTTATGTTTTATAACTTAAAATATTATTAAATACCTTATTATCATTTAAAATAATTTTTAATATAATAAAATTATTTTTAATTAATTTATTTAATGCATTTATTAAATAATTTAAATATCAATAATATTCAAATAAAGACTAATATTTATGAAAAATATGTAAAATTATTAAAAGTTAATTTTATAACTTAAAATAATTTTTAAAATAATTTTTGTAATTTTTAGAAATTAATTTCTATTTTTAAATAATTTTTAGAAATTTATTTTTATTTTTAATCATTTTTTGGAAATTAGAAAACTAAAATAATTAAATCCATTGCTAAAGGATTTAGCGACGGTTTCGATCGCGATAGGTGTTCTTGGGGCTCAAGAACACTGGCAGTCAGTGTTCAAGGGTCACGTTTGACCAGCCTTAAATCTCTGTATAAATATGTTCTAGGCTATCTCAAGAATTGATCTTGTAGTAGGCATGTGTGACAATCCAAGATTTTAGTAATTGTAATTTAAAATATTTATTAAATGAAATAAATATTTTATTGATGTGGTTATTATTAAGTAAATATTTATGACTAGATAATATTATAAATTAAATTAATTTATAATTTAGAGAGTTGTAAAATAACATGAGATGTTATATTGTTGTTTTAATTTAATAATTCAAGATGGTATGATAAGTTATTAAATAAAAATTATAATGAAATTATAATTTTGTGATAATTATTTAAGTGGAAAATTTATTTAAAATATAGTATGTGATTAATTTATTTGATTAATGTGGATATGAAAATTTATATAAATAATATGTGATGATAAATAATAAACAAAATTGTTTATTAAAATAAGTTAAAGGAATTTAATTTAGTTATGACCAAACAAGGCTTAAAATATCAAGTCTTTAAATTTTAAAGGGTTTTGCCAAACGGAGCCATATGGCTTTCGGGATTGGTAATATTTAAATTATAAATAAACTAAATAAAATATATAAAATAAATAATAAAATAAAATATAATTATAACATATACGTTTATTAGTTTGTAACTGATATATTTAGTAGGCGTATTAAGGCCATATCGGTTACTTTATTTTACGTATACTTGTTATTAGTTCTAGTTTTAGTTTTTCTAAGCCTAAGAGGAGAATATAGAGAATTAAGAGAGAGTTGAGCGGGAATTCGTGAGTTTTCCAAAGCAATTTAGTGGGTTAGCAAGGATTTTAAAGCAACAAAAAGGTATTTTTCATAATCTCCACATATATATATATATATATATATATATATATATATATATATATATATATATATATATTTTAATATACGCATATATGAGTTTACGGCAAATTTTTGTGTATTCTGTGAATTTTAAATTTGTTGAATTGTTGCTATACAATGGGTTACTTGTGATTATGTGTGTTTATGATGATTAGAGTTTGTGTTTAAATAAGGAAATTGCATGCTAATTTCGTATAATAGTAGAAAAATCATGATAGTGTATATATTTGTCATATGGCTTGGGTATGTATCAATTTTGATGGTCAATTCGAATGCTAAACTACAAATTGAAGCTTGTTTATGCTAGTTCATTAAGAAACGAAGATAATGTAACTTGAACGAAGTGATTTGGTGAGGAATTGAAATGACAGTGTTGATTTTTGTAAAGGAACTCAAAAATGGAGTTTTCATATGAAAAACATGGAATTTGAGAAATTAAACTAGTATAATGGTTGTTAAATTGTTCTATGTTGAGGAATATGTTAGCAAACATGTTTGTGATAGTTCTATTTCATTTATACGTGTTAATATTACTGTTTAGTGGGTGAAATTCGTGTTAGTTGGGCTAAAAATGGCTACTGTTCACTGCTGTCTCTGGTTCTATCTGTGCACTGGCGCAGCTGCGCCGGTGCCAAGGCCAGAAACGGCGCAGCTGCTCAGGCTTGTGTATGGCGCAGCTGCGCCATACCCTGTCCTGAGACAGTGAAGTCTGCTACTGCAGCAGACTTTGGGGATACCACTCTAACTTAGTTTAATGGTGTGTTAAAGTAACAAGCATGTAGTAAGAAGGGTAAAACAGAACCGCGATATGTCAATGATAAAATTCAAAGTTGTAAAAAGAATCATAAGTTATGAACGTGTTATGTTAGAACTTAATGTACACAATGAATGTTAGATAAGTGTTGTGAAGTCAACACTTGAAGTTTCATATATATATATAGTAGCATAAGACCTGTACTGAAATAACAAGTTTAACTAGAATTGAATGTTATGTTGGAAAATGGATGTTAGTGCATTGCATAAATATAATAGGAAGGGTTATGAGATGTAGAGTAAAGTTTACATTACAACTACTATGCATTGCTATGTGACTAATAGTTGATGTGTATGATTATATAATTGTGTAGGGCACGTGAAGTGTAGATAACTGTAAGCTATTAAACTGTTATTGGTAATTAACGATTAAGGCAAGTCTTTCAGTTCCTATTTACTATTTGAACATAATGATTAACTGTTTTAAATTGTTATTACAAAATATATGATGTGTTATATATATATTGAAAGTATGAAATGTTAAAGTCAACTTATGACTACGTTGATTGATTAAAGCAGGCTGATTGAGTAAGGAACTCAATCTTTATACTTGTTATATGAACTGCAACATGTATGTTATATGTTGAGCATTTTATTATGTGCTATGTGATGCATGAAAACTGTTAGATTTTGCTGAGCTGTCGAGCTCAACCTTGCAAATAACCATTTTTGCAGGTTAAGGATTGAAGGTAACACTATGTGCTACTTGAATGACGTGGATCAGAAATAATACTCGAAGATTAATATTTTAGCTAAAGTTGTTATTTCTTTATACCATGATTAAGATTCATGAGATGTACTAAATGTTTTATGATGTATAGTTTTATGTTGAGTTGTAAAGCTAAAGTTGGAGTTATCTGTTATGTAAAGGTTATCGGATTGAAATGTAAAATTTTATATGATAATAGTGATAAAGTGAATTATAAAATAAGATTGATTCAAAGACATTGATGATAAAGGTTTTGATTCAGAGAATTAAAGTAAAAAGACATAAAAGTTTAAATTATTTCGCATTTTATGAAGTTTAACATCGAATAATGATGTAAAATCAGAAGGTAGATGTGTTGTTAACGACTGAAGTTGAGAATTATATTGTATAAATTTTGGGGTTGTTACAGTTGGTATCAAAGCTGTAGGTTATAAACCTTAGATAGGAGTACCGTAGGCTATAACCTTAGAGAAGGAAGGTGAAGATGATGAAAGAATAAGCTCAAATAGAGTTTGAACAATAAGAAGTGATTTAAGAAATTTATAAAGAAGGGATTAGAATATGCGTGAGAGGATTCAAAGAAGAGTCTCGCAGAGTTATAAGGAATATGAATGTGGGGTTACCCAACTCCAATAATAAGAATGTATGGTGATAATAAATAGACAATGTCTATTAGAAGAAAATTATAAAGAAGTTAAGAATAGAAAGTTATATTTAAGTATGGTATAATTGTACTCTTTAATAGTTGATGTATGGTATCTGGGCTAAACGATTCCTTCATAGAGCGGAGGTATATACGAACTATCAACTTGAAACCTAGTTTGTTGGTTGTTTGTGAAAAACCACTCAGCGTACCATATTGAAACTATTAGAGACTCGATGTGTACCAAGTATAGAAAATGGATACGTATGATGAAAACCAAGTATTGAGCAATGTAAATGAAGTGAGAAATTCTTAAAGAAAGAATTGTTATATAAACAAGAAAATTCAAAGAAGAATCTTGAAGTGATATAAAGATAAGAAATGGGAGTTACCCTAACTCCAATAGCCAAGATAACGAATAATGTCGCAAATGAAAGGAAAGAAAGGGGATCGTAAAACAAAACGATCACTAGTTAAGAAAAGGATTTTAAGGGAGATGATTGTAGAGTTAGATCACGACGTGATCTGTTTAAGTTATAAAAGAAAGATGGTCTGTAATGTTTGAATAATTATAGCTTGATTGTATGAAGATATTGTGCAATGAAATAGTATGAGATAACTCACGAGGAGTTATAGATGTTGTGATACGAGGAATTCGTTTCGAGCAAAGAGCAAGTTAAGAGTAAGATAGAGTTAGGTGGGATTTCAATTGAGGACCCATGTGATGGCTGAGTTGTACAAATCTTTGTATGGGCGAGGGTTTTGTGCTTGCACTCAGTTTATCACATTGATAATCATTGGAATGTTGGTGTCGCGCTATCAATGTATATGTGGTGAAAAGGTGATTCTTTTTTCATATGTATGTTTGATAGTTAGAAACTATTAAGATTAGTCAGATAATATTATGATTAGGTGCGGTTCTTAAAACTAATGCATATGGTATGTTCGTGACTCATAATAATATGGTATGTTTTGAACCCCTCAGTGAATGGACGCCTATGGTCTGACTAGGATAAGTTCTTAAACTCATATTATTATGGCAAGTTCCTGAACTTCTAATGTGTAGTAAGTTTGATGAATTATACTGGGGTATAGATAAGTTATGAATGAAGAATTGAGGATTATGGGAATAGATAGAATTATTAAGCAATGGATTAGTATAGAAAGTGGAGACATAGGTTTTTCCAAATCTTCTAGCTTTGCTAGATTTTCGAAATTTATTGATTTTGTGCTGATGTTTGCACTTCTATTTTCTTGAAAAACATTGGATCAAATGATGGAACCAATGAGTTTTAAAAATAATACCGTTATTCGTATGTCTATGCTAATTGGTTCGGCTAGACAAAAATGATTTGAAATATATCAAAATATATTTTTATATCATCAATGCATCATTGAACCTGGTGCAAAGATGATAAAAACGATGGAGTCATCAATGAAGTATTACTTAGTGTTGGATGTGATCTAAGGATCGTCAACCCACTATGGTATGATGTAGTATGATAAAATCACCAAATGACGGAATCATCAAACAGACTGTAAATACGGTGCGGTATCATGACGTCATAAAAAGATTTTTTTTTAAATTTTTTTTAAGATATGAGATATATATATATATATATATATATATATATATATATATATATATGGATATGTATATTTCGATTGATGTCCGAATTATTGTAGAAGTCTATGCTATTTGATTCAGCTAGACGAATATTGAAAAATGTTCATGAAATTCAAGCGTTTCTTGAGAAGTTATGCCAAACCAAATTATTTTGGTGTGGACTCAAATGTTAAGAAGCTGAGGTGAACAACTCTGTAAAAAGGGGACATGTTACCGGAGACAATGGTTCCAAAAGTAACGCATATAGTTGTTATGATGTTAAGATGTAATACGTTGTGCACGACGTAGTGGTACGATAGGCTGATCACCTAGAGTACTTGCAGAGGGTGTTTTCAGTCTTTGTGATTGATAAACATTCTGTTAAAAGGGTTTAAAGTGTGAAGAACCGGGGGTGAAGCACTATTAAACCTGGAGATGAGTTCATGGTCTTATGACCCCTCAGCATGATTTGGAATCTTTTAAATTCCGGAGTTATTCATACTGCTTCCCAATTATTGAACAATTGTGGAAGATTCTTGCTATTCTAAAAGGCGAATGTGGTAAGGATGATATTTGTTAGAAAGAAGTAAGTCGTAGAATGCGACACGGAATGATAAATATATTGAATAAGTGAGAAAAGAAATTTTAAAATGAGAAGGAGATGAGTTATCAAAGAATAATGTAAAATTTTTAATAGAAAAGTTTAATAATTGTAGAAAGATCTTTGTGAAAAGAAGTGGTTATAGAACCCAATGAATGAATAAAGTATTAACGTAAAATCTATTTTGATAGATTGAATGAATGACGATTAATAAATAAAATTTCGAGGACGAAATTCTTAGAAGAATGGGTGAATGTAATATCCCGAGTGTTTATGATAATGATCTTTAGAAAAAGAAATGAATGGGTTAATGAATATATAATACTAAAAATAAAATTGAGTCTAAGTAAAAGGTTTTGAAATAAAAATCACTAGAATTTTTATCAAGAATGGTGGGGGTAGGAAATATAAAACCTATATTAAGGTAAAGTGTTGAAGTTATTCAACGAAGAGATTTGATGAAAACCTGAGTAAGGTAGGGTTTTGGTGATTCCGAGGACGGAATCTTTATAAGGAGGGAAAGATGTGACAACCCGAATTTTTAGAAGTTATTAAAATAGGAATTTAATAATTAAAATTCTTATTATGAGATGTTTTGAATTTGAGTATGTATATGTATGTGCTGTAAATTTTGAAATATGTGATTTGGTGTGAAGAGAAATATATATTCATATATTGGGAAAGTGAGGTTTAATAGTACCCCGAGTTATTTGTTTAATTTGTATTTTCGATTTTGGGGACAGAATCTTTGTAAGGAGGAAAGAATGTGACAATTCAAGATTTTAGTAATTGTAATTTAAAATATTTATTAAATGAAATAAATATTTTATTGATGTGGTTATTATTAAGTAAATATTTATGACTAGATAATATTATAAATTAAATTAATTTATAATTTAGAGAGTTGTAAAATAACATGAGATGTTATATTGTTGTTTTAATTTAATAATTCAAGATGGTATAATAAATTATTAAATAAAAATTATAATGAAATTATAATTTTGTGATAATTATTTAAGTGGAAAATTTATTTATAATATAGTATGTGATTAATTTATTTGATTAATGTGGATATGAAAATTCAAATAAATAATATGTGATGATAAATAATAAACTAAATTGTTTATTAAAATAAGTTAAAGGAATTTAATTTAGTTATGTGCAAACAAGGCTTAAAATATTAAGTCTTTAAAGTTTAAAGGGTTTTGCCAAACGGAGCCTTATGGCTTTTGGGATTGTTAATATTTGAATTATAAATAAACTAAATAAAATAAATAAAATAAAATAAATAATAAAATAAAATATAATTATAACATATACGTTTATTAGTTTGTAACTTATATATTTAGTAGGCGTATTAAGGCCATATCGGTTACTTTATTTTACGTATACTTGTTATCAGTTCTAGTTTTAGTTTTTCTAAGCCTAAGAGGAGAATACAGAGAATTGAGAGAGAGTTGAGAGGGAATTCGTGAATTTTCCAAAGCAATTCAGTGGGTTAGCAAGGATTTTAAAGCAACAAAAAGGTTTTATTCATAATCTCCACATTATATATATATGTAAATGCATATATGAGTTTACGGCAAAATTTTGTGTATTCTGTGAATTTCAAATTTGTTGAATTGTTGCTATACAATGGGTTACTTGTGATTATATGTGTTTATGATGATTAGAGTTTGTGTTTAAATAAGAAAATTGCGTGCTAATTTCGTATAATAGTAGAAAAATCATGACAGTGTATATATTTGTCATATGGCTTGGGTATGTATCAATTTTGATGGTCAATACGTATGCTAAATTGCAAATTGAAGCTTGTTTATGCTAGTTCATTAAGAAATGAAGATAATGTAACTTGAACGAAGTGATTTGGTGAGGAATTGAAATCACAGTGTTGATTTTTGTAAAGGAACTAAAAAATGGAGTTTTCATATGAAAAACATGAAATTTGAGAAATTAAACTAGTATAATGGTTGTTAAATTATTCTCTGTTGAGGAATATGTTAGCAAACATGTTTGTGATAGTTCTATATCATTTGTACGTGTTAATATTACTGTTTGGTAGGTGAAATTCGTGTTAGTTGGGCTAAAAATGGCTATTGTTCACTGCTGTCTCTGGTTTTATCTGTGCACTGGCGCAGCTGCGCCGGTGCTAAGGCCAGAAACGGCGTAGCTGCCCAGGCTTGTGTATGGCGCAGCTGCGCCATACCCTGTCCTGAGACAGTGAAGTCTGCTACTGCAGCAGACTTTGGGGATACCACTCTAACTTAGTTTAATGGTGTGTTAAAGTAACAAGCATGTAGTAAGAAGGGTAAAACAGAACCGTGATATGTCATTAATAAAATTCAAATTTGTAAAAAGAATCATAAGTTATGAACGTTTTATGTTAGAACTTAATGTACACAATGAATGTTAGATAAGTGTTGTGAAGTCAACACTTGGAGTTTCAGAAATATATATAGTAGCATAAGACCTGTACTGAAATAACAAGTTTAACTAGAGTTGAATGTTATGTTGGAAAATGGATGTTAGTGCATTGCATAAATATAATAGGAAGGGTTATGAGATGTAGAGTAAAGTTTACATTACAACTACTATGCGTTGCTATGTGACTAATAGTTGATGTGTATGATTATATAATTATGTAGGGCACGTGAAGTGCAGATAACTGTAAGCTGTTGTTGGTCGTTTTACCGATCAATATATGCGTGCAAGTATACACGGTCAACATGTAATATAGTAATGAATAAAGTATCGTTCCCACGGAGACAAAGTAACAAGAAATTTAACTCTCCTATTAATCCTAATTCTATTAAACTATTCAATTCAATGGTTTAAAATTATAGAAACTAAATTAATAAATAAATAAACTATCACAAAACAATCACAAATATCAAAATCCAGAATTTCAATCAAATAATGGAGAATTAAACTTATGATTTCACCCTAAGCTTCACTTTGATTTTCACACCTTTATTCCAATTCAACTCACAATCCCAGTTTATTAATCAACAACACGAATGTAGTACTAGCCACCTCTCGATGCACTAATACCGTATTAACTTAAATCCACAATTTAGATAGAAACAAGTTAAACACCTTCATCAACCAACTCACTATATCTCTATGTGAACTGAAATTAAAGATGGTTTAATATTAAGTTCTCTATCCGATTATATGCGATGTCACGCATATCCCTACCTTAACATTAATCAAGAATCAGCTATTCACAAAATTTATGAACACATGCTATATTAACAAAGTCTAAATTTGAATATCCTCTATCGATTTCAAACAAATCCACAACGAATTGTTGATCAGGCAATTCATAAATTCACACTTAAATTAACATAGATAAACTGGAAATACTTTATTGAACTAGAAATCAAAGCTACTAAATCATTGTTTCGCCCAAGGATCCATCATAAGCCTAAAAAGGGAATTAGTTCATAATGAATGAATTAAAAACTGAATAATCTAAAGAAAACATCCTTGCAATTACAAATAAAAGACTAAAGAGCAAAATAGTGATGAACACCCTTCACGTAGCCTAGAATTACAATTGTCACGAAAATCCCTTCAAAATACTCCTCCAAGCTTGCTATCAAGTTCTGGAATTGATCTCTGTAAAAATGCTTCGTGTCTTTTCTTCCTCCCCCTTCACGTATCGTTATATTTGAGTCCAAGAAGTCTAATGCACAAGTCCCAGCCGAAATTCTCCATCCAGTTGAGTCCATGTACATTCCAATATGCTAGAAACCATGTCAAATAAGAGTTCTAAGCTCAACATAAGTCTGCAGAATTCGACACCCCCCGCCCCGGCGGGGGTTAACAAGGCAAATAGGCCCGCCCCGGCGGGGGTGTATTCTGCTAAATGATTTTCCTGAGCTTCATGACTTCTCCCAAATTTGCACCAAATGACTCCAAACATACGTTAAATGCCGCAACAACCATCCTACACATCAAAAAACATAAAACAAGTAAAAATGAACATGAACACAAGAAATTAGCAACAACTAAGCATGAAAAGGACACCGATTCGTGTATATAAAATCCACTTATCAAAATCCTCCAAACTTAAATCGTGCTAGTCCTTGAGGACAAAACAACTACATGCTATGCAATGCAATGAGATGAAATGAATATGATCTAACTTATATGCTTTCGAATCCATCAGTATCGCAGAATCAAGATTATCTTAACGACCTTAGTGAAAACAAGCAACTATACAATATAAAACACCAAAACCAATTTATAATTCTGTTTAATCCTCAAATCTTAAACCTTCATCACTGGTATAGTGTGCGTGTGTGATCAACATCCATGATAACTGCTACGGACTCAAATTCAATACATAATCAATCTCTTAGAAGGAATCATACATTGCAAACTTAAAAATTCCAAAAAATAGGCACATCTAACTAGAATTAAACAACACCAAAATCAAGAGTTCATGCAGGGTACTTATACTTCATTTATCTCTTCTTCTTTTTTTTTTTTTTTTTTTCTCACGGGGGCTTTTTGCTCTTTTCCCGTTTTTTAATATGACTGTGCAATGTCTCATCCCATTAGGCTAACAGTGCTACCCCTTAGCGAGCTTTCGACCAATGACTCCCAAACCATAAAAGACCTTAAGGCGCTAGGTGTAAAGACAATTCCCTCGGGCGTACTTGCTCAAGTAACAAAGGCCCTAAACAAGACTAGTCACGATATATATAATCCCTTTTTTTAGATAAAGCTTATATACCCCACATATACTCCCCTAAACTTAGGTTCTTTCCTAATTTTAGGCTTTAATGCATATCCTTGTCATTTTCTCATTTACCTTAGCATTATCCTTTAGAAACTATTTATGTATCAATTTGAACTGACCAGTCAACAAAGATGTTATTAGCGTGCTAACCTTCTTTATACCAGTTTCAAACAAGTGCAAGATTCGATTCATAACAGAAATTATATCACAGTTCTAATAATCAATACTATATTGGTTAACTTATTCTCAATCTCATCATTGGCCCACAACTAGCATGAAATACAACACTGCTGGACATATGCAGACACAATATTAAACTAAATTTTTATTTATTTATTTATTTATTTTTTACATACAAAATGCCATACGAGCATGATTAAACACAATGCAATAACAAAAGTAACCTAAGCTACTATGTATTCACTTAAGCTATCACAACATAACATACCCTATATGCAATAATTCCTAAAATGCAATGACAAATTTAACCCTACTACTACATATGCATGCAAACAAGAATATAAATTCCCCAAACTTAAGTAATACAATGCCCTCATTGGATGAATAATCATAATTAGGTGCGTGAGGACTTCCCTGCAATCGCCTAAGTCTGGGGAGGTGGTGGTTGATTTTTTGCTTCTGAATCACTTGGTGGAAACCTTGGCATGGGCTGCTGATATGGAAATTGTGCAGCAGGATTGAAGCTCTGGAGTGTCGTATTCAAGGATGCGAATGACATGTTCGTAGCATCAAACAGATGGTCTTGTCGGATTGCAAGCCATCTCATCTCCCGTCGAGCTGCCTTGTTGTGCTCCTCCATTTGTTGATGTAATGCACAGAAATGAGGGTGAGATATGGTGTCCGAAGATGGTTCTGCCTCAGTCCCTTGATTTCCCATAGTTTCGTCCTCATCACCCGAGGTGTCTACGGCGTCAGCCTCGTCCTCTGAAGCTGATGGAAATATAAATCCTAAACCTCGAGGATGAGATTCACCTCCGGCCCACACTGAATACCGTGCTATCATTCTCGAATCTAGCAGCTGTAGTGGCATGTGGGCTCATCATCAGACCATCTAACACCTGCTTGACGACCCAACCCATAAATTAGGGATGGATGTGGCAAGCCTCCTGAGAAATTACCCCGTAGACATCGGCGAATTAAAAAATTGATTATGGCCCCAACGACGAGGATGAAGTCTTGCACAGTAGCAAAAAGAAGTTGTGCCTTCTCCTTGGTAACGTCCGATGTGTGCGTGGATGGTAACATTTTTGCACATAGAAAGGCGTACCAGATTTTCCTATACCGACTGAGATCTTTGCTGTGAAACACCGTGCCTCCCTTCCGACCCTTGATCCACGTCGTACCTGGCTTAGTCATTGCTTTAATAGCCTCCTCATAGTCGGGATCGAAATCCCTCAAGTGAGCATATTGGCACTGTCGAGGCGCCCGCAACTGATAGTACGTGTTGATGGCATCGGCACTGAACGGGACCAATTGACCCCGCATAAAAGCATTGAATGGTGCCTTGTCCTCGGCGTTCGTAGAGAACTCCTTGACCACATTAACGACGGCAGCCTCAGGCTTCTCAGTGAACTTGACCCACCCTTTCTGATAGATTTGTTACATCATCTCACCATCATGAGCATCCGGTGCCAACCCCCGCTCCGGTGTAAGAGCCTTGGTGACCATGTAATCGTACCGGTCGACGACAGTGACACTTTTGAACTTTCGACGGTCGAATATGCGGGATGGTGGAGTTGGCCTTGAACTCTCCCCTCTTTGGCGTTTTGATGTTGAATGCGAAGCCATGGTTTCTCTCTATTGCTTAACTTGCCTTAGCTCTCCCCCAAACTTGGTTGAAACACAGTGATGAACACTTGGTGTGCACAAATGGTTATCCCCTACCCTTATGAAATTGGCCCTCCAATATGGTGAATGCAGCTTGGTAACTTGAGAATAGTGATATGCTTGCCTCTCAAATGGTTACAACTATCCTTTATGAAGGCCCTAATTCAAAATTTGATGAGTGTAATTGAAGAGTGATGTGAGGAATATGGGTTGAGATGTGGTAATATATAGAGGTGGTGTGAGGGTGTTTATTGGTGGATTGAAGAGGTGGGGAGAGGTAGTGGAGCATTGGAATTCATGGGGGTAGTGGATGGTGGGTGGTGGTTATGGTTGTAATAGAGGTTTAAAGAGAGTGGGGGAGAGTAGTGGTGTAACTGCCGAATTTAAAGTGCCCAAGTTCCAGGACCCCCGCCCCGGCAGGGGGTACAAGGCTAATGGAGCCTGCCCCGGTGGGCATGCCCACTGTAAACTGAGGTTGAAGACCCCCACCCCGGCGGGGGGTGTAGTTCATTTTGGGCCCGCCCCGGCGGGCATGCTCCTTGCTAAACTCCTCTGTTTCTCATCTTTGCTTCATACTAAGCTATTCAATGTTCCTTTTTCCATCCTGCAATACATGAAACATGAAAGTTATAAAATTGTTGAGCACTTGGAGTATGGTTGAGAGATTAACAAAAATTTTACTATATAATACCTACCTAATAACTTAATAAAAACTATATTCTAACAATTATGAATGAAAATACGAAAAATAAACGAAAGATTGGGTTGCCTCCCAATTAGCGCTTGATTTTAAGTCGTTCAACCTGACTACTTCCTATTTATGGTGCGTCGGACAATGTAATTGCAATGACATCAGTGTTGGACGCGCCACCCCAATAGTGCTTTAATCGTTGACCGTTTACCGTTTACTTTGAAAGTTTCTAATGGATTACGACTGTAGAGTTCAACTGCGCTATGAGAGAATACCCACTTGACAGTGAATGGTCTCGACCATCTCGACTTAAGCTTTCTTGGGAAAAATCGCAGCCGTGAGTTGAACAAAAGGACTGATTGCCCCGGCTCGAATGTTCGACGCATAATTTTCTGGTCGTGCCATCTTTTTACATTTTCTTTGTATAATTTGGAGTTCTCATAGGCGTGAAGGTGAAATTCATCGAGCTCATTCAGTTGAAGTAATCTCTTTTCCCCTACAGCTGCTTGATCGAAATTGAGTTTTTGAACCGCCCAATAAGCCTTATGCTGTAGCTCGACCGGTAAGTGACATGCCTTCCCATACAGTAGTTGATATGGTGACATCCCGATTGGTGTCTTGTATGCAGTACGGTATGCCCATAATGCATCATCCAACCGAAGTGACCAATCTTTTCGCCTCGGATTTACTACTTTCTCCAGTATCTTCTTAACTTCTCTGTTTGATACCTCAACCTGTCCACTTGTTTGAGGGTGATACGCTGTAGCCACCTTGTGGTTAACCCCATACTTGGCCGAAAGAGCTGTAAAAGACTTATTGCAGAAGTGACTACCTTCGTCACTGATTATTGCTCTTGGAGTGCGAAACCTCGTGAAAATGTTTTTCTGTAGGAATTTGAGGACCACCTTGGCATCGTTGGATGGTAGTGCTGTAGCTTTAACCCACTTCGATACGTAATCCACTGCGAGTAGAATATACTGATTGTTCAAAGATGACGGGAATGGCCCCATGAAATTGATACCCCATACATCAAAGATTTCCACTTCAAGAACCGTTTGTAAAGGCATCTCATTCTGTTTCGAAATATTACCCACCCTTTGACACCTATCGCATTGTTTGACAAAATGGTGGGCATCCTTAAATAATGTGGGCAAATAAAACCCAGATTACAACACCTTCGCTGTTGTCCTCTCACTCCCATAATGTCTGCCATACGTAGATGAGTGACACTCATGCAGAATGTTCTTCACTTCACTGTAGGGGATGCACCGTCTAATCATTTTGTCGACGCACTGCTTAAACAAATATGGTTCGTCCCACATGTACCATTTTACATCATGAAGAAATTTCCTTTTTTGTTGTCTTGTGAGGTCAGGTGGTAGAATGTTGCTCACAAGAAAAATTGCATAATCCCCATACCACGGAATCTCTGCAGTAATCCCAAATATTTGCTCATCTAGGAATGATTCGTTAATTTCACATTTGTCTTCTTTTGCTTTCCCTTGGTTTTCCAGCCTAGACAAGTGATCGGCTACTTGGTTCTCTGTCCCCTTTCTATCCTTTATTTCTAAGTCAAACTCTTGAAGTAGGAGAATCCATCGGATAAGGCATGGCTTAACATCCTTTTTTGCTATTAAGTACCGAATCGCCGAATGGTCTGTGTAGACTATCACCTTAGTCCCTATCAAATATGCCCGAAATTTGTCAAATGCATACACCACTGCAAGCAATTCCTTTTCTGTGGTTGTGTAATTCATTTGAGTTTCTGTGAGTGTTTTGCTTGCACAATATATGGCATGAAACACCTTGTCTCGTCGTTGGCCCAAAATAGCCCCAACCGCGTAGTCACTTGCATCACACATTAGCTCGAATGGCCTGTTCCAATCCGGTGCGACGATCACGGGGGCTGTAGTCAATTTCTTTTTCAATAATTCAAACGCTGACTTGCATTCTTCATCAAAACTGAAAGTAGCATCCTTCTCTAAAAGACTACACAACGGTTTTACAAATTTAGAGAAGTCCTTTATGAATATTCTATAGAACCCAGCGTGTCCCAGAAAACTTCTAATACCCTTAACTGAGCTTGGGGGGGGGGGCAGTTTCTCGATTGTTTCCAGCTTTGCTTTGTCAACCTCCAATCCTTGAGCCGATACCTTATGGCCAAAAATTATGCCCTCTTCAACCATGAAGTGGCATTTTTCCCAATTGAGTACAAGATTCGTATCCTTACATCGTTGCAACACCATGACCAGATTCCCTAGGCAAGTATCAAAGTTGTCCCCATAGATCGAAAAGTCGTCCATGAAGACTTCAACATTCTTCTCCACCATATCTAAAAAAATGGCCATCATACACCGTTGGAAGGTTGCAAGTGCATTGTATAACCCGAATGACATCCTCCTAAATGCAAATGTGCCATAAGGGCAAGTGAATGTCGTCTTTTCTTGATCCTCCGGAGTGATGACTATCTTGTTATAGCCTGAGTACCCATCCAACAAACAGTAATTGTAAGACCCCAAATTATTAATAAATGAAATTTGATTCCTCTATTTATTATTTTGAAATAGTAAGGGTTGATTTGATTAATGTGGTTAGTTATGGGTAAAATGCGCAAATATTTCAAATAAGCAAGTGGTCATAAAATATTCATTGTTGTTGGGGAATATTCGTTTGGTCGTGGAATATTCTTGTTGTCGGGGAATATTCGTATGACGGCGCAGCCTTGTGTGGGCCCCATAACGGAAAGCGATTGGATGAAGAAAACGACAAGTATGAGTTGTTTATAAATAACGGCGTAGTTGTTACCGTTAATACTGTTGGAATGCTCGGTGGTTAAAACACGGTAATACGCGTTGTTGCACAGTAGCACACGGTATTGCACCAATTATTGATTCTTACGTAAGAAGGCATTACTCAATAATTGTTACAGTAATTACTGTTCAGTATTTTATTTTATTGATTCAATAATTGCTGCGTTGATATTTTATATTGCTGTTGTTTTAATAATTGTCACTACGCAGTATTTTCCATTATCGGAGCAATAATTCATATTATCTGAATAATATTATTAGATAACATTATTGGCAATGTCTAGAAAGTTCTGTCTAAGGAGAGGTTTGGTTATCTAATTACGCGCCAGTAGGAGAAATCCTTATTAGAAAGCCCCCTCTTTCTTGGGAACGACCTGATTGCCAGTAATGTGATTCTGTAATATTATTTGTGAATAATTAATTATTGATTTATATGATGAGAAAAATATTGATATTATGTGGATATCGATGGAGAAAAATTTTTAAATGTGACAATTGTTGTAAATTAATATTTTATCTTTTTCTGATAAAATAATTCATTTAAATATATTATTTTAATAATATATTGATGGCGATATTTTTACAATGAATGTGGGATATATGAGTATATGAGGAGGAAGAGTATTTTTGTGGCATTAAATGATTAACACATGTTTTGTGTGTTGGTGGACACAATTCTTGACCGAAAATTTATTATTGACTGTAAAATCGCCCGTTTGTGGATTTCAGTCAATTTCTATTTGGAATTTAGAAAAATTTTCTTCTGCAAAGTTGTAGAGAATTGAATTTCCTATAAAAACTCGCGAGTTTCGAATTTTCTGATAAAAGGGCTATTTATTATGAATTATTTAAGTTCTGAAGTTCCGAAATAATTGATTTTTGGAAGTTTTATTTATTATTTTGAAGAAAAACATTTTTTGGCATTTAAGTGGGCTAACATGTGATATAAATGGGCTGAGATCAGATGTCTAGAGGTGGGCTAAGGAAAATTTGATAAATATATTATTATTATATTCAATTTTTTGCTTTGGTGTTCAAAACATTTTCCTATAAATAGGGTGTTTAGGTTAGAATTGAAAATCACACCAGAAACACAAGTTTGTCTCTATTTCTCTCTCTATATCGAGCGTATTCTTGTGAGTATTTGATACTTTGAGTGTTGCTATACGGTGCAAGTTTCCTTAAGCACTATATCTAGTATTCCAGTCAGAAGTACCATTTTTCCGAGGTAAGGGATGTTATTTCTTCTTAAATGATATTATTTTTTCAATATCATTATGCCGAAGTATTGATCTGAACTTTTTATCAAATTTTGAACTTTTCATGTCGGGGTTACTATTCACGAGTTACTATTCACCGAAAAATGAAATTTTTTTCTTTTTGTACAAAATATCTATTCTGGATACTAGTTTTGATTGTATCCATGTTTTGATCATTCTTGAATTTTACTCCACTATGATTATTTATGAGGTATTTTTGGACATGGAATAGCTGAAATACGAATCCTTAATATTTATTATTTTGTTTCACTGGATTCGTTTCCTTTAAAATATTTTTCATCATCCTCAGTCCTAAATGATGATATAATTGAATATCTTTGGCCTGTAGTGCAAAGATTAATGATTTTTGATGAATATCTTTGGCCCGTAGTGCAAAAATGAACAGGTGTTTAGATGAACATGACCAACTGGTGAATATCTTTGGCCTGTAGTGTGAAGATGAATATTGATTGATGTTACAGGGATAAAGTACTGACGATGGACTTTTAAATTCATAGATAATAGCAGATTTCATTCTCTACGTAACTCTTCTATGAATTATTATTTTTCGCTGCGAATATTGATTTAAAAGTTGTTGTCTATTGTATTCTATTAGATTTTTCTCTGTTGAAGACTAAGGATAATTTGTTGTATATTGTCTTAGTCATAATATTCTTTACTGGGCTAGTTGAGCTCACCCTTTCCTTTTTGTTCTATTTTTCTTCTCAGGAGGCGAGAATATAGCGAGAACTAATTGGGGTGTGGAGTGATGGTTCAAGACAGTTGTTTTAGTAGTCCTCACTATTTTGTAAAATAGTGTATCAATAATGAGGACTTATTTGAGTGTGGATATTGTCTAGAAGACAATATTTATATTTAAACTCACAGTATATATATTGTCGTATTTTACACGACAAATGTATTAATAAAGTTGTAGTTGTTTCTGTACCATGTATTTGGCGACTCAGAATGGGTTGGATGGATTGGACCTATTTTGGGGGCGTCACAGTTGGTATCAGAGCTTAGGAATATGATCTCTGGCGGAGATCGGGGAATAGAACTAGGAGGGGTGAGACGAGTAAATCCTTTGCTAGTGTGTCCTACCTAAGCTTATTTGTTGGTCGATCATAATATAGGGATATTATGTGATATGTTAATTTATTAAATTAACCCTTATTTTATGGCAGTATTTGAGAATGTCGACTGAGAATGTTAACAGTGGAGTAAATGAGACGGTGAAGATGCCTATACTCACCAACGAGGAGAACGTGCAACAGGCTGGCAATGTTCCTCCTGTGAACAACACCACTGAGCAGATGATGAACGATGAGATATTTAGAAGCTTTTTACGATTCATGCAAAATCAGACGAAGGAGATTCCTGTTCAAAATATAAGAAGAAACAATGGCAACGCACAGCTGGTTACAGCCAAGCAGTTCAAAGAGTTGGGACCACCAGAATTTAAGGGAAAGCCGGATCCGATCATGGCGGAAACGTGGGTCAAGCAAATTACTAAGATATTCGATGTCTTGGGATGCGCGGAGGAACAGAAGGTTCCATTCGCCACCTTTATGTTCCATGGCGAGGCAGACTGCTGGTGGGAGTCTGTGAAGCGTACCCATCCAGCCGCACTCAGCATGTCTTGGGAGACATTTCAGAAACTCTTCAACGAAAAATACTTTCCTGAAAGTATTCGCCATATGAAGGAGGTAGAGTTTATTAGACTGGAGCAGAATAACATGACGGTGTCCCAGTACGAGGCGAAATTTACAGAGTTGTCCAGGTTTGCACCTCATTTGGTGGAGAATGAGGAACGTTTGGCGCGGATGTTTCTGAGTGGTTTGAAACCCGGCATACGTCAATATCTCATTTCTTATAAATTTTCTCTCTATTCAGATGTTGTCAACAGGGCTCAATTATTAGAGCGAGATAACGAGTACGGTCAATCGAGGGACCACAACCAGGATCATACCGGTGACAGCAGTCATCAGAGCAATGATGACCAGCGGAGAAAGAAGAATACGGACAAGAGCGGCAACCACTCTGGTGGTAATCATGGCCATGAGAATAGAAGAAGCGAGTCGGGAGGAGATTTTAAAAAGAGGAGATTCAACAATGACAATGTGGAGACATCAGCACCAGCAGCAACTGGTTCCAAGGGAGGAGAGCGACCACCGGTCATATGCTATAAATGTGGAAAAGAGGGACATATCAGCCCAAACTGTCCACAACAGTTCAAGGTATGCTATAATTATGGAAATAAAGGACATATCGCTCGAGATTGTACGGTAGCGAAACCAAGTTCAGCGGGAACGGTGACTCAAAAAGTTATCCCAGAAAAGTTAAAGTCAACGGTTCCTGGAAGAGCGTTTTTCGTGACTAGTCTGAATACGAGGAACCCGAACGAAGTTAGCACGGGTTAGTTAATTATAAATTTTTACGAAGTCTATACCTCATTAGATACCGGTTCTACCCATTCATTTATCTCTCCTGCTTATACTCAATATTTAAACTTGACTCCGGAGAAAATTAGACTTTGACTTATCTGTTGAAACTCCGTTAGGAGAAACTTTCGTTACATCCACTGTTTATAAATCTTGTTTGATCCAAGTTGGCACCATTACATTACCTGTTGACCTTATCTCTTTAAAGATACTTGCTTTTGATGTGATTTTAGGAATTGATTGGTTAACTACTCATCATGCCAAAATTGATTATTTTCGTAAGGTTGTTAGTTTTCATATTCCTAAGCAACCTGTTATTCGAATTCAAGCAACCAAACCGTTGAAGTCAAACTCTTTCATATCAAGCCGTAAAGTCATTCGTTTATTAAAAAACGGATGTCAAGCTTTCTTAGCCATGTCATGGACTTGAACAAAAATATGTCAGATTTGAATGATATTTCTGTTGTCAGTAAAATTTTTGACGTATTTCCTGAAGAATTTCTTGGCTTACTCCCAGAGCGTGATATTGAATTTTGTATCAACTTTGAACCCGGTACAAAACCCATTTCTAAAATCTCATATCGAATGGCTCCTATTGAACTTCAGGAGTTAAAAACCCAACTATAGAAGTTGATAACCGAGCCTCTATCTGGTGACTTCCTTTGTGGAATGCATTGAAGCCAGACTCTCCGTAGGGGACGCCATATTCGTATGGTAGTAAACTGATAGGTGCCATTGTGACGTGATATCCAAGATTGGGATATGAGTCACAGTTGAGAGCAACCTAAGTCAGTAATCGAAATACGTAGCTTTTTGGTTATTATCAGAGATTCGTAAAAGGATTTTCTCGAATCGCTACTCCATTAACTCAGCTGACTCAAAAAGATACAAACTTCGAATGGACCGAGGAATGCGAGAAGAGCTTCCAAGAATTCAATACGCGACACCGACGTTGGCTCGAGCTGTTGAAAGATTTCGATCATACCATCCTAGAAAAGCAAACGTGGTAGCTGACGCATTGAGTAGAAGATCATATGCAAGAACGAGTGCGATGATGTCAAGTATACGCGTAGAATCAACTTTAATCGATAAAGTTAAAGTTGCTCAAGCCACAGACCCGGAGCTGATGCGTATGAAGAAGAAAGTGCAAGAAGGTGCTATTCCAGAAGAAAGAATCGATGAAGAAGGAATACTTCGAGTCCACTCCAGACTTTGTGTTCCTAACGATTCTGATTTGAAGTACAAGATCATGATGGAGGCACACAATACACCATTTGCAATCCATCCTGGAAGTACTAAAATGTATCGTGATCTTCGACATACATTTGGGTGGAACAATATGAAGAGAGAGATTGCAAAGTTTATCTCGAGGTGTTTAACTTGTCAACGTGTAAAGGCGAAGCATCAAGTACCAAAAGGTCCATTGCAACCACTTGAGATTCTGAAATAGAAGTGGGAACACATTACCATGGATTTCGTTACGGGTATTCCCACGGTTTCTCAAGACATAAATGCTATTTGGGTTATTGTTGATAGATTAACCAAGTCTGCTCATTTCTTACCGATACGGGAGACTTATTCCCTTGAACGTCTTGCTAGTATGTACGTGAATGAGATTGTGAGGTTGCATGGCATGCCAGTATCCATAGTTTCAGATCGTGACCCAAGATTCACTTCAAGATTTTGGGTTAGCTTGCAAAAAGCTATAGGCACGGATTTACGATTTAGTTCGGCATACCATCCTCAAACAAAAGGGCAATCAGAGAGGACTATTCAAACTCTTGAAGATCTATTAAGACTTTGTGTCCTAGATTTCAAAGGGAGTTGGGATAAGTACCTAACATTAGTGGAATTCTCCTACAATAACAGTTATCAGGCAAGTATAGGTGTGGCTCCATTTGAAGCATTGTATGGACGAAAGTGCCACTCTCCAATATGTTGGGACGAGGTGGGTGAAGCAACATTGTTGGGACCAGAGTTGGTACGTATGACTACGAAAAAGATCCAAACGATTCGACAACGTATACAAACGGCACAGGATCGACAAAAGAGTTATGCGGATCTTCATCGAAAGGACGTGGAATTTGACATTGGGGATCATGTATTATTACGTGTAGCTCCATGGAAAGGAGTTACAAGATTTGAGAAGAGAGGAAAGCTCAATCCACGATTTATTGGTCCATTTCAGATTCTTGACCAAGTAGAAAATGTGGCCTATAGACTCGCGTTACCTCTAAGTATGTCTCGTGTTCATAATATTTTTCATATATCTGTGCTTCGTAAATATGTGAAAGACCCGAACCACGTTATTGAGTTAGAACCGGACGAGATAGCCGAAGACTTAACGTACGAGGAGGTACCCCTGTCAAGATCTTGGATAGGAAGAAGCATGTCCTACGCACGAAGGTCATACCACACGTTAAAGTTTTGTGGAGAAACCATGCTATTGAGGAAATGACCTGGGAGTTAGAAACAGAAATGAAAGCGAGGTATCCTCATCTTTTCGAAACACCAGGTACGTATGTCAATTTCGAGGACGGAATTTCATAAGGAGGGGAGGTTGTAAGACCCCAAATTATTAATAAATAAAATTTGATTCCTCTATTTATTATTTTGAAATAGTAAGGGTTGATTTGATTAATGTGGTTAGTTATGGGTAAAATGCGCAAATATTTCAAATAAGCAAGTGGTCATAAAATATTCATTGTTGTCGGGGAATATTCGTTTGGTCGTGGAATATTCTTGTTGTCGGGAAATATTCGTATGACGGCGTAGCCTTGTGTGGGCCCCATAACGGAAAGCGATTGGATGAAGAAAACGACAAGTATGAGTTGTTTATAAATAACGGCGTAGTTGTTACCGTTAATACTGTTGGAATACCCGGTGGTTAAAACACGGTAATACGCGTTATTACACAGTAGCACACGATATTGCACCAATTATTGATTCTTACGTAAGAAGGCATTACTCAATAATTGTTACAGTAATTACTGTTCAGTATTTTATTTTATTGATTCAATAATTGCTGCGTTGATATTTTATATTGCTGTTGTTTAAATAATTGTCACTACGCAGTATTTTCCATTATCGGAGCAATAATTCATATTATCTGAATAATATTATTAGATAACATTATTGGCAATGTCTAGAAAGTTCTGTCTAAGGAGAGGTTTGGTCATCTAATTGCGCACCAGTAAGGAGAAATCCTTATTGGAAAGCCCCTTCTTTCTTGGGAACAGCCTGGTTGCCAGTAATGTAATTCTGTAATATTATTTGTGAATAATTAATTATTGATTTATATGATGAGGAAAATATTGATATTATGCGGATATAGATGGAGAAAATTTTTTAAATGTGACAATTGTTGTAAATTAATATTTTATCTTTTTCTAATAAAATAATTTATTTAAATATATTATTTTAATAATATATTGATGGTGATATTTTTACAATGAATGTGGGATATATGAGTATATGAGGAGGAAGAGTATTTTTGTGGCATTAAATGATTAACACATGTTTTGTGTGTTGGTAGACACAATTCTTGACCGAAAATTTATTATTGACTGTAAAATCGCCCGTTTATGGATTTCGGTCAATTTCTGTTTGGAATTTGGAAAAACTATCTTCTACAAAGTTGTAGAGAATTGAATTTCCTATTAAAATGTGCGAGATTCGAATTTTCTGATAAAAGGGCTATTTATTATGAATTATTTAAGTTCTGAAGTTTCGAAATAATTGATTTTTGGAAGTTTTATTTATTATTTTGAAGAAAAACATTTTTTGGCATTTAAGTGGGCTAACATGTGATATAAATGGGCTGAGATCAGATGTCTAGAGGTGGGCTAAGGAAAATTTGTTAAATATATTATTATTATATTAAATTTTCTGCTTTGGTGTTCTAAGCATTTTTCTATAAATAGGGTGCTTAGGTTAGAATTGAAAATCACACCAGAAACACAAGTTTCTCTCTATTTCTCTCTCTATATCGAGCGTATTCTTGTGAGTATTTGATACTTTGAGTGTTGCTATACGGTGCAAGTTTCCTTCAGCACTATATCTAGTATTCCAGTCAGAAGTACCGCTTTTCCGAGGTAAGGGATGTTATTTCTTCTTAAATGATATTATTTCTTCAATATCATTATGCCGAAGTATTGATTTAAACTTTTTATCAAATTTAGAACTTTTCATGTCGGGGTTACTATTCATGAGTTACTATTCATGAGTTACTATTCACGAGTTATTATTCACCGAAAAATAAATTTTTTTTCTTTTTGTATAAAATATCTATTCTGGATACTAGCTTTGATTGTATCCATATTTTGATCATTCTTGAATTTTACTCCACTATGATTATTTATGAGGTATTTTTGGACATGGAATAGCTGAAATACGAATCCTTAATATTTATTATTTTGTTTCACTGGATTCGTTTCCTTTAAAATATTTTTCATCATCCTCAGTCTTAAATGATGATATAATTGAATATCTTTGGCCTGTAGTGCAAAGATTAATGATTTCTGATGAATATCTTTGGCCCGTAGTGCAAAGATGAACAGGTGTTTAGATGAACATGACCAACTGGTGAATATCTTTGGCCTGTAGTGCGAAGATGAATATTGATTGATGTTACAGGGATAAAATACTGATGATGGACTTTTAAATTCGTAGATATTAGTAGATTTCATTCTCTACGTAACTCTTCTATGAATTATTATTTTCCGCTGCGAATATTGATTTAAAGTTGTTGTCTATTGTATTCTATTAGATTTTTCCCTGTTGAAGACTAATGATAATTTGTTGTATATTATCTTAGGCATAATATTCTTTACTGGGCTAGTTGAGCTCACCCTTTCTTTTTTGTTCTATTTTTCTTCTCAGGAGGCGAGAATATAGCGGGAACTAATTGGGGTGTGGAGTGATGGTTCAAGACAGTTGTTTTAGTAGTCCTCACTATTTTGTAAAATAGTGTATCAATAATGAGGACTTATTTGAGTGTGGATATTGTCTAGAAGACAATATTTATATTTAAACTCACAGTATATATGTTGTCGTATTTTGCACGACAAATGTATTAATAAAGTTGTAGTTGTTTCTGTACCATGTATTTGGCGACTCAGAATGGGTTGGATGGATTGGACCTATTTTGGGGGCGTCACAGTAATATTCATGTCCCGCCAATCTATCCAACATTTGATCAATAAAGAGCAGCGGGAAAAGGTCTTTTTGGGTTGCCTTATTTAATTTTCTATAATACATGCAAACCCTCCAACCTGTCACTGTTCTAGTTGGTATTAACTCGTTGTCCTCATTCTACACCACAGTCATTCCTCCCTTTTTTGGCACGCACTGGACCGGACTAACCCACTTACTGTCGAAAATCGGGTAGATGATACCGACATCTAACCACTTCAAAATTTCCTTCTTCACAACTTCCTTCATAATAAGGTTAAGTCATCGTTGTTGCTCCACCGTTGGTTTTGTCTCATCTTCCATCAAAATCTTATGCATGCAAAATGAAGGGCTAATTCTCTTTATGTCCGCGATCGTCCACCCAATAGTTGATTTGTGTTACCTAAGTACCCTCAGCAACTTTTCTTCCTACAATTCGTTAAGTGCAGCTGAAATAATAACAGGTAAGAAATTTGAATTGCCTAAATACGTATACCTGAGGTGTTTAGGGAGTGGCTTAAGTTCCAACTTTGGTGGCTCTTCCAATGACGGTTTCAATTTTTCTGCGGCTATCTCCTCCGTGTGCAATGGTTCAAACGATGTTCTGAATCTGCTAACCCGTGGCACTGAGTCTAGCATTTGTAAGTAATCTACCAATTCCGGGTCATCGACCTCTTCATCCCCCAATAAAGTTGTTTCTAACGGGTCGTTGACCAAACTCTTGCTCATATCTTCACTGATGATTTGCTCAACTAAATCCATCTGAAAACATTCTTCCTCATCCGTAGGGAATTTCATGGCCTTGAACACATTAAATTTGATTTCTTGATCTTGGACCCTCATAGTAAGTTCTCCTTTTTATACGTCTATGAGTGTCCTACCCGTGGCCAAGAAAGGTCTTCCCAGAATAATCGGGATGTTCTTGTCCTTCTCAAAATCCAGAATGATAAAGTTCGCGGGGAATATAAACTTTTCCACCTTAACCAGTATGTCCTCTACTATGCCTCTCGGATATGTGACTGACCTATCCGCCAACTGCAATGAAATATTCTTAGGCCTTGGCGCGGGCAAACCCAATTCTGTGTATACTGACAATGGCATAAGATTCACACTCGCCCCCAAATCACATAAACACTTGCTAAAATACATATTCCCGATTGTGCATGGGATAGTGAAACTCCACGGGTCCTTAAGTTTTGGTGGTAATTTCTACTGTAATACTGCACTACACTCCTCTGTTAGTGCAATTGTCTCAAAATCTTTCCATTTCTTCTTCCTTGACAGAATCCCTTTCATAAATTTTGAGTAGCTCGACATTTGCTCTAGGGCTTCTGCAAATGGTATGTTAATCTGGAGTTTCTTGAACACTTCCAAAAACTTTGCGAATTGCTTGTCTAATTTCTGTTTTTGGACCCTCTGCTAAAACGGTGGTGGTGGATAAACAATTGGCTTATTGTTTAACTTGGAATCCTTACTTTGCTTATCCTCACAATTGTTTCCTTTGCCCACGTTGCTGTCATCAACTTTGTCGTCCGGTGTTGCTGAATTTTTTGCATTATCACCCATAAGATGTTTTCCACTCCTCAATGTAATTGCCTGACACTATTCATGGTTACCCTTCGGATTTCTCTCTGTGTCGCTTGGTAGGGTCCCTTGTGGCCTGTTATTTAGTGCTAAAGCAATTTGCCCCATCTGATTCTCCAAGTTCTTGATGGCTATTGCTTGATTTTTCATCGCCGCCTCATTACTAGTTATGTACTTTGACACCAATTCCTCAAAATCTGATTTTCTTTCCTGATGCTGAGCCGGTTGTTGGTGATTTTGAAAACCTGGGGGATATGATGGTCGATGAGCTTGATGTTGCTGATTATTGCTCCATGAGAAATTCGGATGAATCCTATTCCCTTGATTATACGTATTCTGATATGTATTCTGTGGAATTCTGTTATAATTGCCCACAAACTGCACAGATGCTGGATTAATCGCGCATTAATCCGTTGGGTGCTCTCCCGCACACAATTCGCATACTACCGCAAATTGCTGTACTTGAGCCCCAATCATGGCATTTAACTTTTTTGGACAGTGCCGAAATCTGTGCTTGTATAGCTGTCACCCCATCTACTTCCAAAACCCCAGCTGCCTTTGCCTGTGTCATTTTTGCTGTGGGCCACTGGTAGTTGTTGACCGCCATGGTTTCAATCAAATTATAGGCTTCCTCGTAACTCTTAGCCATGAATGCTCTGCCCGACGCTACATCAATACTCATTCTGAAATTCCCATGCAGTCTGTTGTAAAAGGTGTTCATTTACAGCCACTTAGCCAATCCATGATGTGGGCATTTTCTGAGCAATTCTTTGTATCTCTCCCATGCCTCATACAATGATTCCCCATGTTGCTGCTCAAATATTGTTATGTCATTCCTCATTTTGGCAGTTTTCACCGGTGGGAAAAATTTGGCAAGGAATTTCTGAGCTAAGTCTTCCCATGTAGTTATCGAACTTGGCGGTAGAGAGTGTAACCAACTCTTCGCCTTGTCCCGTAAAGCGAATGGGAACAAGCGAAGTCTCACCGCATCATCTGACACCCCATTATACCTAAAAGTGTAGCAAATTTCCAGAAAGCTGACTAGATGTTCATTCGGATCGTCATTAGCCAATCCCCCAAACTGAACTGAATTCTGAATCATTTGGATCGTCCCAGGCTTGATTTCAAATGTATTAGCGGCTATTGCGGGCCTGGTAATGCTTGACTGCAGTTCAGTCACCTTGGGTGTGGCGAAGTCCCTAAATGCTTTCTGATCTTCTGCTGCCGTTGCTTCTTCTATGTCAGAGTTTCTGAACTCGTTCCTTGTTTCCTTGATCCACTTACTTAGCCTCTAAAATCTTCTTTCAATGTCGTCCTCAAAAGGCAGCAAGTCTGGATTTTTGGATCATGCTTGCATAAACCAATATCAAAAACCTGAAATAAGAAAAACAAAAACAAAAATAAAAATGTTTAAGTAAAACTGGACTAATTAAACTGATATTGTAAAAATATTAAAATCTAGACTAAATTGTCCCCGACAACGGCGCCAAAAACTTGTTGGTCGTTTTACTGATCAATATATGCGTGCAAGTATACACGGTTGACAAGTAATATAGTAATGAATAAGTATCGTTCCCACAGAGACAAAGTAGCAAGAAATTTAACTTCACAATTATCAATCTCCTATTAATCCTAATTCTATTAAACTATTCAATTCAATGGTTTAAAATTATAGAAACTAAATTAATAAATAAATAAACTATCACAAAACAATCACAAATATCAAAATCCAAAATTTCGATCAAATAATGGAGAATTAGACTTATGATTTCACCCTAAGCTTCACTATGATTTTCACACCTTTATTCCAATTCAACTCACAATCCCAGTTTATTAATCAAGAATACGAATGTAGTACTAGCCACCTCTCGATGCACTAATACCGTATTAACTTAAATCCACAATTTAGATAGAAACAAGTTAAACACTTTCATCAACCAACTCACTATATCTCTATGTGAACTGAAATTAAAGATGGTTTAAGATTAAGTTCTCTATCCGATTACATGTGATGTCAAGCATATCCCTACCTTAACATTAATCAAGAATCAGCTATTCACAAAATTCATGAACACATGCTATATTAACTAAGTTTAAATTTGAATATCCTCTCTCGATTCCAAACAAATCCACAATGAATTATTGATCAGGCAATTCATAAATTCACACTCAAATTAACATAGATAAACTGGAAATACTTTATTGAATTGGAAATCAAAGCTACTAAATCATTATTTCACCTAAGGATCCATCATAAGCCTAAAAAGCGAATTAGTTCATAATGAATGAATTAAAAACTGAATAATCTAAAGAAAACATCCTTGCAATTACAAATAAAAGACTAAAGAGCAGAATAGTGATGAACACCCTTCACGTAGCCTAGAATTGCAATTGTCACAAAAATCCCTTCAAAATACTCCTCCAAGTTTGCTATCAAGTTCTGGAATTGATCTATGTAAAAATGCTTCGTGTCTTTTCTTCCTCCCCCTTCACGTATCGTTATATTTGAGTCCAAGAAGTCCAACGCACAAGTCCCAGCTGAAATTCTGCATCCAGTAGAGTCCATGTACAATCTAATATGCTAGAAACGATGTCAAATAAGAGTTCCAAGCTCAACATAAGTCTGCTGAATTCGACACCCCCCCGCCCCGGTGGGGGTTAACAAGGCAAATAGGCCCACCCCGGCGGGAATGTATTCTGCTAAATGATTTTTCTGAGCTTCATGCCTTCTCCCAAATTTGCACCAAATGACTCTAAATCATCCCAATTGACTCCAAACATACGTTAAATGCCGCAACAACCATCCTACACATCAAAAAACATAAAACAAGTAAAAATGAACATGAAAACAAGAAATTAGGAACAACTAAGCATGAAAAGGACACCGATTCGTGTATATAAAATCCACTTATCAGCTGTTAAACTGTTATTGGTAAACAACGATCAAGGCAAGTCTTTCAGTTCCTATTTGCTATGTGAACATATTGATTAACTGTTTTAAATTGTTATTGCAAAATGTATGATGTGTTATATATATGTTGAAAGTATGAAATGTTAAAGTCAACTTATGACTACGTTGATTGATTAAAGCAGGCTGATTGAGTAAGGAACTCAATCTTTATACTTGTTATATGAATTGCAACATGTATGTTATATGTTGAGCATGTTATTATGTGCTATGTGATGCATGAAAACTGTTAGATTTTACTGAGCTGTCGAGCTCAACCTTTCAAATAACCATTTTTGCAGGTTAAGGACTATGTGCTACTTGAATGACGTGGATCAGAAATAATACTCGAAGATTAATATTTTAGCTAAAGTTGTTATTTCTTTATGCCATGATTAAGATTCACGAGATGTACTAAATGTTTTATGATGTATAATTTTATGATGAGTTGTAAAGCTAAAGTTAGAGTTATCTGATATGTAAAGGTTATTGGATTGAAATGTAAAATTTTATATAATAACAATGATAAAGTGAATCATAAAATAAGATTGATTCAAAGACATGTAGATGATAAAGGTTTTGATTCAGGGAATTAAAGTAAAAAGACATAAAAGTTTAAATTATTTCGTATTTTATGAAGTTTAACATCGAATAATGATGTAAAATCAGAAGGTAAATGTGTTGTTAACGACCGAAGTTGAGAATTATATTGTATGAATTTTGGGATCGTTACAGTATGTAGTACTACAGTTATCAATCCTCATCTAGGTCAAACAACATTATAACAAAGAGATCTAGGCTCACAAAGATCCTGTCAGGCAGTTCCTAGGTTTTTTGGGTAACCTAGAAACCTAGGCAGTGACGTGGTGCAACTTTCAAGCTCGCTTAATCAGGTGTTCTGGTCATTAATTAAGTGTTCTTATGGTTCCAGTGTGTAGCCAACATTCAAGTGAAAAGATTCATTATAAAAAATCACTATGACAACAACAGAATCACCAGATCTTGTCCGGTCAAACCATGTCAGAAGCCACGGTTTTGAGTTTTCTGGGTTACCCAGAAAACGCAATCCGTGAACTTTCTACTTGGTTTGACCATCCTCCAAATCCAATCCATTTGTAATATAAGTGATATAAAAGCATTAATCTGTAGCATAACTACCATACTATAAGATGGTTGCAACAACAAACACATAACACAAAACACCTGCAAGATCAGAGGCTTAGATAATCTTGTCAGACGCTGCCTAAGGAGTTCTGGGTTACCTAGAAATTGCTCGGTCAAGCTCGGTCAACTAGTTTTGACCAACAATAAAATGAAATTTGGACATGGAATAGCCATGACTTCCAGATCACAGACCACATGACATACTACAAATCTAAAACATAAAACATACAAAATCATAAATGAGAAAAGATTTAAGGCCATTGACATATGGTTGTCAGACCACAAAATTTTTTTTCAAAATTTTTGAAAACTTCAATTTCGAGTATCTAGATGTTATGGATCCAATATCTACCAACCCAGATCATTGATTAACACCTTATACCACATGATTAAACATAAAAATACAACATTTAACAAAAGATCAAAGACCAGATTTGTAATTAGGGTTTATACCTTCTATGAACAAATCTTGATTCTAGGCTACTGATTTGTTGTGAGTAGTAGTGGGGCTTGTTTTGGGGACTGAAATGCTAAAGAAATTCGTAGGTTTTGAGAGAGAGAGAGAGAGCTTAGTGGAGTGTATGTTGGACAAATGAGCTTAAAATATGACTTTTCTCTCTCCAATTCTATATATATCACTTAGATGCAATGTATGTAGCTGGTAAATGACTGATGGCTGTGTTTTATTATCAAATAAAAAGTCAAGAATTGTTCAACAACTCCAAATATGGCTAGATCTACAAGTTACCAATTAAAGAATGTGCAAAAGGGCATTTTGGTTAATTGTTTTGTGATTTTAATGGCAATACGGTAATCTTGGCAAACCCTTAGGGTTTGACCCTTAGGGTTTAATCCTAAGGTTTTTAAAAATTAAATTTTCTAACATTTCAATTTAGGGTTTAAAATAAAATAAAAATTTTAGTTTCTAAAAATAGTAAATTAGGTTTCCCTAATTAAATTAGGAATTCCTAATTATCTAAACTTACTAATTAGGTTTAAAGAGTTACTAATTAGCATTAAGATGACTACATTAGCGATTAGGACTCCCTAATTAGCAAATTAGGGTTAGTAATTAGGGTTTATAATTAGCTTTTAGGATTTTTAACAATTAGGGTTACCAAATATTAATAATTAGGGTTTCCCTAATTAAAATTAATATCTATAATAATTAATATTAATCACATAACACAATTTCTTACCAATCATAAACTCCGGTTTGAGTTTCAAATTAGGGTTTATTACCGTAATACTAGAATTTTGACATTATACACATAATTGACCAACCATTATCAATACGTACATACAGTACATATTTATAGCACTAAAAAATAATAATATTATATTATTATTTCCATTTCTTATCCAAACTCCAGAATTAGGGTTTGAATTTCATATCTGATTTATTTTTCATATATACTATTATTAAGTTAAAATAATTAACTTAATTAATCTGAAATAAATTCATATAATAAAATTATTATTATAATAATTCTAATAATCATTTCATATATTATTTTAATAATAATATAATCATATTTTTATGGAAAATAATTCATAAAAACATTTCTACCATAAAATTAATTATTATAAGAATATACTTTATAATGGTCAATAATTCTAAAATAAAATTATTTGTAAATATTAAGGTAATAAATAAATTTTATTTATCACATATAGGTATACACATTACCTGGCACATAATCCCACCTTTTTTAAAAAAATTATACGCAAAATTTCTTATTTAATTATATAGAAATTGTCGGGTTATTACATTCACCCTCCCTTATAAAGATTCTGTCCTCAGAATTACCGTTTCAAAACCTATATATACTAGGGTACATAGCATACACAATCATTGCAAGTAGATCTCGATCAAATTTGATCGAACTGATCTTTAACTATTCAGCCTAAAACTCGTCTATCTAATTATACGGAAGTTTGATTTCTAATAGAACTCAAATTCTTCCTTCAAAATTTATTTATAAAATAGTTTACTATATATAAGAAAATTATGTATAAGAAAATAAAATTTATTTTAATAATACCTGGTATTCCATCACCGGCTGCTACCGTATCCTGTATTGTCTTGTTGAAGATTTCAGCCGTTGATTTAGTTGGTTTGCTTATTGAAGTTGGTCTCGTCATCACCATTGTCTCGCTGCTTTTCCCCTTATTCGCGTTCCCTGACTCCCTTCTACCTTTTGGACAGTCTTTCACCTTATACTCCATTGATTCACAAATAAAACACCCACTATACATTCTTAAATTGGGGCAGTTAGGAGATATATATCCCTCCTGCCCACACTTGTAACACACAAACTTTCCTTTTAAACACACTCCCAAGTGATTCTTTTCATAATTTCTACACTGCACAACCTATTTCTTTCCACCACCTGGCCTATTTTCCGTATTCCCAACATTATCTCATTTCCTCTTTCCGGTTCTACTACCACTACTCCCTTCTCCGGCTTTAACTTGATTTGCTTCCCACAAAAAGTTTGCCTCCCCTTTCATTGTATAGGTGCCAAAAGCTGTCTTTTACCCTCCGTTACCCTAGCTATCACAAACACTTCTACAGGGCCAGTTGATCCTCTAAATCCTGGCGGTTTGATTACCTTGAAGTCTTTGAAGTCTGTCGATTGATTATCTGGCTGATTTCCTGCGGCTGGTATTCCGTTCTGCATAGCTTGAGCGTCCATATTTGCCAAATTCTGTATTGGGTCTGGTTATCCTTCAGCTTTGTTGACAGGTTCTTCTGCCCTTTGGTTTCGTTTTCGTCTTAGCGACATTATCTGATTAAATAAATCATGTTCATCCAACTAATTCATAGTACTTTACACCATATATCATAGCACACACTATTTTAAACATCCGCTATCCCTTTGTGACACAAAAGTCGGGAATCGCTGCCACAACTTATAAAAAAATTGAGAATATTACATTACACATCATAGAACATATATATTCAAGTAATACTAATACTACTTATTTCTTACACCTTCACTAAGGATCAATTACTTAGTAATCTATATATTCTCATTATCCTCAATAATCCATTCAGACATAACTATACCAAGTTCGTCAAACTTACTATAAGTATGAGTTTTAAGAACTCGCACTTGACCTTATATTCTCTAACTATACTCTAACTATCTATTATACCATCGATTTTGGATCTGATTCTATAATTTCCACGACAACCACCTCATCAGGGTTGCTTTCAAAGTGAGCCTCTATTTCAGCTATTGGCTTTGATATTGGCTCGGTTCTAGAGGTTGACTCCTTCTTTACGATCGACGAGTATCCTAATCCTTTTTATCTGACATCTATACATAAATTATCCTGATTAGCAAATAATATATACACACAGTAAATAATAGTTTTATTTAGTTATCTTTTATTTTGTCTGACGATGAATTTATTCAATTCATCTTCTTTTAAACTCTATATGATTTATTTGTATTTTCAACATTTCCCTCTGTTCTAAAGGTTATAGCCTAAGGTCTATCCCACCTAAAGTTTCTAACCTATAGCTCCAATACCATGTTCTGACTCCCCCAAATTCATGTACTTAAAACCCGAACTCAGTGCTTCACGATACCATTTCTATAAGCGAAATAATAATAATAATAATAATAACAATAATATAAATACCAAATTTAATTTACATATATCAGAGTCTAATCCCAGTTTGTCAACCTTTACTACAATACATTACATGATAGATAATAATTATCAAAGTCTTAATAACGGCTAACTATTACATAAGATACCATAAGCTTATTCTGTTTGCTTTCCTTTTTCTTTATTCTTGTCTGAACCTTCAGGTTGATCACGCTTAGCTGAAAATATTTACATTTAAAGCAAGAATGAGCATTTGATTGCCCAACAAGTAATAACAACAACAATAATTAGCTGAAAGAAGTAAATGTTTTCTGTGAATGACACTTCTACAATGAATCAACAGTTGTGAAGTAAGCTGAACCAATAATAACAACATATCAAATCTATCTTGAATTTTAAAACTACGTACTGACTATAAATGGAGAACAGTCAACAGACTATGAACTTTATTTTTGATTTTCGATATTCAATTGATTAACAAGAATTAATTCTACGCAATAACAAAGTGGAATATCTTCTAGAGTTTTATGCTGAGTGATCCGTAATGATCTTGAACTTAATTCTTGAGTAACTATCAAAGATTTGCTTTGATATACCCAGGTGTATCAGATAACCATAAAGATTAAGTCATACCCCTTTACAAGTATAACAAGTGATCAACTTCATTATACTCTATATTATGCATAATACTTAACTATGCGCAATAGCCGAATATACGACCAATAGTTTCCCTTTGTATTAAAGGTTTTTCTTCGCAGTCTTACAATCAGAATTTGAATTATAACAACGAAATACTATGATTTCAATATCTAATCACTTTTTTGATCTAGTTGAAGCAATTGGCATTGACCTAGCAATAATAATTGGGTTCTTTTCTCGAACCTATCAAGTTCTAACAAATATTCATCTAGCCAGAATAATTAGATAAGACATATCTCAACGCTATCTGTAAATCTATGTCTAGCCGAGTAAAATAGCTTAAACAACTTTTAATTAAGGTATACATACCAGAATTAAATAAGTATGTGTCAACAGGTATAACAATTATTCAGGTGAGGACACTTGTATAACAATATTTAGAAGTTAACGAACAGAATAAATGTCTGAATTATACGATAATACTGAATTGATAACCAATGATTGGATAGAATTTAAGAATTGACATATCGATAAAAGTATAGATACATGAACAATAACAATTACAATAGAGTTCTGAAACTGGCTTACACATGTCTATTGCATAAAGTAAATGCAAAGGTTAGATACTTGCCTGGTCTGCTTCTTACAGTTACACAACTTAGTTTATCTTTTATGTCGAGACCTATCAGTAATAAGATCATTCTATCGATTAAAAATACACATCATAACACATAGTACTGCTATTTGCAGTCAACACATAACCTAATCACATTGTCACATAGTTATATATCAGTCATTGGATCATAAACAATCACATATCAAATCAAACTATCTAGGTCTGGATCAGTGTCGAAGTCAATTTGGTGTACCGATGGCTTTTTCGGGTAATTATCGAGTCTAAAACTCTATCATGTAGTTCAATATTCATTTAGATATTTTAAATATTAGTCGTATTATTTTTCATAACCTTATAATAATTTTTAAATAATTATTATAATTTATCATTATTTTTCAAACACTGTAATCATTATTAAATGATTTAAATATTAAACAATTCTATTATCATTAATATTTAATTAATATTAAATTATTAATGAAACCATTGCCAAAATATTAAAGTTATTTATAATAACTCAAAATATTTTTAAAACATTTTTATTACCCTTAAATGATTTTTAAAATATTTAAAAATTATTTTTAAATAATTACCATTAATATTTAAATATTAATGTACTATTTATCAAAATATTAAAAGTTATTAATTATGACTTGAAATATTTTTAAACCATTTATTTCCTTTTTAAATGATTTTTAAATCAATAAAACCATTTTAAACTATTAATTTAATATAATTATTAAATAAATTTAATATCATTAATATTAAATTATTAATGAAATTTACCTTTAAATATTAAAAGTTATAGTTTATAACTTAAAATATTTTTAAACTATTTATTTTTATTTAAAATAATTTTTTCTAATATTAAAATCATTTTTAAACTAATTTATTTAATATAAGTATTAAATAAATCTAATATCTTTAATATTAAATATTAAAGAAAATTTGCCTTAAAATATTATTAAATACCTTATTATCATTTAAAATGATTTTTAATATAATAAAATGATTTTTAATTCATTTATTTAATGCATTTATTAAATAATTTAAATATCAATAATATTCAAATAAATACTACTCCCTCCGTCCTAGGATAAAAGTCCTTATTACTATTTTGGGTTGTCCCGTGTTAAATATCCTCTTTCTTTTAATAACCAAACTTTTACACATTTTTTCCTATTATGCCCGTAGCATTAAATATCTCATACTTTTCTTATTCTAATTCTCTCTCCATATTTAATGACATTATTATGGACAATTTTGTCATTTTATTCCTCTTCTTAATATGCGTGAAAAATCCACCAGGACTTTTATCCTGGGACAGAGGGAGTAATATTTATGAAAAATATATAAAATTATTAAAAGTTAATTTTTATAACTTAAAATAATTTTTAAAATATTTTTTGTAATTTTCAGAATTTAATTTCTATTTTTAAATGTTTTTTGGAAATTTATTTCTATTTTTAATCATTTTTCGAAAATTAAAAAACTAAAATAATTAAATCCGTCGCTAAAGGCTTTAGCGACGGTTTCTGTCGCGATAGGTGTTCTTGGGGCTCAAGAACACTAACAGTCAGTGTTCAAGGGGTCATGTTTGACCAACCTTAAATATCTGTATAAACATGTTCTGGGCTATCTCAAGAATTGATCTTGTAGTAGGTATGTAGTACTACAGTTATCAATCCTCATCTAGGTCAAACAACATTATAACGAGATCTAGGCTCACAAAGATCCTGTCAGGCAGTTCCTAGGTTTTTTGGATAACCCAGAAACCCAGGCAGCTGTGGCATGGTGCAACTTTCAAGCTCGCTTAATCAGGTGTTCTGGTCATTAGTTAAGTGTTCTTATGGTTCAAGTGTGTAGCCAACATTCAAGTGAACAGATCCAATACAAAAAATCACTATGACAACAACAGAATCGCCAGATCTTGTCCGGTCAAACCATGTCAGAAGCCACGGCTTTGAGTTTTCTGGGTTACCCAGAAAACGCAATTCGTGAACTTTCTGCTTGGTTTGACCATCCCCAAAATCCAATCCATTTGTAATATAAGTGATATGAAAGCATTAATCTGTAACATAACTACCATACTATAAGATGGTTGCAACAACAAACACATAACACAAAACACCTGCAAGATCAGAGGCTTAGATAATCTTGTCAGACGCTGCCTAAGGATTTCTGGGTTACCCATAAATCGCTCAGTCAAGCTCGGTCAACTAGTTTTGACCAACAATAAAATGAAATCTGGACATGGAATAGCCATGATTCCACTTCCAGATCACAGACCACATGACATACTACAAATCTAAAACATAAAACACTAATATCATAAACGAGAAAAGATTTAAGGCCACTGACATATGGTTGTTAGACCACAAATTTTTTTTTTCCAGATTTTTGAAAACTTCAATTTTGAGTATCTAGATGTTATGGATCCAGCATCTAGCAATCTAGATCATTGATTAACACCTTATACCACATGATTAAACATAAAAATACAACATTTAACAAAAGATCAAAGACCAGATTTGTAATTAGGGTTTATACCTTCTATGAACAAATCTTGATTCTAGGCTACTGATTTGTTGTGAGTAGTAGTGGGGCTTGTTTTGGGGACTGAAATGCTAAAGAAATTCATAGGTTTTGAGAGAGAGAGAGAGCTTAGTGGAGTGTATGTTGGACAAATGAGCTTAAAATATGACTTTTCTCTCTCCAATTCTATATATATCACTTAGATGCAATGTATGTAGCTGGTAAATGACTGATGGCTGTGTATTATTATCAAATAAAAAGTCAAGAATTGTTCAACAACTCCAAATATGGCTAGATCTACAAGTTACCAATTAAAGAATGTGTAAAAGGGCATTTTGGTTAATTGTCTTGTGATTTTAATGGCAATATGGTAATCTTGGCAAACCCTTAGGGTTTCAAAAATTAAAATTTCTAGGCTTTCAATTTAGGGTTTAAAATAAAATAAAAATTTTAGTTTCTAAAAATAGTAAATTAGGTTTCCCTAATTAAATTAGGAATTCCTAATTATCTAAACTCACTAATTAGGTTTAAAGAGTTACTAATTAGCATTAAGATGACTACATTAGCGATTAGGACTCCCAATTAGCAAATTAGAGTTAGCAATTAAGGTTTCTAATTAGCTATTAGGTTTTCTAATAATTAGGGTTTCCAAATATTAATAATTATGGTTTTCCTAATTAAAATTAATATATATTATAATTAACATTAATCACATAACATAGTTTCTTACCAATCATAAACTTTGGTTTGAGTTTCAAATTAGGGTTTATTACCGTAATACTAGGGTTTTGACATTATACACATAATTGACCAACCATTATCAATACGTACATACAGTACATATTTATAGCACTAAAAAATTATAATATTATATTATTATTCTCATTCCTTATCCAAACTCTAGAATTAGGGTTTGGATTCCATATCTGATTTATCTTTCATATATACTATTATTAAGTTAAAATAATTAACTTAATTAATATGAAATAAATTCATATAATAAAATAATTCTAATAATCATTTTATATATTATTTAAATAATAATATAATCATATTTTCATGGAAAATAATTCATAAAAACATTTCTACCATAAAATTAATTATTATAAGAATATCTTTCATAATGGTCAATAATTCTAAAATAAAATTATTTGTAAATATTAAGGTAATAAATAAATTTTATTTATCACATATAAGTTTACACATTACCTGGCACATAATCCCACCTTTAAAAAAAAAATTTATACGCAAAATTTCTTATTTAATTATATAGAAAATGTTGAGTTATTACAATCGGAGTTCGTATGAAAATGTTATGGCTATTTTACTACAGGAGGTCAAAACAGTCACACCGGACAAACCTAGAGCGCAGCTGCACCCAATTAAGTCTGGGACACAGCGCAACTTCTCCCAATAGGGCAGCTGCGCCCCAAAAGACTTAGGGCACAACATAGATGCGCCCGTTAGCAGAACCGGGACTTATAGTTTACTGTTCTTGCAATTTTCGTAATTCATAGAACTAAAACATACTAGAATTATAGCAATTTACAGAAACATTAACAAACCTAAATCTTCACCCAAAACTCATGTTCATATTAGTTTTATATGTTCTAACATATTTAGCGTAATCATTCACCACGGATTCGATTCCTAACCAAATCAATCCATTTAACCTTCATTGTTTTCGTAATTCAATATACTAACAATATCTATCATCAATTTCAAATTCTAACCATGAACTAGCTAACAATTTTGACTCCAAAATAAGTCGTATCATATATATAACAACAAAACTAAATTTCTTCTTTTAAAACATAATTACATGAATCTGATTACTGAAAACTCAATTATAGAACAAATTATACATATCTAAGAATATATATATAATCCAATTTCTTGACAAATCCACCACCAAAATCCAATTATAGAGAAAAACTCAAGAAATCAAAAACTAGAGTTTTAGGGCTAGGTTATTATTACCTTTGATTAGCCATAAAGCTTGAACAATCTTCTTGTTTCTTCCTTTGATTCTCACAAAGCACATTCTTCTCAATTTCACAGAGGATTTCTTCTCTTTCTCTCTCAATTTCTCTCATATTCTTTGTTTTCTCTTCTTCTCTGTATTTTGCAAATAGGCTAACTATACTGATAAAACACACCTTACATATTTTTACTCAGCTATCAGTTATACAAACCCAAAAGGTTTTAACTGATAAAAATTCCAAAGGTCTCAAGACCTTGTTTGGCTAGCTTTAATCTAGTCTCTTTTAATTTATTTTTATAATTCCCTTTAACATATGATTCATTCATGTCACAACCATTAACAAATTCTAATATTTAAATTAAATTAAACCTTATTATTATAATTATAATTTCTATTATTATAATTATAGTTTCTATTTAGCCAACCATAATTAAATTTTGTTTAATAAATCATTAACACACTAATTTAATTATTTAATTAAATTAGAATATTTTTATTACATTAGCGTAATAAAATACGCACCGATTATAAAATTATTTAACAAAAATTTAATCAATATTAGCATACTTAAACAAATTATTCCATAAATATTCCAACTAAGAAATTATTTTATTCAATAAATAATTTAACTATTTATGAAACTCATAATCGTATTACATTCACATTATCTTCTTATTTTATTAAAATAAATATATTTATGTTAATTTACTATTTAAATTAAGTGAATTACTCTAATTATTTATGAAATTTAATTCATAATAATTCTACTACCAACAAGGCATAATAATCAAATTATATTCTTCCATAATATAATTTCAACTTAATTAAATTCACTAATCTTATTTAGTTAATTTTCTTTCCTTAACAAATTCATTTAATTTCTTCAATAGTTAAATTAACTATTAAACCTCACTTTTTCAATATATAAATATATATTTCTCTTCACACTAGATCACATATTTCAAAATATATAGCACATATATATACATACTCAAACTCAAAATATCTCATAATAAGAATTTTAATTATTAAATTCTTATTTTAATAACTTATAAAAATTTGGGTTGTCACAGCAGCCAGTTCCAAATCATGGGTAGGATATCCCTTCTCATAATCCTTCAGTTGGCGTGATGCATACGCAATGACCTTGTCTATCGGGAAGGGACAACACATGTGTCGTACTCAACCTCTTCTCCAGCTCTTGAAAACTTTCATCACACTTTTCCGCCAGATAAACTTTACCAATTTCCTAGTCAAATTCGTCAGCGGAGTTGCGATTTTGGAAAAATCTTGAATAAATCTTTTGTAATAACCTGCCAGTCCTTGAAAACTACTTACTTCTGACGGTGTCTTCGGCTGATCCCAGTTCATCACAGCTTCAACTTTCGATGGATCTATCGAAATTCCGTCCTTGTCAATCACATGCCCAAGGAATTGCACTCGCTCTATCCAGGATTCACATTTCAAAAATTTAGCGTATAGCTTCTCTCTTCTTAATGCCCCCAATGTCACCTTCAAATGTTCCACATGCTCCTCCTTGGTCTTAGAATATACCAGAATATCGTCGATGAAAATCACCACAAATTTATCCAAAAACGGTTTAAACACCCTATTCATCAGGTCCATAAACGCTGCAGGAGCATTCATTAGACCAAATGACATCACCAAAAACTCGTAATGATTGTAACGAGTCCTGAATGTTGTCTTCGGTACATCTTCTTTTCTCTCCTTCAACTGATGGTACCCACTTCTTAAGTCTATCTTTGAGAAATACCTAGCTCCTTTCAATTGGTCAAACAGGTCGTTACTCCTTGGCAATGGATACTTATTCTTAATTGTGACCTTATTTAACTCTCTGTAATCAATGAAAAGTCGCATCGACCCATCCTTCTTCTTAACAAACAACACAGGTGCTCCCCACCGTGATACACTTAGCTAAATATATTTTTTGTCTAACAATTCTCGCAGTTGCACCATCAATTCTTTCATCTCTATCGGAGCCATGCGGTACGAGGCCTTCGATATTGGGGCAGTTTCCAGCACTAGGTAAATCACGAATTCTACTTCCCTGTCTGGAGGAAGTCCTGGCAAGTCATCTGGAAATACATCTCGAAAGTCTCTAACGACAGGTATCTCTTCTAATTTTGGACTCTCCTTTCGACTATCAACTATGTAGGCTAAGTATCCTATACAACCCTAACTCAACAATTTGCTGGCCTGCATCATCATCAAATAACTCCTTTGTCTAGGCGACTTACTGCTATAAAATACAACCTTTGACGGAGTCATAAGGTTTACACACTTCCTTTGGCAATCAATTATCGCCCCATAATTGAATAGCCAATCCATTCCCAAAATAATGGCAAATTCTCTAAGTTTAAACGGGAATAGATCTACCCTCATCTCATAGCCCTTAATGTCCATCCTACAGTTCTTATGTTCAAACTTAACAGGAATTACTTCTCTATTCGCAACCTCTATATTCAAAGGGTATTCTAATTCTTCTTTAGGCAAATTCAAAATTTAAACAAAATCGTCGAATCTAAATGAACAAGTAGCACCTGAATTAAATAATACGTAAGCATTAACATTATTGATCGGGATGATACCTGACACCACATCTCGGGACTGAACAATATCTTACATGGTCATGTTGAAAGTTCTGGCGGTGGGTCGGTTTGGCGGCGTCGGTTCATTGATAGTCAAAGTGTTAGGTTTGTAATATTCATGGATGCAATCAAATTGCACAAAATAAGCGAAAACGTGATAAAATAGAGTTTTAAAATTTTACAAACCATATACCCGGATCATCCTTTATGCACAATTATTAATTAAACGAAAAGATAAAGAACAAGAATCATACCCATGAAGATTCGAGCTTCCTCAGGTACAAGTTCACCTCTAAATCGTTTTCGCATTCAACTTGAATTCACCGGATTTGGTTCCTTACTTTGATCAATGTTAGCCACCCAAGTGTTTGGCCTCTAGAGGTGATCCACCAAGAAAGAAAAAATATTCAAGAAAAAAGGTATTTGGCAAAACCCTAGTTTTTCTATCTCTCATAGAAAGGGGTGTACTCTCCTAACTATTAGAATTACATATTCACGTGTTTTGTGAAAGTGTCAACAACTCCACCCATAATAAGACTCCTCTTATTTATAGATGTGAGCAACCTTTCTTAACAATTAAAGAATTGAGTTTTATTTTAATTAATTAAATTCCTTTAATTAATTAGGCTCCCAATCTTATTAGGAATAATTAATTAAGCTTTTTTAATTAATTAGCCTCCTAATCTTATTAGGATATATGAGAGTACTTTTATTAATTAATTCTCAAACTCCTTTAGGAATTAAATAATAATAAGACTCCTCTTATTAATTTATATTTAATACTTCTAAAATATTAAATAATAAATAATAAGCTATTTAATTTATTCTATCACCATTGATTAAATTAAATATACTTAACTTATTACTACGATTATGCCATTAACTTCTTAAATAATTATTCTTCCTTTTATGGTGTGACCCTTTAGGTTCTCCATATTAAACCGGTTGTGAATAAATCAATTAGAACAATTCTAATCTTATTTAAATAAATAAATTAAACTATTAATTTATTTAAATAAATAATATTTATTCTACAACAGAGATAAGCCTCCCTAGCGATTAACGATTTTTCAGTTAATATAAATTTCAACATTAATCATAAAAGAACCTTTGAGTAAATAGTTACCGTATAATTCAATCATTCCACCATACAATGTCTCAATTAAATATAAGACATGGAATTACTGTCAAGTCTTATTTTATTTAATTATATGTATTTCGACTCTTAAATGCACAACTCCAAATAATGTAAATTAAAAACTCCTTTCTAATTTCATTTTGCCTTGGCCAAGGACTACTGGGTTGTCATTTATCGAATCACATAGGACAGTTCTCTTCTTTTACTAAAAGTGGTAGATTCTTTATAGATCATACATTATCTCCATGTACAACTTATTATACCCAAGCATACCCTTTGATATACCCTAAGGGTCTTAAGGAATAAGTCAAAGTATAACTCATCATACACAAGATACTATGATGATCTCAAGTCCAAGGATCACTTGTACTGCTATCACTATAGAAATTCATATTGACAGGCAAGTAAAACTCCATTAGGTATTCCTTAGCGAGCCACATTTAGTGAACTTATTCTCTAATAAGAACCTACATACTTGCTTTAGTGTCTCCATATAAATGATCATGAGATCAATCATCCTCATCCAATGAGCAAGCAACGTATGTACCAATCGATCCGGATTCACTAATCTCCAATTTAGTAATCCAACAATTGGAAACTATTTTAGTTTTAAACTTTCTAAGAATTTAGATCTCATTAGAATGATCATCATCATTATTCTAAAAGCATTGCTTAAAACTATAGGTTTATCATATATTATAAAATAACATCATGTAGATAATTAAAAGCCTTTAATAAATTAATACTTTTTATTAATAAATGAAAAAGATTGTTACAAAGTATATGCTTTATCATCAAACATGATTGACTTTTGTGCATACTACTTTCGATCTCCCACTTGCACTAAAGCCAATCGCCATGGTATCTCATACCTTTCTTCTCTAAGTGATGATTGTCCTGCTGTTGGATAAACTTTAGTTAATGGATATGTAATGTTGTTCTTGAGAGTCCACTATCTCTATAGTGATTTCTCATCTTTCAATGATTCCTATAATCAAATGAAAGTGCCACAACACATGTTTAGATCTAAGATGAGACTTAGGAACTATTTCTAGTTCTGTAATGAACTTTTCATCCAAGTAATTAACTTGCAGCTTTATTTACAGCTATATACTTTGTTTTTATCACTAAACCAACAACTCTTTGCTGTTTGAAACCTTTCCAATTCACTGCACCACCGTTCAAGGTAACACTTTACCTTAAAGTGGATTTTCTATCGTCTTGGTCTGTTTGAAAAACTTAAGTCTGTTAAGCCCTCTAGTTTTAATTTAGACCCACCATAAATTTTAACCACATCCTTAGTGTCGGTTAAGTACTTTAAGATATTTTTCACTGTCTGACAGTGATCTTCTCCAGAATATGACCGATCAACATCAGGTCTCGTATATTTCATTGTATACATGATTGTCACTCATGCGATCTCTCTTTTCAGGAGTCTATGGGGACTATTAAAAGAGATACACTCCATGACTCATTAACATGAGACATCTCTTAGAGTTTGCCATGCTAAATGACTTTAGCATCAAATGAATATACGTTCCTTGGGTTAAGTCGAGTATCCTCTTAAATCTATCTATATAGATTTGTATCCCCAATTAAAATATTCTTCCCAAATCATTCATGGAGGAATGTTTAGACAACTTTATCTTTACTGATTGTAGTACTAATGTCATTCTTTATCCATAGTATATCAACATATAATATTAGGAATATCACGACGCTCCCACTGACCCTTTTGTACACACTAGGTTCATTCTTATTTGTGATAAAATCAAACTCTTTTGATTTGTTTCATCAAAACGAATGTTCTATTTTTCAGAAGCTTGTTTCAATCCATTTCTCTAAGTGTCTACAACTCTTACCTCATCGTATGTAACTGGATCATCATCTTCTATGATGCGTACCTCATCATAATCATCTATGATGAATCCATACCTCACAGGTATCTTTGGTACTATTCCATATTTACGATTTGGTTGTGGTACAATAGGTCTATCTACAGGTCCCTCTTATTTGACTTATAGTATTTTGTGGTTCTTGAACTCTTCAAGATGTATTATCCTCCCACTAGCCCCTTCAATGATAAACATCTTTATCTTAGAAGGTAGCGTGTTTCGCAATAAACACCTTTTGCTAAGTAGGATTATAGAACATATACCCTAAACTTACTTTAGGATGTCCCACAAATCTGTACTTGTCAAATCTTGTCCCAAGCTTATCCTTTGAAACTTTTTCACATAAGTTGGACAACCCTTTATCTTAACATATTTAAGATTAGGAATCCTCCCTGTCCATAACTTTTATGGAGTCTTGGGGCTGGATTTTGAGGTTACCTTTTTCGCAGATATGCAGCAATTTCTAGGGCATGACCCCAGAAGGATACTGGAATGTCGGTAAAATTATTATGGACCGTACCATGTCCAACAAGGTATAATTTTTCTTTTCAGATACATCAATCAATTATTGTGTATCAGGAGGCGTCCATTGTGAGAAAATCATTTGAGATGATCTAGAAACTTATTGCACAAGTATTCCTTCCTTGATTCGATCAAAGAATCCTAATACTTTACCAATTTGTTTCACCGCTGAATTCTTTGAACCTTTCAAATAATTCACACTTGTATTTTAGCGAATACACACATTCAACTCCTTGAATAATCATCTTCTTTTCTTATACTAATTTGTTCAATATACAAAATTATTTTTCACGTAAGTCAAGTGTACAAAATCCATTAAGTAACATTCTAGTTCTATACAAAATATTATTATTATAAATAGAACAACAATTGTTCTTAAATATAATACCAAAGATTTCATTATCCAACAACAAAATGGAAATAATATTTCTAACGAGAACTGGAATACAATAACAACTTATTGACTTAATAGACTTGCCCGTAGGCAATGCTAAACAATAAGTTTCTATGGCTAATGCAACCTTTGCTTCATTTTCTACACATAGGATTACTTATCTTTGTTTAGCTTTCTACTTCTACTTGGTCCCTTCATAAATTTATATTTATGATAACCAAAGTCGGTTTCCAATACCCAAGTAGAACCTTGACCAAAAGAAAATTTTATTTTAATTATGAACAAAAACTATATTTGTAACCGAAGCTTCATTAAGCTTCTTCTGGTTATCTTCTGCAAGATGCTTCTTGCAGTTTCTTTCCAGTGTCCAGACTTATTGCAGTGGAATCAAACTCCTTTGCTATCCATATCAGTTTTGTTCTTATTATCCTTATTTTTGCCTTTCTATTTACCTTCTTTGAATCGTTCTTCTTTTCAGAAGATCCTTTGGCCTCTACCAATAAGACTTGGTATTTCTTGGTTAGAAAGTGACACAATATTTTTCAACATGTTAAGCAAATCAGCGAAACTGATATCTAGCTTGTTCATATGAAAAATTCACAACAATTGTGAAAGGAGTCCGGGAGTGAGTGCAAGATCAAATATTGGCGCAACTCCTCATCCATGACAAAATTCGTTGTCCTAATTGTTCAATCAAATTGATCATGTTTAGGACCTTTTATCTGTACTATAGTGTCATCGGTTATTTTAGATCGGAAGAGCTCCTTAGATATCTGATATCTATCAGTCCTACTTTCCTCACCATTAACTACTTAATGTGCAGGAGTATAGTAGGAGCATCCATAGTTTCATGCTAACGCTGAAGCTCGTTACTCATGGATGCGAGCATGATACATCCAGCCAACTGTGCATCATCTTGTCACTTTCTAAAAGTAGCAATCTCTTCCTCAGAGGTATTGTATGCAACCATTGCAGGGATAGGCGTATTAAGGACATAAGATAGCTTTTCAGCCGTGAGAACTATTCTCAATTTCCTTAACCAATCCGTTTAATTCGATCTGGTTAATTTAGCATCTAATATGCTACGCAGTGATAGTAATTTAGACATTGTAAAATTCTATAAATAAATTTGTTCTTAACAATATTTTAGCATACATTCTTTTATTAATTACCAAAATAATTTAGATCTTGTTTTAAATTGGTATCTCCCACTATTTTCATCAAACTATATTACCCTCAATTTATATAGTTCGGCGATATCTAATTAAATATACTAGTGAGAATAAGGATCCCATTTCAAATGTATATAGCCTTGTGTGTGCACAACAAACTATATATAAATAAATAGGTAGACAACTCTTGTCAATTACATCAACTATGCAACTCTTTGTATTTTGCCTCTTAGATCATAATGGTCAAGTGTGTGCACATCCGAACTAAAATGATCTAAGTTAAGTCATACCTAGCACTCCATATATTCAAAAGAAAAACACTGTCCTTGTATGTGCACAAAAAAATAACATTGTTCAGTCTATTTATAAGCATTACATGTGATAAAACAACATCTTAAATATTTAATACTTACCTTGTGTGTGCACAACAAACTCATATTAAATATTTAATACTCTATTGTTTTACCATGCTAGAAGGCGATGTTCGATATTCCAAATATCTTTGAACGTTATAACTTAATATAATTTATTTGAGGATTTTGTTATTAATTTGTCTCATCTTGTTTAGCGCGCATGAACATATATATATAAAATACGCATCATATTAATTAACATGCGAAGCATGTTTGCATGATATATATATATATATATATATATATATATATATATATATATATATATATATATATATAGTATAAGCATGCTCTTAAAGAATACTATATTCTACCCGGATTGATTATAGACTTTTATTCTAGTTTGGTTCACTAGAGCCACCAAGTGAACCAAAAGGTCAAACCCTAGTGGTGCAAGAATTAATATTTAAATATAACTATTACATTTAAACTCGGGCTCCATTACAAACGGGTCTTCAAGCGCTCATTGCTCCTTGATCTCCAATTATTCAAAATTAATTCTAATTATTCATATTACAAAACTATTTTAAATAAATAGAAACCTTGATCAGCAGTCAAGAAGAAATACATAAGGGGGGAGTTAAAATTTACATTAAGAAAAAAATTAGAGAAGACGAGGTACGCAGACCCCATTTCATAAAACCCATACATTCATGCATCCAACTAAAATAAAATTCAATCATATTGGTCAATAGTCCATAATCAATCCCATTTATTATCATACACATCATCATATGCATCAAAAAATAACATTCATCTCATGAATAATAAACATTCAATATATATATTGATATCATTTAATGGGCAAATTTAGTTAATATAAAATTTGATTTTGAATCAAAATAAACTCCTTTATTTTAATCTAAATTTAAATTAAAATAAATCTCTTTTATTTTAATTTATCCAATTTTAAATAAAATAAACTATTTATTTTAATCAAAATCTTTAATCAAAATAACTCATTTATTTTAATTAATTATGGAATCCAATTTCAAGTATAAAAAAAACTCCTTATTAAAGGAAACACAGATTCTCTTTTCTTTTAACAAATAAACTCTTTTATTTTGAATAATATAAAATCTTATTCCATATTTAAATAAACTCCTTTATTTAAGAAAATACGAATTTTCTTTCCTATTCACAAATAAACTCATTTATTTTGAATAATATGAAATCTTATTTCATATCTAAATAAACTCCTTTATTTAAGGAAAAATAAAATCTAATTTCAACTCTAATTAGTTATCATGGAATCCAATTCCAACTCTAATTAGTTAGCATGAAATCCAATTTTAAAATTAAAATAATTTTTTTATTTTAAGATTAAAATAAACCTTTTATTTTAAGATTAAAATAAAATTTTGATTTTAATTATAAAATAATAAGATATATATATATATATATATATATATATATATATATATATATATATATATATATATATATAACAAAAGTTATCCGTGAATCACCTTATCTCCTGGAATCACCATATTTTTTTTAATTAATCAATTCTGCAGGTTAAGGAATAGGATCATATATATAGTAATCCTTAAACGTACAGTTAAGGAACTGCAGAACCGAATTGGGAAAAGGCCTCGCGAATCAAGTTTTTTTTAAAAATAAATTTTATACAACAATATTATGCCCAATTAAATTGTTCTAAACACATACCAATATACATATCAAATTAAAATAATTAATAATTCGCATAAAGGTTTAGCTCTGATGCCACTGTTAGGTTTGTAATATTCATGGATGCAATCAAATTGCACAAAATAAGCAAAAACGTGATAAAATAGAGTTTTAAAATTTTACAAACCATATACCCGGATCATCCTTTATGCACAATTATTACTTAAACGAAAAGATAAATAACAAGAATCATACCCTTGAAGATTCGACCTCCAAATCTTTTTCGCATTCAACTTGAATCCACCGGGTTTGGTTCCTTCCTTTGATCAACTTTAGCCACCCAAGTGTTTAGCCTCTAGAGGTGATCCACCAAGGAAGAAGGAATATTCAAGAAAAAGGGTATTTGGCAAAACCATAATTTTTCTATCTCTCATAGAAAGGGGTGTACTCTCCCAACTATTAGAAGTACATATTCACGTGTTTTGTGAAAGTGTAAACCACCCCACCCATAATAAGACTCCTCTTATTTATAGATGTGGGCAATCCTCCTTAACAATTAAAGAATTGAGTTTTATTTTAATTAATTAAACTCCTTTAATTATTCAGGCTCCCAATCTTATTAGGAATAATTAATTAAACTTTTTTAATTAATTAGCCTCCTAATCTTATTAGGATATATGAGAGTACTTTTATTAATTAATTATCAAACTCCTTTAGGAATTAAATATTAATAATAGTAATAATAATAATAAGACTCCTCTTATTAATTTATATTTAATATTTCTAAAATATTAAAGAATAAATATTAAGCTATTTAATTTATTCTATCACCATAGATTAAATTAAATATACTTAACTTATTATTACGATTATGCCATTAACTTCTTAAATAATTATTCTTCCTTTTATGGTATGACCCTTTAGGTTCTCCATATTAAACCGGTTGTGAATAAATCAATTAGAATAATTATAATCTTATTTAAATAAATAAATTAAACTATTAATTTATTTAAATAAATAATATTTATTTTACAATAGGGATAAGCCTCCCTAGCGATTAACGACTTTCTAGATAATATAGATTTTAACATTAATCATAAAAGAACCTTTGAGTAAATAGTTATCGTACAATTCAATCCTTCTACCATATAATGTCCCAATTAAATATAAGACATAGAATTACTGTCAAGTCTTATTTTATTTAATTATATGTATTTCGACTCTTAAATGCACAACTCCAAATAATATAAATTAGAAACTCCTTTCTAATTTCATTCTACCTTGGCCAAGGACTACTGGGTTGTCATTTATCGAATCACATAGGACATTTCTCTTCTTTTACTAGAAGTGGTAGATTCTTTATTGATCATACATTATCTCCGTGTATAACTTATTATACACAAGCATACCCTTTGATATACCCTAAAGGTCTTAAGGAATAAGTCAAAGTATAACTCATCATACACAAGATACTATGATGATCTCAAGTCCAAGGATCACTTGTACTACCATCACTACAAAAATTCCTATTGACATACAAGTAAAACTCCATTAGGTATTCCTTAGCGAGCCACATTCAGTGAACTTATTTTCTACTAAGCACCTACATACTTGCTTTAGTGTCTCCACACAAATGATTATGAGATCAATCATCCTCATCCGATGAGCAAGCAACGTATGTACCAATCTATCTGGATTCATTAATCCCCAATTTAGTAATCCAACGATTGGGAATTATTTTAGTTTTAAGCTTTCTAAGAATTTAGATCTCATTAGAATGATCATCATCATTATTCTAAAAGTATTGCTTAAAACTATGGGTTTATCACATATTATAAAATATCATCATGTAGATAATTAAAAGCCTTTAATAAATTAATACTTTTTATTAATAAATGAAAAAGATTGTTACAAAGTATATGTTTTATCTTCAAACATGATTGACTTTTGTGCATACTACTTTCACAAAGTGCTACCACCATTGTTTCCTTTACTTCCACTCGTTCCTGCTCCTTCTGCTGCCATCTTGGGATAATCCTTAGCCAAATGATTCCTCAACCCGCAATTAAAACAAGCCCCTTTTTAGGGTTAGGGCAATTTGGCGCTATGTGGCCTTCTTTACCACAATTGTAGCAAACCCTCTTTCCCTTCATGCATACCCCTAGGTGATTCTTCCTGTAATTAAGACAAGCCTCCACCTTCTTCTTCTGACTTCCTTGCTGATTACCAGTAGACATATTATCATTCCACTTTCTCTTATGAATATGACTGCCACCACTATTGCTGCAACTAGCTTTGTTGTTCTCACCTTCATTCTTCTTCTTCTTCTGTTCCTGATTGTTCCTACTCAGGGCATCACTTCCACTTTCTGCAATAATGGCCTTCTCCAACACTCGTGCAAATGTGTTCAATTGGAACATTGACACTTTTGCGTACAACTAAGGTGATAAGTGGGTTTTATACCTACGAATCGGTTCCTAATTCAAGCTTAAAGTGTGTTAATTCTTGGTTTTTATGTTTCGTTTTTACTTGTTTAGTGTAATTTCGTGTTTAGGTGTGGTGGCGTGGCTATTGGACTAAAAGAGCAAAGTTATGGTGAAAATAGGCAAGATTTGGAGCTAAAGTGAACATTTAGCAGAAGGTACCCCCGCCGGGGCAGGCCCTTTCTATGAATAACACCCCCGTCGGGGCGGGGGGTCTTGATTCGAGTTGACAGTTTGCATGCCCGCCGGGATGGGCCCTTTACAAGGCTAAACCCCCGTCGGGGCGGGGTTACGGGAGATTAGTGTCCTATTTGTATTAGAATGCTGAATCAAATGGGAGGTTACTGATTGCTTTAGCTTGGAACTCAACTATGGATGAAATTAGAGTCTGAATTCGTGGCTTGGCATATAAAACATACAATAAACACAAGATTAAGGAGGATATGCAAGCAATTAGAGCATAAAGGATATATTTTCTGAGCAAGAGCATTGGAGAAAGAAGATTGATGGCAATTTCACAACAATTTCAGATTGAAGCTAGAGAGAAGGGTGGTTCTGGATTTATTCTTCTTCTTTAGATTAATTTCTGTAATTGGGATGATGTTTACTTTAATTAATTAAGTATTTAATTCATTGACGATGAGCTAAATTCTTTATTAGGCTTATAACGGATCTTTGAGTGGAACGATGATTATGTAACTTTGATTTTAGTTTAATAAGCTATCTTTCAGTTTATCTATGTTGATTTGTGTTTGAATTTATGAATTGCCTTATCACCAATTTTATGTGGACTTGTATGGATTCGAGAGAGGAAATACGAGTCTAGACTTAGTCAATATAGCATGTGTTCTTGAATTCTGTGAATGAATGAAATCTTGATGAATGTTAGGGTAAAGATATGCTTAACATCGCATGTAGTCTGATAGAGAACTTGAACTTAAACCTTCTTTAATTGTAATTCACATAGAGATATAGTGAGTTAGTTAATTAAGGTGTTTAACTTCATTCTATCTAAATTGTGGATTTGAGTTAATATAGTTTTAGTACTTCGAGAGGTGGCTAGTTCTACTTGAGTGTTCTTAATTAATAAACTGGGATAGTGAATTAAATTGGAATAAGTTGTAATAATCAGAGTGATGCTTAGAGTGAAGTTGTAAGCATAATTCTCCAATACTTGTTTGAAAAGTCAGTTTTTAGGGTTGTTGATTGTTTGGTATTCTTAGTAGTTTTAATATTTTTAGTTATAATCTTGAAATTGGTTAGTTTAATAAAATTTGGATTAATAGGAAATTGGTAATTGTGAGGATTAATTTCTAGCTAATCTATGTGGGAACGATACTTGACTTATCATTATATTACTTATTGACCATGTATACTTGCGTGTTGTGTGTATATAAATTTTATCCAACAAGTTTTTGGAGCCACTACTGGGGATTCAGTATAGATTTGATAATTTTGCAATATCAGTTTAATTAGTCCAGTTTTACTTAAACATTTTTCTTTTTGCTTTGTTCTTTCTATTTCAGGTTCTTGAAGTCGGTTTATGTAAACTTGGTCCAAAAACCCAGACTTGCTTCCTTTGGAGGTCGACATCGAAAAACGGTTTGAAAGGCTAAGTAAGTGGATCAAAGACACGAGGGAAGACTTTGAGAATTCTGAAAAAGAAGAAGTAATGGCTGCCAAAGACCAGAAAGCGTTGAGAGACTTTTCTACACCTAAGGTGACTGAGCTTCAGACGAGTATCACCAGGCCAGCGATTGCTGCAAATACATTTGAAATCAAGCCTGGGACGATTCAGATGATCCAAAACTCAGTTCCGTTTAGGGGACTTGCAGATGATGATCCGAATGAACACTTGATCAGCTTTTTGGAGATTTATGACACTTTCAGGTATAATAGGGTGTCGGATGAAGCAGTCAGGCTTTGCTTGTTCCCATTCACTTTGCGGGAGAAGGCGAAGAGTTGGTTGGACTCACTACCATCAGGATCAATAACTACATGGGAAGACCTTGCTAAAAAATTCTTAGCTAAATTCTTCCCACCAGCAAAGACTGCAAAAATGAGGAATGAGATTACTATGTTTGAACAGCAGCATGGAAAATCATTATATGAGGCATGGGAGAGATACAAGGAATTGTTTAGGAAATGCCCACATCACGGATTACCAAAATGGCTGCAGATGAACACATTCTACAATGGGTTAAATGGGAATCTCAAAACGAGTATAGATACAGCTTCGGGTGGAGCATTTATGGCTAAGAAATATGAGGAAGCGTATGAGTTAGTTGAGACAATAGCGGCTAACAACTACCAGTGGCCTACTTCGATGATGACACAACCTAAGGTGGCTGGGGTTTTAGAGGTAGATGGAGTGACCGCGTTGGCAGCATAGATTGCTGCATTATCAAAGAAAATGGATACTCTGGCAGGGACACCACCACAGCAGGTGGCGTATGTGTGCGAATTATGTGCTGGTGAACATCCTACGGAACAGTGCGCCGTTAACCCATCATCAATTCAGTTTGTGGGCAGCTATAACAGGATACCGCCACAAAATATGTATCAAAATGCCTACAACCAGAGGAATAGAAACCATCCCAATTTGTCATGGAGAAATAATCAAAATCAGTAGGCTCCACGATAATCTTTTCCCCCAGGATTTCAAAATCAACATCAACAAATAACTCAGCATCAAGAGAGAAAATCAGATTTAGAAGAGTTGTTGTCGAAGTATATTACGAGCAACGAGGCAGTTATGAAGTCACAAGCAGTAGCCATCAAGAATCTAGAAAATCAGATGGGACAAATGGCCTTAGCATTGAACAATAGACCGCAAGGGACTCTACCAAGTGACACAGAAAAGAATTCGAAGGGAAATCACGAGTAGTGTCAGTCAATCATCTTGAGAAGCGAAAAACAGTTAGATGGGACAATTGCAGAAAATTTAGTTAGAATGGATGACAAAGTTGATGACAACAAAGTGGTTGAAGAGAAACAAGGAGAGAAAAAGAAAGTTGAACAGACAAAGTCGAGTGGCAAGCCAGTTGTGTATCCTCCACCACCGTTTCAACAAAAAGTCCAAAAATAGAAATTAGATAAGCAGTTCACGAAATTTTTAGAAGTTTTTAAGAAACTTCAGATTAACATCCCTTTCGCAGAAGCCCTAGAGCAGATGCCTAGTTATGCTAAATTCATGAAGGGAATTCTATCTAGGAAAAAGAAGTTGGAGGATTTTGAAACTGTGGCATTAAGCAGTTTTACAGCGAAAGTTACCGCCAAAGTTGAAAGATCCGGGGAGTTTTACTATTCCATACACAATTGGTAACATGGCGTTCAATAAATGTTTATGTTATTTGGGGGCAAGTGTGAACCTTATGCCGTAATCTGTATACACCGAATTGGGTTTACCATCTCCGAAACCGACCAATATATCTCTACAGGTTGCAGATAGATCAGTCACGTACCCAAGAGGCATTGTGGAGGATATTTTGGTCAAGGTAGATAAATTCATATTTCCCGCAGACTTCATAATTCTGGATTTTGAGGAAGATAAGAACATTTCCATCATCTTAGGAAGACCGTTCTTGGCTACGGGTAGAACTCTCATCAATATGCAAAAAGGTGAACTAACTATGAGGGTCCAAGATCAGGAAGTAAAATTCAACATATTTAAGGCCATGAAATTTCCTACGGATGAATAAGAATGTTTCAGGATGGATGTCATCGATCAGATAATCAACGAAGACATGGTTAAAAGTTTGGCTAATGATCCATTGGAAACTACACTACTGGGGGATGAAGATTTAGATGATCCAGAGTTTGTGGATTATTTGCATATGCTGGATTCCTTGCCACGCATTAGTAGATTCAAGGCACCGTTTGAGCCATTACACATGGAAGAGAAAGCCACGGTAAGGATGAAACCTTCATTAGAGGAGCCACCTACACTTGAGCTAAAATCACTTCCTAAACACCTCAGGTATGCATATTTAGGTAATTCTAATACTTTACCTGTTATTATTTCTTCTGTGCTTAACGAAATGCAGGAAAATAATTTACTGAGAGTGCTTAGAGAATACAAATCGGCTATTGGTTGGACAATTACAGACATCAAGGGAATCAGTCCATCCTTATGTATGCACATGAAGAGGATTCAAAGCCAACAGTGGGACAACAGAGATGGCTCAATCCGATAATGAAAGAAGTAGTGAAGAAGGAGATTCTGAAGTGGTTGGATATGGGAATCATCCACCCAATTTCAGCCAATTTCAGATAGTGCTTGGGTCAGTCCCGTTCAATGTGTGCCGAAAAAGGGCGGAATGACCGTAGTAAAGAATGACGACAATGAATTAATTTTGATGGGGACAGTGACTGGTTGGAGGGTTTGCATGGACTATAGGAAGTTGAATAAGGCAACCTGCAAATACCACTTTCCTCTACATTTTATCGATCAGATGTTGGATAGATTAGTGGGCCATGAATTTTACTATTTATTGGATGGGTATTCGGGATATAATCAGATAGTCATTGCTCCTGAAGATCAAGAGAAAACTACTTTCACGTGCCCATACGGTACCTTTGCATTTAGGAAAATGTCGTTAGGCTTGTGTAATACTCTCGCTACCTTCTAACGGTGTACGATGGCCATCTTCTCAGACATGGTGGAGAAAAATGTGGAAGTCTTCACGGACGACTTTTCGATCTTTGGGGATAGTTTTGATGTCTGTTTAGAAAACTTAGTCATGGTGTTAAAGCGCTGCGTAGAGACTAACTTGGTGCTTAATTGAGAAAAGTGTCATTTCATGCTTGAAGAAGGAATAATCTTGGGGCACAAGGTTTCGACGAAGGGATTAGAGGTGGATAGAGCAAAGCTGGAAACGATTGAAAATCTTCCACCGGCAACGTCAGTTAAGGGAATCCGAAGCTTTCTTGGACATGCCGGGTTCTATAGGAGATTCATAAAAGACTTCTCTAAGATTGCAAAACCATTGTACAGTCTCTTAGAGAAGGATTCAGTTTTCAAATTTGATGAAGAATGTAAGTTAGCATTTGAGCTATTGAAGAAGAAATTGACTATAACTCTAGTTATTATCGCACTGAATTGGAATATGCCTTTTGAGTTAATGTGTGATGCGAGCGACTTTGCGGTAGGGGTTGTTTTGGGTCAACATCGAGAGAAGACATTCCACGCCATATACTATGCAAGTAAAACCCTTACGGATGCCCAATTGAACTACACAACTACAAAAAAGGAGTTGCTTGTAGTAGTATATGCCTTTGATAAATTCTGTGCATATTTAATTAGGACAAAGGTTGTGGTTTACACGGATCACTCGGTAATCCGGTATTAAATTTTGAAGAAGAATGCTAAGCCTTGACTTATCAGATGGATCCTCCTTCTACAGGAATTTGATTTGGAAATAAAGGATAGAAAGGGGACGGAAAATCAAGTTGCAGATCATTTATCGAGGCTGGAAAATTCTGGTAAAGATGAATAGGATAGGTGTATAATCAACGAGTCATTTTCGGATGAACAGTTGTTTAGAGTCAATGCAGAATTTCTATGGTACGCGGATTTTGCTAATTATCTAGTGAGCAACATCCTTCCCCCTGATCTTACACGACAGCAGAAAAAGAAATTCCTACATGACGTCAAATGGTACATATGGGATGAGCCATACCTATTTAAACAGTGCGCCTACAAGATGATTAGAAGGTGTGTGCCCTATAACGAGGTGAAGAATATAATGCACGAGTGTCATTCGTCTGAATACGGAGGACATTATGGAAGTGAGAGAACAACAACGAAAATTCTTTAAGCAGGGTTCTATTGGCCTATAACATTTAAAGACGGCCACCAATTCGTAAAAAACTGCAATAGATGTCAAAGGGTGGGCAACATATCGAAAAGGAATGAGATGCCACTACAAACTATCTTGGAAATTGAAATTTTTGACGTTTGGGGCATTGACTTTATGGGGCCATTTCCATCATCGTTCAGTAATCAGTACATCCTGCTTGCGGTTGACTATGTATCAAAATGGGTTAAAGCCGTAGCACTCCCCACTAACGATGCCAAAGTGGTTCTTAAGTTCTTGCAAAAGAATATTTTTACAAGATTTGGCACACCAAGAGCTATTATAAGTGATGATGGTAGTCACTTTTGCAACAGATCGTTCACAGCTCTGTTGGAAAAATATGGAGTCAACCATAAGGTGGCGACGACATATCATCCCCAAACAAGTGGGCAAGCCAAAGTTTCGAACAGGGAGGTGAAGAGAATCTTAGAGAAGGTAGTAAACCCAAATAGAAAAGACTGGTCTATCAGTTTGGATGATGCACTATGAGCCTACAGAACTGCTTACAAGACACCAATTAGGATGTCACCATATCAGTTGCTCTACGGGAAAACATGTCACCTACCTGTCGAGTTACAACATAAAGCCTACTGGGCAATTCAGAAACTCAACTTCGATCAAGTAGCAGCAAGAGAAAAGAGGCTACTTCAATTAAACGAACTCGACGAATTCAGACTACAAGCCTATGAGAATTCGAAGTTGTACAAAGAAAAGGTCAAGAAATGGCACGACCAGAAAATCATGCAGAGAACGTTGGAACTGGGGCAATCAGTACTATTGTTCAACTCAAAATTGTGGTTATTCCTAGGAAAGCTAAAATCGAGGTGGTCGGGTCCATTCACTATCAAGATGGTTTTCCCACATGGAGCTGTTGAACTATATAGTAGGAATCCATTGGAGACGTTCAAGGTCAACAGTCAACGGTTGAAGCATTATTGGGGTGGTGAATCCAATTGGGATGTCATAGCAATCACACTTGCGGATGCGCCATAAACAGGGAGTAGTCAGGCTGAACAACTTAAAATCAAGCGCTAATTGGGAGGTAACCCAATCTTACTTTTATTCTTTGTATTTTTTTATTCATGTTAGTCAAATTTTAGTTTAGAATAATAATTAGTATATAATAAGTAGTTAGTAAGTTATATTGTGCTTGATAGTTTTACCTATCACTCTTAATTTGCTTAATCTAACTTCTTATCATGTTTTAATGATGTTTCAGGTACTTAAGAAGAAAATGGATATGCTAAGGATGCAAGGAAAGGGAAATATCAAGGCCATTAGCATATTACACCCCCGCCGGGGTAGGCAACTTTTAGCCTAATACCCCCGCCGGGGCGGGGGTCCTGAGTTCAATAGCAGGCGACAAGCTAGCCGGGGCGGGCCTTTTTAGAACAATACCCCCCGCTGGGGCGGGGGTCTCGAATCCTCACTAACAGACAGCATGCCCGCCGGGGCTGTGGTCCGGATACTGAAAGGCAATTTTGGGAAGTTATAAATCAACAGTGCCACCTTCACCACTCTTTCACTTCAACTTCCTACCACCCCACTACTCCCATACGTTTTTAACACATGATTTAGCAAATTAATCACCACACACCCCACTACATTACACCACTACTTCACCTCATAACTATCTATATCACCTCATCTCTATAAAATCATCCCCTCACAGCCCAATCTAACCACATACACTCCAACCAATTAGTTAGTTCAAGGATTAGGGTTATTATTGGGCGAATTTTTACAGTAATTGAGAGTGAGTGGTTTGTTCTTGCAAAATCTCAACATCCATCACGAGATTAGAAGCAAAAACATAAAGTTTGGGGGGATTGCACGTCTTACACACCAAGTGTTTGACGGTTTGCTTGAGAGAAGTTTGGGGGAAATTATTGTTAAAGCTCACCAATTTTGATTCCATGGAATCTAAACCGGCATCAAAATGACAACGTGGAGAAAGTTCAGGGTCTGCATCACTAACATGGACCTTTGACAAGAAAAAATTTATAAGTGTCATCGTCGTCGACCGCTACGACTACCTTGTGATAAAAGCACTCACACCAGAGCAGGGGTTGGCACTTGACCATGTCGACGGTCAAATGGTGCAACAAATCTATCAGAAAGGTCGAAATAAGTTCACGGAAGAGCCCGAGCCATCAATTATGAGTGTGGTCAAGGAGTTCTATGCCAACGCTGAGGATAAGGCCCCATTCAACTCATTTGTGTAGGGTAGGTTAGTTCCTTTTAGTGCCAACGCCATCAACACATACTGTCAATTATGAGTTCCTAGATATTACCAATACATTCACTTACGTGACAATAATCCTGATTACGAGGATGTTTTAAAGGAGATGACAAAGCCAGGTACCATATGGATCAAGGGCCGAAAAGGGGGCACTGTCTTCCACAGTAAGGATCTCAGCCGGTACGAAAAGATATGGTACGCGTTCGTGTGCGCCAAGCTGTTTCCATCCACACACACGTCAGATGTGACCAAGGAGAAGGCATTACTTTTATATGCCGTTGTCCAAGACTTTATCATTGATGTGGGGGCTATAATCAATTTTTCCATCTGAAGATGCCTGCGAGGACCATTCTCTGGCGGCCTGCCAAACCCATCGCTCATTTATGGGTTGTGTAGACAGGCAGGAATACGATGGTCTGATGATGAGACCACCCAGATGCCGCTTTAAATGTTAGACACGAGGATGATTACACGGTATTCGGTGTGGGTCGGGGGCGAGTCGCACCCTAGAGAAGTTGGGTTTTTATTTCCATTAGCCTCGGAGGATGAGGCTGACGTTGAAGACACCTCGGATGACGAAGAGTTTCAGGGGGATGCAACGATGGGTGAGCAAGGAACATAGGCGACACCATAGCCCAAAACTATATCTAGCCCTCAGTTCCTGCGCCTTCAGCAACAAATGGATGGGTACAACAAGGATGCCCAAAGAGAGATGCAAAGACTCGCAGCGAGGCATGACCATATGTTTGAGGCCATGAATATATCATTTGCCTCATTGAACGCGACGCTACAAAGTTTCAATCCAACTGCGTAATTCCCATACCAGTAGCCAACCCCGATGCCAAGGTTTCCACCCAGTGATTCAGATGAAGAACAACCACCACCGCCACCTCCCGCTTAGAAGATTACAGGGAAGTCCTCACACATTTCTTGCTTTATCTTTCCAATGAGGACATTATAATTTTCAAGTTTGGGGGAGTTAGTTTAATTTTTCATGTTTGCATGTTTAATTTCGTTAGTTAGATTTGGATATGTAGTTCATGTTTAGTTTTAGGATGATTAAATGTTACATTTATGTAGTGATTTAGTTGCACAGTAGCTTAGGGTTGTAAATAGTTTTTATTAAGTTGGCTATAATGTTATGTTTACCATATATATGAAAAAAAATAAAAAAATCATTTAGTTAAGTAGTGTGTTACATTGCATATGTCCAGCGGTTTGATATAGTTCATGTTATTTTGGTCAATGATGAGGTTGAGATTAAGTAGACAAGTACAGTTCCGAACATTAGAACTGTGATGTAATTTTGAGTTATGAATTGGATCTTGTGCATGTTTGACACTAGTATAAAAAGATTAGCACGTTAATGATACTTATGTGGACTGATTAGTTCAAATTGATACATAAGGAATTTCTAAAGGATAATGCTAGTTTAAATAAAAGAATGACAAGGATAGGCGGTGAAGACGATGAATTAGGCAGGAACCTAAGTTTAGGGGAAAAAGTGGGGTATATAAGTTTTATATATAAAATAAATAAAAAAACGCACTAATTGAGTCTTGTGGTGGGTTGAGAAGAAGCGTGAAATGCACTCCCCATAAACACAGGCGTGGGATGGAGCGTAAAATGCACTCACTATCCATCTATCTAAAAAAAAGAATAAAATAGGAAATAAGAGCAAAGAGCCCCCGTGAATGAAAAAGAGAGCATGAATACCCTATTCGGACCCCTAATCTTGATGAATGTTTGATTTTTAGTTGGATTTCGTCTGTTTTTGAAATTTTTGAGTTTACACCATACGATGCCTTCTAAGAGACTTGTTGTGTATTTAATTTGAATCTGCATTAGTTAGCATAAATGTTAAGCGTGCGCACACACACACACATATACACACACTATACCAGTAATAGCAGTTTAAGATTTGAGGATTGATAAGGAATTATTGATTGGTTTTGATATGAATTATTGTTGAGTTTGCTTGATTTCTCTAAGGCCGAAGAAATAAATGTGATTCTATGATACTGCTAGATTCGTAGGCATTTAGATTAGTGCATTACATCTCAGTTCATTGTATTGTATAGCATGTTAGTTTTTGTTTCGTGCTCGAGGACTAGCACATTTTAAGTTTGGGGGATTTTGATAAGTGGGTTTTTTACCTACAAATAGGTTCCAAATTCAAGCTTAAAGTGTGTTAATTCTTGGTTTTTATATTTCGTTTTTACTTGTTTAGTGTAATTTCGTGTTTAGGTGTGGTGGCGTGGCTATTGGACTAAAAGAGCAAAGTCATGGCAAAAATGGGCAAGATTTGGAGCTAAAGTGAACATTTAGCATAAGGTACTTCCGCTGGGGTGGGCCTTTTTGTGCATAACACCCCCGCCGGGGCGGGGGGTCTTGATTCGAGTTGACAATTTGCATGCCCATTGGGGCGGGCCCTTTACAAGGCCCCCCACCGAGGCGGGGGTACGGGAGATTAGTGTCCTGTTTGTATTAGAATGCTGAATCAAATGGGAGGTTAGTGATCGCTTTGGCTTGTGACTCAACTATGGATGGAATTAGAGTCTAAATTCGTGGCTTGGCATATAAAACATATAACAAACACAAGATTACAGAGGATATACAAGCAATTAGAGCATAGAGGACAGATTTTCTAAGCAAGTTGGAGAAAGAAGGTTGAAGGCAATTTCACAACAATTTCAGATTGAAGCTAGAGAGAAGGGTGGTTCTGAATTTATTCTTCTTCTTTAGATTAATTTCTGTAATTGGGATGATGTTTACTTTAATTAATTCATTATTTAATTCATTGACGATGAGCTAAATTCTTTATTATGCTTATAACGGATTTTTGAGTGGAACGATGATTATGTAACTTTGATTTTTAGTTTAATAAGCTATCTTTCAGTTTATCTATATTGATTTGTGTTTGAATTTATGAATTGCCTGATCACCAATTTTATGTGAACTTGTATGGATTCGAGAGAGGAAATACGAGTCTAGACTTAGTCAATATAGCATGTGTTCTTGAATTCTGTGAATGAATAGAATCTTGATGAATGTTGGGGTAGAGATATGCTTAACATCGCATGTAATCTGATAGAGAACTTGAACTAAAACCTTCTTTAATTGTAATTCACATAGAGATATAGTGAGTTAGTTAATTAAGGTGTTTAACTTCATTCTATCTAAATTTTGGATTTGAGTTAATATGGTTTTAGTACATCGAGAGGTGACTAGTTCTACTTGAGTGTTCTTGATTAATAAACTGGGACAATGAATTAAATTGGAATAAGTTATAATAATCAGAGTGTTGCTTAGAGTGAAGTTGTAAGCCTAATTCTCTAATACTTGTTTGAAAATTCAGTTTTTAGGGTTGTTGTTTGTTTGGTATTCTTAGTAGTTTTAATATTTTTAGTTATAATCTTGAAATTGGTTAGTTTAATAAAATTTGGATTAATAGGAAATTTGTAATTGTGAGGATTAATTTCTAGCTAATCTATGTGGAAATGATACTTGACTTATCATTATATTACTTGTTGGCCACGTATACTTGCGTGTTATGCGTATATAGATTTTACCCAACAAGGCTTCAACCCTTGTTCAAACCTCTTAGCTTTCCTTTCATCCGTATTCACCTGATAAGTTGCGAACCTAGCCAAGTCGTTGAATTTTGTGGCATATTCTGGCACCGCCATATTACCCTACTTCAATTCAAAAAACTGAACCTCCATCTGGTTCTAGGAGCTCGTTGGGAAGTACATCTCAAAGAACATCTCTTTAAACCTATCCTATGCGATCACACCTGGTCCTCCTCTAACCTTGTTCGCCTACCACCAGTAACTAGCCTCTGATTTTAGCTTAAACGTTGCAAAAGGCATCTTCTAGTCGTTGTTGACCCTAGTAACATCAAATACCTTCTCCATCTCCATAATCCAGGTCTGAGCTTCGACCGGATTCATGGATCCCCTAAATTCTGGCGGTCATACTACCTTGAAATCCTTAAACGGGGTAGCTTGAGCTTGCGGTTGATTCGCAAGTGCTCTAGCTAACAGATGTACCAACTGCTGCACAAGATTAGCGCTGACATTGTTGTTAGTGTTATTGTTGTTGATGATGTTTGTGGATCCTTCCTGTGCTTGTTGACGTGCTGGGCGTCTTCTTGCTGGCATTTTCTATTTAAGATATACGCTTATTAGATCATTACTCAATCTCTTAAATATTTAAGGCTTAACTTAAATATTTTAAGATTATTTAACACATAACATCTTGAATAAACATTGATATTTTATTCATTAATAACTTTCAAAACATTGAGAGATAGCATCACTGCTATTTACATCAATTATCCCGAGATAAAGAATCTTCAGGATTAAATCATCATATTCCATTACTTATATTTACACTGGAATTTACATCATTAACTACCATAGATATTCACATAATTCATAATGTTCCTATCACGGCCTATTAAGACATCGAACAGCTTCTCTGTGCTTTTCTTCCATGATACGAAACATTGTCCTACGATCCAGCATGTACCAAGGTAAGTCCTCAAACTGAATTAGATATTACATAACTCGATCCTGAGCTTTTTTCACTGCAGCTTTGAATGCACAATCCATCTCCACCATCCGGCCTTTTTTGCCTGCACCTCTTCCTCAGCTACATCTGCTCGCTGGGAAGCCTCCTCATAAGCATCTTCAGCTTTGGCTCGCTTAGCGGATTCCTCTCTCAGATCATCCTTCAACTTTGCAACCTCTGCTATCAACTACACATTGTCACCCTCTAAGTGAACTAATTTCCACTCCACATTTCCAAGACGTGCATCAAAACCTTGGATTTCCTCATTCTTATGACCTATAGTGTTCTGACGTTTATCTGCCAGCTCCTTCAATTCTCTGACTCTATCCTGAAGTTCAATGTTACGGTCATACACCTCGTCATACATCTGAGCTGCAATAGAGTTTGGTGGTAACTCATCTTCCTCCTCAGGATCCTCCTTCAGATCAGTCTCAGACAAATGCTCCTGACCCATAACAGTGATCAATGGAGATGGCTCTCTCTGTACCAACTGCTCCCAGACAACATGGATGTCTCGGGGCTCCTCCTCTATGTACTCGAGGTTCCTCCTCCCCAACTCGACTAGATCCTCCAACATTCGACATCCTAACAACACTGTTTTAAGTTTTTTTTAGTTACTAATCGATACTTGCGAGCACATAAGGTCTTTTATTATCTTCAACGAATTAAGGAATTTATTTCTTAGAACTCGATAAGAATTTATCACTACTACGTTCTCAATCTTCTATAAGGCTACTACCTAAGGTTGTTCCCACACCTAAGGTTCATAACCTACAGCTTTGATACCAACTTATGACACCCCCAAATCCAGGTACTCAAACTTCCCTCAGATTTGGTGTTCACTCAACAAAATAATTAACATCTAACTACCCATAATAATGATAACAATAAAATTGAAATAGAAATCCTCCCAATATAAGGTTACAACATCTTAAACGAATAAATCCTAGGTTATCTTACCATAATACATTATATGCGGAAACATCTTAAACAAATAAGTCTTAAACATCACATCATAAGTCTTAATATAAACATTCAAATATTAAATAAGTCTTCATCATTTGCTTGATTTTCCCTTGCCTTTACTTGAGGATGACTCATCAACTTTTTCAATCTTAGCTGCAATGTTATTATGCAAGAGTGAGTAACAATTGCCCACAATTTTAACAATAGAATAATAATAATAACATGCGAATAAATAATGGATACTGAGCCAAAAGAAGTCTCGACTTTTGAATTAAGAGTAGAACATGAATCAAAAGTACATCTGAGGGTCATAAGACCATGAACTATGTCCTAGGTTATCAAGTATTTCTACTTTAAACCTTTAACTGTCGTAAGACTATATGTACCTAACTTCTCGTACTTAGGGAGATTAGCCCTATGTACCATGTATGTGCACAACATCTTAACGTTATCGCGTAATATAATCCCATGTAGCAAGGTTATTCATCTCAGCTTTGACATTAGAGTTCACCCCAAAGGACGTTTGGTTTGGATTGATCTCAAGGGTAATTTAGAGTTCAATAATCATCAACTAAGGATTAGTTGAATCAATAAAGAATCACTATCTATTCAAGATTTCAATTCAAAGATTGAATCTCAACTCTATATAATTGACTGAAAAGATTGGATCTCAATTCTACACAATTGAATGAACTTTATACAATAGAAATAATACTTCAAAAGAATTAGAACATTTCATTTGGAATCATAAACTTGAATAATTAAGCTTTGAACAGTTCGAAATAAGAATACGAAGCTTGCTCAATAATAATAAGATTTAAGAACTTGCTCAATGTAAGAATAGGGTTTGGAAACTTGCCTCGTGCGTAGGCTAAACGATTATTACTCACGTTCACCACAAGTTCTACACAAATACCATATGTATTCACGACATTCATTAGTTACATTAATACTAACCTTATAGGTTTAGTTCCCTCTTTTAATACAACTTGTTAACTTAGTTTAAATTCTGCTCATTACCATCATTCACATACACATGACTGAAATCTCAAATCTTAAGTTTAAACAACATCATATCATTTCATGGACGTCATTTTATTTTATTTTAACATGGTTTAATCAGTTACAAAACATAGCAGTTATAAAGTCACAAGACCTTTTCTAATTTATTTTTATAATTCTCTTATTATATGGTTCATTAGTCACACTTTCACTTAATTATTTAATATAAACTCCATTTTATTTAACAAATTATTACCCTTCTAATTTAATTACTTAATAAAATTAGAATATTTTTATTCCTTCACTATTATTACACTCGAATAAATTATTCCATAATAATTTTCATCGAATATTTATTTTATTCCATAAATATTTCAACTAAAATATTCATTTTATTTGATAAATATTTTAATAATAATTTCCATCGAATATTTATTTTATTCTATAAATATTTCAACTAAAGTATTCATTTTATTTGATAAATATTTTAATAATAATTTTCATCGAATATTAATTTTATTTTATAAATATTTCAACTAAAATATTCATTTTATTTGATAAATATTTTAATAATAATTTTCATCGAATATTTATTTTATTCCATAAATATTTCAAATAAAATATTCATTTTGTTTGATAAATATTTTTATTATTATTTATTTTATTTTTTATTTTTATTTTTATTTTTTTTGTGATGCCCGCCGGGGAGGGGTAATTTAGCTTGGTAACGTCTGTTGGGGCGGGGTTACCCAGATTCAGTTTCTGCAGTTCGCGAAGAACACAGAACAAGGCCAATTTAGGCCAAATTAAATTTCACACAAACAACGAAAACAATTTCACCCACATGTTCTGAACTTAACAGAAACATTCTATAACATTCTTAGCATGTTTTTAACAACTTAAGTCACATAAACAACAAGATTTAAAGCCATAATTTTGATGTTCTTATGAAAAACTCTATTTTTATCATTCTTAACGAAATCAACTACCGCGAACTCGTTTTTCAACCAAATCAGTCCATACAAGTTTCGTTCTTTTCGTTTTTACATATATAAACATAATCATTCATCAATTTACCGATTAATATGTAATTGAAGCGTGAATTTTTATACTTTTAAGCCATATTCATATGTTCTTACTCTATAAACCATAAAACTCCAATTAAACACAATTACATGAATTTGATTACTCTAAAACACATATAAATTATATATAATTGAACTATTCATGTTAATAAACATATACAACATCATAAATTCAACAATTAACCATAAAGTTCAATTACAAAGAGTTAAAAATTGGTTTTCATGAAAAACTTTAAGAACGTAAATTAAAACTTGAGATTATGGGATTACCTTTGATTTCTCTGTTAAAATGATGGGAACTTCCTTAATTCTCTAACTCCTTCTTCTTCTATTATCTCACTATACTCTCAAGCTTCTCTCTTTTCTAAGTTTATGTTTTCCAAATTTAAAAATAAATGAACTGAATGCGTATAATATAACTGGTGAGGATGTGGGGTAGCGGTTAAGCGCAGTTTGGCCTTAACTGCTCCCACATTCTCAAGGCCATGTTTGGCTATGCTTGGCTTGTTTTAAATTCCTTTTCTAACTTATTTTAATTAACTTATTTATTATATAGTTTATTTGTCATACTTTTAATTAATCAAATAATAATATTTAACTCAATTAAATAAAAGGTAATATCAGTCATTAAATCACATCATCACATAATTAAAATTCTCATTTATTAAATATAACACATAATTTATATTCTCAATAAATCCCTAATTAATTATTTAATTAATTAGAACAAAATTAAAATTATTTGACAACTAATTTAATTTAATTATCTCAATTAAATTCTCATGACAACAAATCACATCATTAACATGAATCTTAACGATTTAATAAGATTTAGGGTTTAAACCTTTTTGGTACAAAACTTGATTTCTGCTCCTTGATTCTGTTCTTGGTAAGCTAAGTTGTTATCTTGGCTTTATTTTTGACTGACTTCCTCTCAAAATTTCGGAGGTTGAAGAGAGAGAAAGGGTCTTGGCTAAATGAGAAGTAAAGTAAGATTTTTCTTACTTTAATTCACTAACTTTTGATTTCCATGGCCAAGAATATTGTGATGTGGCCTAATGGTTGATTTGTGGTGAATTAGGACACTTGTCAAGCCTCCTTGGTGACTCACCACAATTAGAAAATATATTTTACTTAAAAATTAAGTAAAAGGGTATTTTGGTAATTTTGCACTTATTAAGGGTATTTTAGTAATATCCCCTACAATTTGAAGAGTAATTTGGTCTTGTCACATATATCCCATAACTTTTAACCCTTAAGGTTTAATACTTAACATTAGGGTTCCCAAATTAGGGTTTTTAAATTTTCGATTAGGGTTTATGATTCCCGAAACTGAAATTAGGATTTCCAACTAATCGTTAGGTTTTTTAACTGAACATTGATGTTCTTATCATAACATTAGGGTTGCTAATGTTGCACTTTAGCTGCTCAATACTTGACCCTTAAACACATACACATACGCATACACACATATAATCACATACAGTTCATAAACTATACAAGTCCTTCACAAAAGTTTTTAAATCTACACCTTATTTCCGGTCTACGTCTTATTATTGAACCTTTATTTAATCATTTAAGATTTTATTAATCGTCTAAATTCTTGGGTTGTCACATTCACCCCTTCTTTTAAGAATTTCGTCCCCGAAATTATAACCTACTACACACTACACCTTTCATTCACCAAAACTAGGTTTTCAATATAACCTTCAATCTAATCATATCATATTCTACCCGTACGCAACGAGTTCATACTGTTTCATACACATCATCACAAACTACCCAAAACATCATTCTAAAGAGTAAAAATTTTCAAATCATGCTGAGGAGTCATATAGACCATGAACTTTCATTTTTAATTTTTGAAAATGTTTGTACAGAAATTCATCTGCAAACCGTTTTATTTGGACACCAACTTGTGTAAATTTGATACCAATTTGCATTAACTTGACACCAACTTGTGTCAATTTGATACCAACTTGTATCACATAATGCTAACACCAACTTGTGTCGGATACCAACTTTTATCCATTTGATACCAACTTAACATAAGATTTTGTACCAAAATAATTTGATTTGGTATAAGCTATCAAATAATACTTTGAACATTGATCTAGCTGAATCAAATAGCTTAGACTCATACTAATAATTCAATTTCAATCGAAACATGTATGGCCAAACCCCGTTGGCAATAGTTTATCTTTAAAATTCTGAAATTATGATGTCATGATATTGTACTGTATTTACAGCCCGTTTGAGGATTCCGTCATTGTGTGACTTTGTCATAATACATCATACTATAGTGAGTTGACGATCTTTCGATCACATCCAACACTAAGTAATTCTGCATTTATAACTCCATTAAATTTTTATCATTTTTGCAACAGGTTACATGATGCATTAATGATATAAAATACATTTTGATATTTTTAAATTATTTTCATCTAGCTAAAACAATTAGCATAGACTATTCTTTAAATAGTTCAAAAATCATTGCAAATCAGTTTTAGTGTTATCATACCTCAACAGGTAACGATGTGTCAGGGTCCCGAAGTCCATACATACACACTGGTCACCATGCAATTAGAATAACAATATTCATTTTTCTTTTTTTAAAGGCACATCAGTGCGAATTTAGCTTGATATCAAAAATTTCAAAGTTTAACATAGCTAGGAGATTTGGAAATACATACGCTTCCACCATCAGCTTCACTTTCTATAATGAACTATTGCTTAATAAGTCTATCTGTTCCTATCATCCTCAATTCTCCATTCACAACTTAGTTATATCCCAGTTCATCAAACTTACCACACATTATGAGTTCAAGAACTTTCCATAATAATATGAGTTTAGGAACTTATCCTAGCAATACGTAGTTCAAGAACTGATCAAGAACTGTCCATACACTTAGGGGTTCAAAAATATATGATTATGAGTCACGAACTTACCATAAGTATGAGTTTTAAGATCTCGCACCTAATCTTATATTCTCTACCTATCTGTTATACCCATGAGAAAAGAATTACCTTCTCAACATGTATATAACAAATAGCGTGACACAAATATTTCAATGATTATCAGTGCCAGAAACTAAGTGGTTGTCAAACCAAACTCGGCCACTAATCAATATAGGAAGCTAAGCGGTTGTTAAACCAAGGACAATTCCCCGCCCATACAAAGAATTGTTCAACTCAACCACTACATCGTTATAAGAAGCTAAGTGATTTTAAAACTAAGTACAAATTCCTCGCCCATACAAAGAATCATACAAATTAGCTGTTGACATGAGTCCTCAATTGAAATCCCACATAATCCTAGCTTCATACTTACTCCATACGAATTTTGTTTAATTCGTATTGCATCCTCCCCAACCCTTTTTCTGAATTGGAATAATACCAATTCATAGTACCACTTACATACAACAATTTTGCTGTAAAAGTTTTTAATCATTTGATTGATCCTCCTCCCTGCTATGACCTTATTAGATCACGTGGCGATCTCATATTATAATCGTATTATATTACGATTCTTTCCTATGTTATGTTCGTTTTGTTTCACGATCTTCATTCCCCGTATACTTTTAGTCTTTTAGACTCCATCTATTCATTACTACTGTTCATCTTTATTATCAGAGTTAGGTAATTCTGGATCTTTTATAACTTGTCGAGATTCATCTTTGAATCTTAATGATGCACTAACTCTATTTGAGTTATTCTTTGTAAGACCCCAACTTATTAATAAATGAAATTAAATTTTCTCTATTTATTATTTTGAAATAGAAAGGGTTGATTTGATTAATGTGGTTAGTTATGGGTAAAATGCGTAAATATTTCAAATAAGCAAGTGGTTATAAAATATTCATTTTTGGTCGATGAATATTCGTTTGGTCGTGAAATATTCTTGCTGTCGGGGAATATTCGTACGATGGCGCAACCTTGTGTGGGCCCCATAACGGAAAGCGATTGGATGAAGAAAATGACAAGTATAAGTTGTTTATAAATAACGGCGTAGTTGTTACCGTTAATACTGTTGGAATACCTGGTTGTTAAAAAATAGTAGCACACGATATTGCACCAATTATTGATTCTTACGTAAGAAGGCATTACTCAATAATTGTTACAGTAGTTACTGTTCAATATTTTATTTTATTGATTCAATAATTGTTGCGTTGATATTTTATATTATTGTTGTTTCAATAATTGTTGTTGCACAGTATTTTCCATTATCAGATCAATAATTCATATTATTTGAATAATATTATTAGATAGCATTATTGGCAATGTCTAGAAAGTTATGTCTAGAAAGTTCTGTCTAATGAGAGGTTTGGTCATCTAATTGTGCGCTAGTAAGGAGAAATCCTTATTGGAAAGCCCCCTCTTTTCTGGGAACGGCCTGGTTGCCATAAATATTGTGATTCTGTAATATTATTTGTGAATAATTAATTATTGATTCATATGATAAGGAAATATTTATTCTATGTGGATATAAATGTTGGATATATTTATTGTGGTTAAAAATGAAGGAGTTAATGTTGAGGTGTTTTATCAGTATTTTTATCGGAATGGAGGTATTAAAAATTAAATCAGGGTTTTTGAGAAATATTGCGGGGGTTATAATTTTTAATCCGACCGTTGGATCGTGGTAATTTTTGGATATGTTATTCATATATAAGTTGAGTATATGTCCACAAATTTTGAACCGTTAAAAATGAACGTATGATTTGTTATGAAGTTTACGAGATGACTGGTTTAGAAATTATAGAAGTTGCGAAATTTGTCATTTTGGTGGAAAATTCTAGAATTGGTGGGTCCCACTTTTGGTTGGTGAAAATATGCTGAGATTTTTATTCAAATGTGGTGGGTGGGAATAGTAACAGGTAAAGCCATCAGGTTGCAGGTCAAGTCTGCTTCGGCGTGCTAACATTTTCCTATAAATAGAGGGCTAAGTTAGAATTGAAAATCACACCAGAAATAAGTTTTCTCTCTTTCTCTCTCTAGATTATTGAGTGTATTTTGGGAGTATTTAGATACTTTGTGAGTTTCTATTCATCAGTGTAAGTTTTCTTCAGCCTTATGCCGATATTCCGATCTAAAGTACTGATATTTTGAGGTAAGGGATGTTATATTCTTCTTAAAATGATATTTTCTTCAATATCATTATACCGAAATGTTGGTATGAACTTTTTATCAAATTTGGAATTTTTTGTGTCGAGATTACTATTCACGTATACATTACTATTCACGTATACGACACTATTCACGAATACGACACTATTCATCGAAAAATGAAATTTTCTTCTTTTTGTCCAAGTTGTCTATTATGGTTACTATCTTTTATTGTGTCCATGTTTTGATCTTTATTTTTGAATTCTGCTTCAAAATTGGTTATTATAGAGTATTATTGAACTTGGATAAACTGTAATACGAATTCCTAATATTTGTTCTTTTATCTCACTAGATTCGTTTTCTTTATAATATTTTTTTATCATCCTCAGTCCTAAATGATGATACTACTGAATATCTTTGGCCTGTAGTGCAAAGATGTATGATTACCTGATGAATATCTTTGGCCTATTGTGCAAAGATGAATATTTGGTTAAAGATGGTTATTAATTGATGTTACATGGATAAAATATTAATGATAGTCTTTTAAATCTTAGAAGATAGTAGAATTCATTCTCTACTTGACTCTTCTAATGGTTTGCTGTTTTCGCTACAGTTGTTGATCTAAAACTTATTGTCGATTATATTCTATCAGATTTTTCCCTGTTGAATACTAATGATAATTTGTTGTATATTATCTTAGTCATAATATTCTTTACTGGGCTAGTTGAGCTCACCCTTTTCCTTTTTGTTCCATTTTTCTTTTCAGGAGGTGAGAACATGGCAGGATCTAGTCGGGGTATGGAGTGATGGTTTTAGAAAGATGTTTTAGCAGTCCTCACTATTTCTGTAAAATAGTGTTTAAATAATTGTAATGAGGACTTATTTGAGTGCGGATATTGTCTAGAAGACAATATTTGTATTTAAACTCACACTATGTGTTGTCGTATTTTGCACGACAATTGTATTATTGAAGTTGTAGTTTATTTTTGTACCATGTATTTGGTGACTCAGAATGGGTGTTGTATGCCTATTTTGGGGGCGTCACAGTTGATATCAGAGCTTAGGAATATGATCCCTGGCTGAGATGTGAGATAAGAACTAGGAGGGGAGGGACGGGAAATTCCTTCGCTAGTATGACCTGACTAAGTTTATTTGGTGTTTATTTGGTCGGTCAGAGTATGGGGATAATATATGACATGACTATTAACCCTTGTTTTATGACAGTATTTAAGAATGGCAGCTGAGAACGTTAATAATGGAGTAAATCAGACCGTGGAGACCTTTGATCACCACCCAGGGGAACGTGCAACAGGAAGGCAATATTCCTCCTGTAAACAACGTTACCGAGCAAACGATGAATGATGGAATGTTTAGGAGCTTTTTGCAGTTCATACAAAATCAGACGAGGGAGACTCGTGTGCAGAATACGGGTGGAAATGATAACAACGTGTGGTTTGTCATAGCCAAGCAGTTCAAAGAATTGGGACCACCAGAATTTAAGGAAAAGCCAGATCCGATCATGGCGGAAACGTGGGTCAAGCAAATTACCAAGATATTCGATGTCTTGAGATGCACGGAGGAACAGAAGGTTCCATTCGCCACCTTTATGTTCCTCGGTGAGGCAGACTACTGGTGGGAGTCTGTGAAGCGTACCCAGCCTAACGCACTCAACATGTCCTGGGAAACATTTCAGAAACTATTCAATGACAAGTACTTTCCTGAAAGTATTCGTCATATGAAGGAGGTGGAGTTTATCAGACTGGAATAAAACAACATGACGGTGTCCCAGTACGAGGCGAAGTTTGCAGAGTTATCCAGGTTTGCACCTCATTTGGTCGAAAATGAGGAACGAATGACAAGGATGTTTCTGAGAGGTCTAAAACCCGAGATTCGACAATATCTTATCTCTCATAAATTTTTTTTATATTCAGATGTTGTAAACATGGCTCAATTATTAGAGCGAGATAATGAGTATGTGCAACCGAGGGACCACAACCAGGGTCATACCGGTGGCGGCAGTCATCGAAGCAATGAAAACCAGCAGGGAGAAAAATATTCGGATAAAAGCGGTAACCACTCTGGTGGTAATCGTGGCCGTGATAATAGAAGGAGCGAGTCGGGAGGAGATTTCAAGAAGAGAAGGTACAATAATGATAACATGAAGACGTCAGTACAAATATCAATTTCTTTTAGGGGAGGAGAACGAGCACCGATCGTTTGTTACAAATGCGGGAAGGAGGGACACATCAGCCCAAACTGCCCACAACAGTTCAAGGTATGTTATAACTGTAGAAAGGAAGGTCATATAGCTAAAGATTATCTTGTTGCAAAACCAAGTTCAACGGGGATAGTGACTCCGAAGGCTGTTCCGGACAAGTCAAAATCGATGGTTCCTGGAAGGGCGTTTGTCGTGACTGTCCAAAACGCGAGGAACCCAAACGAGGTGATCACGGGTAAGCTAATCATAAACTCTTGCGAAGTTTATACCTTATTAGATACCGGTTCTACCCATTCTTTTATCTCTCCTGCTTGTGCTTAACGTTTAAACTTGACTCCGGATAAATTAGACTTTGACCTATCTATGGAGACTCCGTTAGGAGAAACTTTCATTACATCTATAGTTTATAAATCTTTCTTAATCCAAGTTGGCACAATCACATTACCTGTTGACCTTATCTCTTTAAAGATACTTGCTTTTGATGTGATTTTAGGAATTAATTAGTTAACTACTCATCATGCCAAAATTGATTATTTTCGTAAGGTTGTTAGTTTTCATATACCTAACCAACCTGTTATGCAAATTCAAGCAACCAAACCACTAAAATCAATCGCTGTCATACCAAGCCATAAAGCCATTCGTTTATTGAAAAATAGATGTCAAGCTTTAATAGCCCATGTTATGGACTTGAACAAAAACACGTCAGATTTGAATAATATTTCTGTTGTTAGTGAATTTCCTAACGTATTTCCTGAAGAACTTCCCAGTCTACCCCCAGAACGTGAATTTAAATTCTTTATTAACCTTGAACCTGGTACAAAGCCCATTTCTAAAACCCCATATCGAATGGCTCCTATTGAACTTCAGGAGTTAAAGGTTCAACTACAGGAGTTGTTGGACATCAGTTTTATTCGTCCTAGTACATCTCCTTGGGGTGCTCCTGTTTATTCGTAAAGAAGAAAGACGGGAGTATGTAACTTTGTATCGACTACCGAGAATTGAATCATGTCTCTATCAAGAATAGGTATCCGCTACCTCGCATTGATGTCCTGTTTGACCAGTTACAAGGAGCACAATTCTTTTCAAAGATCGATCTTCGTTCTGGATATCATCAGCTGAAGATTAAAACTGAGGACATTCCAAAGACTGCCTTCAGAACTTGGTACGGGCATTATGAATTCTTTGTCATGTCTTTTGGATTGACTAATGCTCCTGCTGTCTTCATGGATATGATGAACCGTGTATTCAAAGAATATTTAGATTAGTTCGTTGTTGTCTTTATTGATGACATCCTCATCTATTCCAAAAGCCGTGAAGATCATGAGCGCCATTTGAAGCTGGTACTGCAAAGGCTTCGTGAAAATAAGCTATATGACAAATTGAAGAAATGCGAGTTCTGGCTTGAGGAAGTAGCATTCCTTGGGCACGTGGTGTCAAAACATGGAGTATCTGTCGACCCGGCGAAGATTGAAGCCATACAAAGTTAGGAGCAACCGAAGTCGGTGACCAAAGTACGTAGCTTTCTGGGCTTAGCTGGGTATTATCGGAGATTCGTGGAAGGATTTTCTAGAATCGCTACTCCGTTAACTCAGCTGACTCGAAAGGATATAAAATTCGGTTGGAGCGAGGATTGTGAGAAGAGTTTTCAAGAACTTAAGAGGAGACTCATTTCGGCACCTGTTCTGACAATACCATCTGTTTCGGATGGATTTGTTATCTACAGGGATGCTTTAGGCAAAGGGTTAGGATGTGTTCTCATGCAACATGGGAAAGTCATAGCCTATGCCTCGCGACAACTCAAAGAATATGAGAGGAATTATCCTACTCATGATTTAGAGTTAGCAGCAGTTATTTTCGCGTTGAAGATTTGGAGACACTACCTGTATGGGGAGAAAGTGGAGATCTATACAGATCATAAAAGCCTCAAATATTTCTTCACCCAAAAGGAACTCAACATGCGGCAACGACGTTGGCTTGAGCTGTTGAAAGATTACGATCATACCATGCAATATCATCCTAGAAAAGCGAACGTAGTAGCTGACGCATGAGTAGAAGATCATATGCGGGTACGAGTGCAATGTTGTTAACACAAAGGCCCATTTTGCTTGATTTGCAAAGGATGGAGATAGAGATGAAGGCTCCAAGTACCCACATGATGATATCAAATATACGAGTAGAACCGACTTTAATCGATAAAGTTAAAGCTGCTCAAGCTGCGGACATGGAGCTGATGCGTATGAAGAAGAAAGTGCAAGAAGGTGCTATTCCAGAAGTAAGAATCGATGAAGAAGGAATACTTCGAGTCAACTCCAGACTTTGTGTTCCTAACGATTTTGCCTTGAAGCATAGAATCATGATGGAGGCACACAACAACCGTTTGCAATCCATCCTGGGAGTACCAAAATGTATCATGATCTTCGACATACATTTTGGTGGAGCAATATGAAAAGAGAGATCGCGGAGTTTATCTCGAGGTGTTTAACTTGTCAACATGTAAAGGCAGAGCATCAAGTGCCAAAGGGTCCATTGCAACCACTTGAGATCCCGAAATGGAAGTGGGAACACATTACCATGAATTTTGTTAAAGGTCTTCCCAAGGTTTCTCAAGGCATAGATGCGATTTGGGTTATTGTTGATAGATTAACCAAGTCTGCTCATTTCTTGCCTATACGTGAGACTTATTTCCTTGAACGTCTTGCTCGTATGTAAGTGAATGAGATTGTGAGATTGCATGGCATGCCATTATCCATAGTTTCGGATCGTGACCCAAGATTCACTTCACGATTTTGGGTTAGATTGCAGAAAGCTATGGGCACGGATTTACGATTTAGTTCAGCATACCATCCTCAAACGGACGGGTAATCAGAGAGGACTATTCAAACCCTTAAAGATCTATTAAGACTCCGTGTTCTAGATTTCAAAAGAAGTTGGGATAAGTACTTGCCACTGGTGGAATTCTCCTACAACAACAGTTATCAGGCAAGTATAGGTATGGCTCCATTTGAAGCCTTGTATGGACGAAAGTGTCGTTCTCCAGTATGCTGGGACGAGGTGGGTGAAGCAACATTATTGGGACCAGAATTGGTACGCATAACTACAGAGAAGATCCAAACGATTCGACAACGTATACAAACGTCACAGGATCGACAAAAGAGTCATGCAGATCTTCATCGAAAGGATGTAGAATTTAGTATTGGGGATCATGTATTGTTACGTGTTGCACCATGGAAAGGAGTTACAAGATTTGGGAAGAGAGGAAAGCTCAATCCACGATTTGTTGGTCCATTTGAAATTCTTGACCGAATAGGAAATGTGGCATATCGACTCACATTACCTCTAAGCATGTCTCGTGTTCATAGTGTTTTTCACATATCTGTGCTTCGTACATATGTGAAAGACCCGAATCACATAATTGAGTTAGAACCAGACGAGATAGCCGAAGATTTAACGTACGAGGAGGTACCTGTTAAGATCTTAGATAGGAAAGAGCATGTTCTATGCACGAAGGTTATACCACAAGTTAAGATTTTATGGAGAAACCATGCTATTGAAGAAATGACCTGGGAGTTAGAATCAGAAATGAAAGCGAGGTATCCTAACCTTTCCAAAACACCAGGTACGTACGTCAATTTCGAAGACGAAATTTCATAAGGAGGGGAGGTTGTAAGACCCCAACTTATTAATAAATGAAATTAAATTTTCTCTATTTATTATTTTGAAATAGAAAGGGTTGATTTGATTAATGTGGTTAGTTATGGGTAAAATGCGTAAATATTTCAAATAAGCAAGTGTTATAAAATATTCATTTTTGGTCGGTCAATATTCGTTTGGTCGTGGAATATTCTTGCTGTCGGGGAATATTCATACGACGACGCAGCCTTGTGTGGGCCCCATAACGAAAAGCGATTAGATGAAGAAAACGACAAGTATAAGTTGTTTATAAATAACGGCGTAGTTGCTACTGTTAATACTGTTGGAATACCTGGTGGTTAAAATACAGTAGCACACGGTATTGTACCAATTATTGATTCTTACGTAAGAAGGCACTACTCAATAATTGTTACAGTAGTTACTGTTCAATATTTTATTTTATTGATTCAATAATTGTTGCGTTGATATTTTATATTATTGTTGTTTCAATAATTATTACTGCACAGTATTTTCTATTATCAGATCAATAATTCATATTATTTGAATAATATTATTAGATAGCATTATTGGCAATGTCTAGAAAGTTCTATTTAAGGAGAGGTTTGGTCATCTAATTATACGCTAGAAAGGAGAAATCCTTATTGGAAAGCTCCCTCTTTCTTGGGAACGGCCTGGTTGTCATAAATATTGTGATTCTATAATATTATTTGTGAATAATTAATTATTGATTCGTATGATAAGGAAATATTTATTCTATGTGGATATAAATGTTGAATATATTTATTGTGGTTAAAAATGAAGGAGTTAATGTTGAGGTGTTTTATCAGTATTTTTATCGGAATGGAGGTATTAAAAATCAAATCAGGGTTTTTGAGAAATATTGCGGGGGTTATAATTCTTAATCCGACCGTTGGATCGTGGTAATTTTTGGATATGTTATTCATATATAAGTTGAGTATATGTCCACAAATTTTAAACCGTTAAAAATGAACGTATGATTTGTTATGAATTTTACGAGATGACTGGTTCAGAAATTGTAGAAGTTGCGAAATTTGTCATTTTGGTGGAAAATTCTAGAATTGGTGGGTCTCACTTTTGGTTGGTAAAAATGTACTGAGATTTTTATTCAAATGTGGTGGGTGAGAATAGTAGCATGTAAAGCCATCAGGTTGCAGGTTAAGTCTGCTTCGGCGTGCTAACATTTTCCTATAAATAGAGGGCTAAGTTAGAATTGAAAATCACACCAGAAATAAGTTTTCTTTCTTTCTCTCTCTAGATTATTGAGTGTATTTTGGGAGTATTTAGATACTTTGTGAGTTTCTATTCATCAGTGCAAGTTTTCTTCAGCCTTATACCGATATTCCGATCAGAAGTACTGATATTTTGAGGTAAGGGATGTTATATTCTTCTTAAAATGATATTTTCTTCAATATCATTATACCGAAATGTTGGTATGAACTTTTTATCAAATTTAAAACTTTTTGTGTCGGAGTTACTATTCACATATACGTTACTATTCACGTATACGACACTATTCACGAATACGACACTATTCACCGAAAAATGAAATTTTCTTTTTTTTATCCAAGTTGTCTATTATGGTTAATATCTTTTATTGTATTCATGTTTTGATCTTTATTTTTGAATTCTGCTTCAAAATTGGTTATTATGGAGTATTATTGAACTTGTATAAACTGTAATACCAATTCCTAATATTTATTCTTTTATCTTACTGGATTCATTTTCTTTAAAATAGTTTTCATCATCCTCAGTCCTAAATGATGATACTACTGAATATCTTTGGCCTGTAGTGCAAAGATGTATGATTACCTGATGAATATCTTTGGCCTGTAGTGCAAAGATGAATATTTGGTTAAAGATGATTATTAATTGATGTTACAGGGATAAAATATTGATGATGGACTTTTAAATCTTAGAAGATAGTAGAATTCATTCTCTACTTGACTCTTCTAATGGTTTGCTGTTTCCGCTGCAGTTGTTGATCTAAAACTTGTTGTCGATTATATTCTATCAGATTTTTCCCTGTTGAATACTAATGATAATTTGTTGTATATTATCTTAGTCATAATATTTTTTACTGGGCTAGTTGAGCTCACCCTTTTCCTTTTTGTTCCATTTTTCTTTTCAGGAGGTGAGAGCATAGCAGGATCTAGTCGGGGTATGGAGTGATGATTCTAGAAAGATGTTTTAGCAGTCCTCACTATTTCTGTAAAATAGTGTTTGAATAATTGTAATGAGGACTTATTTGAGTGTGGATATTGTCTAGAAGACAATATTTGTATTTAAACTCACACTATGTGTTGTCGTATTTTGCACGACAATTGTATTATTGAAGTTGTAGTTTGTTTTTATACCATGTATTTGGCGACTCAGAATGGGTGTTGTATACCTAGTTTGGGGGCGTCACAGTCTTTATCCTTATCACTACTGTTATTAGCCTAAGGTAATTCCACCTAAGATTTATAACCTACAGCTTTGATACCACTTGTGACATCCCCAAATTCGGGTACTAATCCCCACAAACCTGGTATATCATTTCTATAACTATTGCGGAAGATATAAACATAAATTGTTTATACATTAAACATTTACACATAACTCCTAAGGTCGATAACCTTAACTTAATACACATATTCGTATACTGCAGGACTTACAAAGTTATTTGCCTTCAATACTATTAATATTTTAACTTATACAATAAACCAATGCTGGAATTGCATTTGCATTTGCCTGTATCCGACGTTTCGTCTTAATTTGAAATGTTTATCATAATATAGCAATGGTGAGCAACAAGTTTGCCCAGTAAGTTTAAGTTCAAAGAAAGATATATCATGATTGAAAGAATAAATAATAAGCTGACAAACTTTCAACAATATAATAATTGTAAAAGAACATAAATCAATTTTCATAATTGAATGGCCGAGACAATAAAAATGAATGACCAACAATGAACATGAACAACTATAACTAAACCAAATGGTAATGAAGGTGATCAACCCTTCATACCTGATGAACATATACAACATGCACAGCGTGCGAATCAACAGATTATAGATGTGATGTAATCAACAATGATTAACCACTAGTTAAAAGTATAGGAACTTTCCTGAATCGTCGATTACTGGTAAACAATCTAATTTTAGCTTCAGCTGAAGACCTAATATTAATAATATCGATCTCTCAATTAGAATAATATAATCACATATACTACTGTTAATTACAGTTATAAAATAACCTAAACATATTACCACATAATCCTAACCGTCAATAAAACACATAAGACCCGATATTAAGTCAAACTATTTCAGTCTGAGTTGAGTTCGGTACTATTTCGACATCTCGATTACCTAATCGGATAATTATCGAGCCTATTTTCAATAAGACTCTACTTAAACACTTCAATATTATCTTAAATAATTTATTTATCAGTCAAAATATTTTTCAAAAGCTCATACTAATTTTCTAATAATTATTATCATTTATAATGATTTTTCAATCATTAATATCATTTTTAAATAATTTAAATATCACATAATTTCATTATCATTAATATTTAATTAATTTCAAATATTATTGAAATATATGACATAATATTATAGTTATTTGTAAGACCCCAACTTTTTATGAATAAAAATTAATTTCCTCTATTTATTATTTTGATATAGTAAGGGGTTGATTTGATTAATGTAGTTAGTTATAGGTAAAATGTACAAATATTTTAAGTAAACAAGTGGTTATAAAATGTTCATTGTTGTCGGGGAATATTCATTTGGTCGTGTAATATTCTTGCTGTCGGGGAATATTCGTACGACGACGCAGCTATTTGTGGGTCCCATAACGAAAAACTGTCGGATAAAGAAAACGACAAGTATGAGTTTTTTTTTAAATAATGGAGTAGTTATTACCGTTAACACTGTTGGAATACCTGGTAGTTAAAGTACAGTAATACTCGTGGTTGCACAGTAGCACGCGGTATTGCACATTATTTATGTATTATTGATTCTTACGTAAGAAGGCACTACTCAATAATTGTTACAGTAATTACTATTCAATATTTTATTTTATTAATTCAATAATTGTTACGTTGATATTTTATATTATTATTATTTCAATAATTGTCACTATACAGTATTTCTCATTATCAGATCAATAATTCATATTATTTGAATAATATTATTAGATAGCATTATTGGCAATGTCTAAGAAAGTTCTGTCTAGAAAAATGGTTTGTTCACCTAATTGGGCGCCAGTAAAGAGAAATCCTTATCGGAAAACTCCCTCTTTCCTGGGAACGACCTAGTTGTCATTATTGTGATTCTGTAATATTATCTGTGAATAATTAATTATTAATTTATATGATAAGAAAATATTTATTTTATGTGGATATAAATGAAGGAATTAATGCTGAGGTGTTTTATCAGTATTTTATCGGAATGGAGGTATTAAAAATCATCCGTATGTGAATTTCGGTCATTTTCTGTTTGGAATTTGGAAACACTTTCTTTTACAAAGTTGTAGAGAATTAAATTTCCTATGGAATGGACATAAAATTTATTTTTTCCTGATAAAAGGGCTATTTATTATGAATTATTGAAGTTTCGAAAATAAATATTTTTTATTAAAAATATAGGTGGGCCCCACTTTTGTTTTTTTGATGGAAAACTGCTGAAGTTTCAATTGTGGTGTGCATGAATGGCAGAGGGAAGAGCCACCGATAGCAGGTTAGTCTGCTTTGGCATTCTGGCATTTTCTTATAAATAGGGTGCTTAGGTTAGAATTAAAAATCACACCAGAATTAGAAATTTTCTCTTTATAATATTGAGCGTATTTTTGTGAGTATTTAGATACTTTGAGAGTTGATAAGCAGTGCAAGTTTTCTTCAACATTATTTTCGATATTTCAGCCAGAAGTACTATTCTTTTGAGGTAAGAGATACTATTTTCTTCGTAAATGATGTTAGTTCATTCAATATCATTATGTTGAAATATTGGTATGAATTTTATTATGAAATTTTTACCTTTTCATGTCGAGATTACTATTCACGTATATGACACTATTCACGTATACGACACTATTCACGAATGCGGTACTATTCACGAGTACTATTCATAAAGTATGATTTTTCTTATAAAATTGTTACCTTTTGTGTCGGAGTTACTATTTACGTATACGGCACTATTCACGAATACGGTACTATTCAAAAAAAAATTAAATTTTCTTTTCTTTGTCCAAGTTGTCTATTACGGTTACTATATTTGATTGTATCCATGTTTTGATCTTCATTCTTGAATTTTGCTCCAAAATTGAATATTGGAGTATTTTTGAACTTGGATAAACCAAAGTATGAATCCCTAATCCTTGTCCTTTTATCTCATTGGATTCGTTGCCTTTAAAATATTTTCATCATCCTTAGTCCTAAATGATGATATTGTCGACGTCAGAATTTTTATTTGTCCCTTTTCTGTTCTTGCCTTTTGGTGTTCTCATGTTAGGTGAGATTTGTTTAACAAAACAAGTTGTGAAAAGGTCCGACATGTATATGTAAACGATTGGATTGTAAGAGTCGCCAGTTGGTATTTTTAAATGGTTGCACCAACTCAACTGAGAAAAGGTTTGCACATTAATCTAGTGACGTGACATTATTTAACAGGTCTGTGAAACCGAGATTCGTTAGGGTCCGGGAGCTTAATTATGCGGAGGGAAGGTCCCCGACATCCGTGTTACCACGGTGACCGCCACTTTTCAATTTAAACCATTATCTGAATGTGTGTGTGTAAACCAATGTGCAATTATTTGGAAGTAGTGCTATGCCTCGTTTGCACCTATATACAAAAGGTTTGAATTTTGTATAAAAATTCAATTTTAACAAGATATAGCAGTGATGTTTTGTAAAAAAAGGTTTTTTAAACCCTTGTGCTCAATAGTAATTGAGGCCTTTGATACTTTCATTTTATTATGTGTTCGGCTTGATTGTTTTTATTTTCAAGATGCGAAGCACCTTTGTGAAAATAAGGTAAAATGCAGTGCCGAATTTCTTGTGGGCATGAGAGCCTTCTAAGGAAATTCAAATACCATGAATAATTTACAAGCCATGTACAGCTGAAAATGTCGATCACGGGAACCGAATCTAGATTCAGTAGACTGAATCTGTGATCACATGATTCTTAGGTTCACATGATGTAGCAGTTTGTATGAAAGTTGTAAACAGTATATATATATATATATATATATATATATATATATATATATAAGAGATAAACGCACTAGATATATATCAATCCAGGCTCGGTTCGTTAATTCGAATTCGAGACCGACGGTCCGACCATACACACACACGCGACTCTCAACGTGAATAAAAGTGTGTGCAAGAAGTGAGAAAAGAGCTTTAGCTAATGTAAGAAGGCTTACAGTGGACTGCCAAAGAAGACTTCAATAGCTTTAAATGGATGAACATTCGATTTCCACCGATAAAAAGTAGCCAAATATAAGCTCACAAGTGTTTAAAATGAGAAAGAACTCAATTTAAAGTTTGTACAGAGCAAATTAGACAGGGATTCCTCTCTTTTTCTCTCTTAAAAATGGCAGCCCCAAGCCCTCTATTTATAGAGGAGGGAGCCACAGGTGTACCTGCGGCAGTCACAGATGTACCTGTGGCTGCCGCAGATGTACCTGCGTCTACCGCAGATGTACCTGCGGCTGCCTGGGGTGCCCCGGGCTCTGTGGGCCCTGTCGTCTCAAAGTACGTGCACTCGTGCAACGTGTTGTCCGCTCGAACCTTTAAAACTTCAATCCGGGCATCCGATCGAGGTGTATAATACCTTTTATGGCATGATGTTATCGAGAGATATACAAGGACATGGGATAAGAGGTTGTACAAAGTCAGGAAGATGGGTCCATGCCCAGGTTTTCAGGCTTCAAATTCTATCCGGTGCACTGTCTTGGGTTTTAGTCACTCGAGATTGGAGCTCTGATTCTTGTAGGACACTTCTGTGTAGCATGTATATTAAAATGTTGAGACGGCGTGAATGTGGGATCGAGGTGGCAAAATAACGATTTTGCCTCTCACCGGGGTTATCTCCGGTTCTGGGCTGATTTAGCAGTCGTTGCTCAGGGTTATCTCTGAGATTGGACTACTATAAGTGCTGAATGTCCTCAAGGTTGTCTCTGAGGTGTTCCCGTCCTCCCGGAGTTGTCTCTGGATTTGGAACTGAGTGCCTCGAGGCTATCACCAAGTGTTGAAGCTGATCGCAGGGGTTTAAAATAAGCATTTCCGATGTTATCTCCGAAATTGCGACTGCATGCCTCGGGATTGTCTCCGAGGTTTAAACTGAAGCTCCCGGGGTTGTCTTCGGAACTGGAACTGAATATCTCAGGGTTGTCTCCGAGACGGTAAAGACTGAGTATCCCGGGGTTGTCTTTGGGACGGTTCTGCTTTGACTTCCAGGGTTGTCTCTGGAAGACGACTCTGCCCTCCTGCAAGATTAGTAACAGGAATGCAGAAATTTTTGAGTGTCTACAGATATAACTAAATATCTTTGGCCTGTAGTGCAAAGATGAATGATTACCTAATGAATATCTTTGGCACGTACTATAAAGATAGACAGGTGTTGAGATGAACATGACCAACTGGCGATACAAATGAATATCTTTGGCCCGTAGTACAAAGATAAATATTTGATTTAAGATGTATATTGATTGATGTTACAGGGATAAAATATTGATGATGAACTTTTAAATCATAGAAGATAGTAGATTTCATTCTCTACTTATCTCTTCTAATGAATTGTTATTTTCGCTGTGAATATTGATCTAAAACTTGTTGTCAATTATATTTTATCTGATTTATTGAAGGCTAACGATAATTTGGTCTACATTATCTTAGTCATAATATTCTTTACTCGGCTAGTTGAGCTCACCATTTTTCTTTTTGATCCATTTTTCTTCTCAGGAGATGAGAATATAGCGGAAACTAGTCGGGGTTTGGAGTGATGTTTCAAGATAGTTGTTTTAGTAGTCCTCACTATTTTGTAAAATAGTGTATCAATAATTGTAATGAGAACTTATTTGAGTTTGGATATTGTCTAGAAGACAATATTTGTATTTAAACTCACAGCATATGTGTTGTCGTATTTTACAAGACAATTGTAATAATGAAGTTGTAGTTATTTTATGTACTATGTATTTAACGACTCAGAATGGGTTGTGTAGACCTATTTTGGGGGCGTCACATTATTTATAATATATCGAAGTATTTTTAATACCTTAATATTGCCTTTAAATGATTTTAAAACATTTAAAACTATTTTAAAATAATTGCCATTAATATTAAAATATTAATGTATTTCATGACAAAATATTAAAAGTTATGTTTTATAACTTAAAACATTTTTAAAACCTTTAAATCATTTTTATATGATTCTTAAAACATTAAAACTATTTTTTCATAATTTATTTAATACAATTATTAAATAAATTAATTATCATTAATATCAAATATTAATGAAATTCATCCCAAAATATTAAAAGTCATTCAAAATAACTTAAAATATTTTCTAATACTTTAATATAATTTTAAATGATTTTTAAAATATTAAAATTATTTTTAAGTAATTTATTTAATATAATTATTAAATAAATTAAATATCATTAATATTTAAATAAATTCAAATATTAATGAAATATATCTTAAATTATTAAAAATTAATTTTTATGCTTTAACATATTTTTTAGAAATTAATTATGAATTTTTCATAATTATTATTCATTTTATTCTAATTATTTAATTTAAATAATTTATTTTTATTAAATCTGTCACTAAAGGGGTCTATAGCGACAAAACTGTCGCTATAGGTGTTTTTGAGTCCTCAAGAACATTCATACTCAGTTATCAGGGTACCTACTTTGACCACATTTAATTCTATGTTCAAGATGTTTTCTGGACATGTAAAGGTGTTAGTGATGTAGTATTAATGTAATACTTGAAAGTAGTATGCACACAAGCAAATCATGTTTGATGATAAAGCATATACTTTATAACAATCTTATTCATTTATTAATAAAAAAAATATTAATTTATTAAAGGCTTTTAATTATCTACATGATGCTGTTTTATAATATGTGATAAACCCATAGTTTTAAGCAATACTTTTAGAACAATGATGATGATCATTCTAATGAGATCTAAATTCTTAAAAAAATTAAAACTAAAATAGTTTCCAATCGTTGGATTAATAAATTGGCGATTAGTGAATCTGGATAGATTGGTACATACGTTATTTGCTCATTGGATGAGGATGATTGATCTCATGATCATTTGTGTGGAGACACTAAAGCAAGTATATAGGTGCTTATTAGAGAATAAGTTCACTGAACGTGGCTCGATAAGGAATACCTAATGGAGTTTTACTTGACTGTCAATAGGAATTCCTGTAGTGATAGTAGTACAAGTGATCCTTGGACTTGAGATCATCATAGTATCTTGTGTATGATGAGTTATACTTTGACTTATTCCTTAAGACCCTTAGGGTATATCAAAGGGTATGCTTGGGTATAATAAGTTGTACATGGAGATAATATATAATAAATAAAGAATCTACCACTTCTAGTAAAAGAAGAGAAATGTCCTATGCGATTTGATAAATGACAATCCAGTAGTCCTTGGCCAAGGCAGAATGAAAATAGAAAGGAGTTTCTAATTTGTATTATTTGGAGTTGTGCATTTAAGAGTCGAAAAACATATAATTAAATAAAATAAGACTTGACGTAATTCTATGTGTTATATTTAATTGGGACATTGTATGGTGGAAGGATTGAATTGTACGGTAACTATTTACTCAAAGATTCTTTTATGATTAATGTTGAAATTTATATTATCTGGAAAGTCGTTAATCTCTAGGGAGGCTTATCCCTATTGTAGAATATATATTATTTATTTAAATAAATTAATAGTTTAATTTATTTATTTAAATAAAATTAGAATTGTTCTAATTGATTTATTCACAACCGGTTTAATATGGAGAACCTAAAGGGTCACACCATAAAAAAAAGAATAATTATTTAAGAAGCAAATGACATAATCGTAATAATAAGTTAAGTATATTTAATTTAATCTATGGTGATAGAATAAATTAAATAGCTTAATATTTATTATTTAATATTTTAGAAATATTAAATATAAATTAATAAGAGGAGTCTTATTATTATTATTATTACTATTATTATTATTTAATTCCTAAAGGAGTTTGGTAAATAATTAATAAAAGTATTCTCATTTATTCCTAATATGATTGGGAGCCTAATTAGTTAAAGAAATTTAATTAATTAAAATAAAACCCAATTTCTTAATTGCTAAGGAGGATTGTCCACATCTATAAATAAGAGGAATCTTATTATGATTGTGAGTTGTTGTTGACTTTTTGACAACAGAAGTAATTCAAATAGTTGGGAGAGTACACCCTTTTCTATGAGAGATAGAAAAATTAGGATTTTGCCAACCACCCTTCTACTTGAATATTTCTTCTTCTTTGGTGGATCACCTCTAGAGGTCAAACACTTGGGTCGCTAACGTTGATCAAAGGAAGGAACCCAACCCAGTGGATTCAAGTTGAACACGAAAAAGATTTGGAGGTGAACTTGTACCTGAGGAAGCTCGAATCTTCAAGGGTATAATTCTCATTCTTTATCTTTTCATTTAATTAATAATTGTGCATAAAGGATGATCCAGGTATATGGTTTGTAAAATTTTAAACTCTGATTTTTCCACGTTTTCGCTTTATTTGTGCAATTTGATTGCGTTCATGAATATTGCAAACCTAACAGTAGTATCAGAGCCAAACCTTTATGCAAATTATTAATTATTTGATTTGATATGTATATTAATATGTGTTTAGAACAATTTAATTGGGCATAATTTTGTTGTATAAAATTTATTTAAAACAAATAAAAAAAACGAAAATCAAAAGCTGTTGCGGAAATGTTGCAGAACTGTTATTTAATTCGCAACTGTTGCGGAATGACGAATGTTTTCAAAAGCTGCATCATGTTCCTTCAGTTTACATAATATTATGTAATGCAAGCCGTAATCCATTCGCAGAAATCAGTATATTAATTTTGTCACTTCATCCAAAGTGAATCCTGTATCATGTATTCGTATGATTTCTTTATATATATATATATATATATATATATATATATATATATATATATATATATATATATATATATATATATTATATTCTTAAATATTTTATAATTAAAATATAAGTTTATTTTAATTTTAAAATAAAAGGTTTATTTTAATCTTAAAAATAAAAGATTTATTTTAATTATAAAATTGAATTTCATGCTAACCAGTTTAGAGTTAGAATTGGATTCCACGATAACTAATTAGAGTTGGAATTGGATTCCATGATAACTAATTGGAGTTGAAATTGGATTCCACGTTTCCTTAAAGAAAGGAGTTTATTTAGATATAACATAAGATTTCATATTATTCAAAATAAAGGAGTTTATTTGTGAATAGGAAAGAGAATCCGTGTTTCCTTAAATAAAGGAGTTTATTTAGATATGAAAAAAGATTTCATATTATTCAAAATAAAGGAGTTTATTTGTGAATAGGAAAGAAAATTTGTGTTTCCTTTAATAAAGGAGTTTTATTTTTTTATTTTACTTGGAATTGGATTCCATAATTAATTAAAATAAATGAGTTTATTTTGATTAAAGAATTTGATTAAAATAAAATAGTTTATTTTACTCAAAATTGGATAAATTAAAATAAAAAAATTTATTTTGATTTAAATTTGGATTAAAATAAAAAAGTTTATTTTGATTCAAAAATTAGATTTTATGCTAACTAAATTTGTCCATTAAATGATATCAATATATATATTAAATGTTTATTATTCATTAGATGAATGTTATTTATTGATGCATATAGTGATGTGTATGATAATAAATTGGATTGATTATGGACTATTGACCAATGTGATTGGATTTTATTTTAGTTGGATGCATGAATGTATGAGTTTTATTAAATGGGATCTGCGTACCTTGTCTTCTCTAATTTTTTCTTAATGTAAATTCTATCTCCCTTCTATGTACTTCCCTTTGACTGCTGATCAAGGTTTCTATTTATTTTAAATAGTTTTGTAATAGGAATAGTTAGAATTAATTTTGAAGAATTGAAGATCAAGGAGTAAGGAGCGCTAAAAAACCCGTTTGTAATGGAGCCCGGGTTTAAATGTAATAGTTATGTTTAAATATTAATTCTTGCACCCATATGGTTTGACCTTTTTGGTTCACTTGGTGGCTCTAGTGAACCAAATTAGAATAAAAGTCCATAATTAATCCGAGTAGAATATAGTATTCTATATATGCATGCTAGTATATATATATATATATATATATATATATATATATATATATATATATATATATATATATATATATATATATTATGCAAACATGCTTCGCATGTTTAATAATATGACGCGTATTTTATATATATGTGTGCATACGCGCTAAACAAGATGAGACAAAATTAATAACAAATCCCTCAAAATTTTTATATTAACTCCTAAGTGTTCAAAGATATTTGGAATATCGAACGTCGCCTTCTAGCATGATAAAAATAATAGAGTATCAATTAATTATTATAAGTTTGTTGTGTCATCACAAGGCTTATCTTAATTCTTTGAGATGTTAATTTTATCATATTTGATGCTTATAAAGAAAATTGAACAATATTATTTTGTTGTGTCACCACAAGGATAATATTTTTCTTTTTTGAATATATGGAGTGCTAGGTTGGACTTAACTTGAATAATTTTGATTCGGATGTGCCACCACTTGATCAAAATAATCTAAGAGACAAAATACAAGGAGTTGCATAGTTGATGTAATTGACAAGAGTTATCTACCTATTTATTTATATATAGTTTGTTGTGCACACACAAAGCTATATACATTTGAAATGAGATCTTTATTCTCACTAGCATATCTTTAATTAGATATTGTCAAACTATATAAATTGAGGGTAATATAGTTTGAAGAAAATAGTGGGAGATATCAATTTAAAATAAGACCTAAATTATTTTGGTAATTAATAAAAGAATGCATGCTAAAATGTTGTTAAGAATAAATTCATTTACAGAATTTTACAATGTCTAAATTACTATCACTGCGAAACATATTAGATGTTAATTAACCGGACCGAATTACTCAGATTGGTTAAGGAATTTGAGAATAGTTCTCATGGCTGAAAAGCTATCTTATGTCCTTAATACGTCTATCCCTGCAATGGTTGCAGACAATGCCTCTAAGGAAGACATTGCTGCTTTTAAAAAGTGACAAGATGATGCACAGTTGGCTCAATGCATCATGCTCGTATCCATGAGTAACAAGCTTCAGCGTCAGCATAAAACTATGAATACTCCTACTATACTCTTGCACATCAAGTAGTTGATGGTGAGGAAAGTAGGACTAATAGATATCAGATATCTAAGGAACTCTTCCAATCTAGAATGACCGATGACACTACAATACAGATAAAAGTCCTTAACATTATCAATTTGATTGATCAATTAGGACAATAAGTTTTGTCATGGATGGAGAGTTGAGACAAGATTTGATCTTGCACTCACTCCCGGACTCCTTTTACAATTGTTGTGAATTTTTCATATGAACAAACTAGATATCAGTCTTGCTGATTTGCTTAACATGTTGAAAAATGTTAAGAGTCACTTTCCAACCAAGAAAGACCAAGTCTTACTGGTAGGGGCCAAATGATCTTCTAAAAAGAAGAACGATTCTAAGAAGGTAAATAAAGAAAGGTAAAAACAAAGGATAATAAGAATAAAACTGATACGGATAGCAAAGGAGTTTGCTTCCACTGCAATAAGCCTTGGCACTGGAAAGAAACTGCAAGAAGCATCTTGCAGAGACTAACCAAAAGAAGCTTAGTGAAGTTTAGGTTACAAATACAATTTTGTTCATGATTTAATTTTTTCTTTAAGTCAAAGTTCTACTTGGGTATTGGATACCGACTTTGGTTCTCCTAAATATAGATTTATGAAGGAACCAAGCAGTAGTAGAAAGTTAAACAAAGATAAGTAATCTTATGTGTGGGAAATGAAGCAAATGTTGCTACATTAGCCATAGAAACTTATAGTTTAGCAATGCCTACGGGTAAATCTATTAATTAAGTCAATAAGTTGTTATTATATTTCAGTTCTTGTTAGAAATATTATTTCTATTTTGTTGTTGGACAATGAAATCTTTGGTATTATATTTAAGAACAACTGTTGTTCTATTTATAATAATAATATTTTGTATAGAACTTGAATATTACTTTTACGTGAAAATAATTTTACATATTGAACAAATTAGTATAAGAAAAGGAGATGATCATTCAAAGAGTTGAATGTTTGTATTTGATGAAATAAAAGTATGAATTACTTGAAAGGTTCAAAGAATTCAAAAGTGAAACTAATTTGAAAGGTATTAAGATTCTTTGATTAGATCAAGAAATAAATACTTGTTCAATAAGTTTCTAGATCATCTCAAATGGTTTTCTCATAATGGATGCCTCCTGATATGTAATAATTAATTAATGTATCTGAAAGGAAAAATCGTACCTTATTGGACATGGTGCGGTCCATAATGATTTTACCGACATTCCAGTATCCTTCTGGGGTAATACCCTAGAAATAGCTGCATATTTACAAAAGGTAACCTCAAAATTCGACCCAAGACTACATAAGAGTTATGGACATGAGGATTTCTAATCTTAAGTATGTTAAGATAAGGGGTTGTCCAGCTTATGTGAAAAGGTTTCAAAGGGATAAGTTTGGGATAAGATTTGACAAGTGTCGATTTGTGGGACATCCTAAAGTAAGTTTAGGGTATATGTTCTATAATCCTACTTAGCAAAAGGTATTTGTTGCGAAACACGCTACCTTCTAAGATAAAGGTGTTTATCATTGAAGGATCTAGTGGGAGGATAATAGATCTTAAAGAGTTCAAGAACCACAAAATACTATAAGTCAAATAAGAGGAACATGTAGATAGACCTATTGTACCACAACTGAATCGTAAATCTGAAATAGTACCGAAGATACCTGGGAGGTTTGGATTCATCATGGATGATGATGATGAGGTATGCATCATAGAAGATGATGATCCAATTACATATGATGAGGTAAGAGTTGTAGGCACTCAGAGAAATGGATTGAAGCAAGCTTCTCAAATATGGAACATTCGTTTTGATGAGACAATCAAAAGAGTTTGATTTTATCAAAAACAAGAATGAACCTAGTGTGTACAAAAGGGTCAGTGGGAGCGTCGTGATATTCCTAGTATTATATGTTGATATACTACGGATAAGGAATGACATACAAATGCTACAATCAGTAAAAAATAAAGTTGTCTAAACATTCCTCTATGAATGATTTGGGAAGAGTATCTTAATTGGGGATACAAATCTATATAGATAGATTTAAAAGGATACTCGGCTTAACCCAAGGAACGTATATTCATTTGATGCAAAATTTTTTTAGCATGGCAAACTCCAAGAGTTGTCTCATGTTGATGACCCATGGAGTATATCTCTCTTAATAGTTCCCATAGACTCATAAAAAAGAGATCACATGAGTAACTATCATGTATGCAATGAAATGTACGAGACCTGATAATGGTCAGTAATATTCTGGAGAAGTTCATTATGAGTCAGTGAAAAATATCTTAAAGCACTTAACTGACACTAAGGATGTCATCATATTCATGGTGGGTCTAAATTAAAACTAGAGGGCTTAACAAACTCAAGTTTTTTAGACAGACCAAGACGACAGAAAATTCACTTTAAGCTAAAGCGTTACCTTGAACAGTGGTGCAGTGAATTGGAAATGTTCCAACCAGTAAAGAGTTGCTGGTTTAGTGATAAATACAAAGTATATAGCTGTAAATGAAGCTGCAAGTTGATTATTTGGATGAAAAGTTCACACTACTACAAAATAGTAAATAGACAACGCTTAAAAGACAACGTTTTTTATAAAAACGTTGTGGTATTATTTTTTACAACGTTTTTAATAAAAACGTTGTAGATACGTATGAAAAAATGTTATGTATTTTATAAGGGTAATTTTTAGTTTTAAATAGATAACGTTTTTAAAAATAAAACGTTATCTATCTATAAAAACACGGAGCAAAAATAAAAACACGGAGCTTAAATTTTGAAATTACAAGAAGGACGATAGTTTAGATCTACTTTCTTCTCTCCCTCGCCAGCGACCTTCTCTTCCCCCTCCTTTATCTCTCTCTCTCTCTCTTGCTCTCTTACAGTAGATCGATAGTCACGTCAGATTCAGAGACTTCAGCCTCGTCCGCCAGATCGGTAGCAGCGACATCGGAAAAGTGTACCTCTGCCGTCTCCGGAGCGACGAGAGCTGCTATTACGCCATGAAAGTGGTGAACAAGGAAGTTTTAGCTCTATGGTTTTGTGGAGAATCGAGGTTCGGTGGATGCTGGGTGCAGGAAGCTGACGGCGAGCTGGGTTAGAGCTTTCGCTGTTGGGTTAGGGCTTCCTTATAAAGTACATATTCTAATTTTCTACCTTTGTATGATCGAAAACTTCATTAATTTATGGTATTTTCTACCTTTGTATAATTTACGTATTATATCGAAAGAAGGATTTAGGGCTTTCTAGAAGGGAAATTTGGTTACAATTGCGCATCGTCTTCCTTATTCTTCCATCAACTTTTATGCCTTTGAACGCTACAAGAATGTTGGTACAAACTTTTTAATGAGGATTTTTGTAACTCTGAACATTGCATTTGTGGATTTTTTTGGGTTTCCATTAAGATATTTTTTTAGTAATTAAAGTTGGATCACCATTTTTTTGTGTACTACAGGGAACTTCTTATTCATTCCGTAGAGTAACTGGGCAGAAATCGCAGCGCATTATTTTTTACAGGTATTTTATAAATGCTTACTTGCATATTCAGGTGCACTATTTCGGGCAGAAATATGCTTACTTGCATATTTGTCACTGTATTTGAGTGCTTGTGAGGTTGAATTACAAATCTAAATCTCTGTTGCACACCTTTATTTTGACAGAATGAGATTCAGCTAAAGCTCTTGCAGTAAGTTGTTTTCCTCTTAATTCAAGTAATGTAGTTTGGTTTCTTTGCATATAAAAGGTTGAGATGATTGAGTTTATATACAGATGGCTGGACTTTCTGCTGTTGGTCGAAATTATTATGGTGTTTTTCTGTTGAGAGGTAAATTTCTTAATGTGAGGGAAGCAAACCATAAACAGATTAAATTTTGACATATAAATATCCTAAGTCTAAGATAATACATGAAGCAAAAGTATGCTACACAATCTTTCTGAATCGACAACATTACAGTCTAATAGTTATATTTGTAAGTAATCTTTTGCTTCTTGCTGGAACAGACCCATATGCAGAACTATATCAAGATGGATCTGTCCGAATATGGGATGCCACATTTCCAGTTCTGTCACTTATATTTGTTCTAGGATCTAACGTAAGTACGATGTTACCAAGTTTACTGTTAAGTATTAGCCTTTCTAAAATTGTAAATATTATACTACTGACCAACAATTCTACATTTTGCTTAAATAGGAGTGTTACTTATGTACCAAACACCATGCATGGGCAGGTGGAATGCTGGCCTATTAAAAAGGAGGTGAAGAGGGCTCCTATGAAGAAGAACCCGCTGAAAAATCTGAGCACTCTTTTGAAGTTGAACCCGTACGCTAAGACTGCTAAGTTGAACCCATGCACATAATGGTAACTTTTGTTTTCTTAGCAACTTCTGTCAATTCTTCTTCTACCCAATATGTAGCCATCTAAATGGTAAAGTGCATGCGACCACTAGTGGTGTCACAAGTCTTTAACCACGTGTTTGTTTTTTTTATTTTATGACCGTGTCACAATTTTCCTCTCCCTCATTCAGCATGTGCATTCATGTTAATGACTTTTAATCTTAACTTTTCTGTGTGGCCAGCTGGTTCAGGAAAATAGTTATAAATTTAAATTAGTAATGCATAGACACATAGATTGTAATATCCTTTTGACTTAAACTTCTCATGAATCACGATGTCTTTTTTACTTGTGCTCCATGGATGCGCCCAATATAATTGTTAGATTTATGGAGTCTTTGGAAATTGTTATGTTAGTTATTGAAGGCTGTAATTTTTTCATGTTCTTGAGTTGTTGGTGAATGGTAGTCACTGATATCCTGAATTTTGAAACTTGCTCTGTCTCATATAATAAGCTGTGAGTATGTAGTTGTAGTTAAACTTTGGGGCTTGAGTTTACATGGTAGATAATTTAAAATTTTGTTTGTGAAATTATGAGCAGGCCGAGAAGACAGTTACAGAGAGTACTTTCAGAATTAGCAGAAGTAGCAGCACAAGAGAAGTCCATGTTGGAAGACTCCACTCACCCATCAAAACTGCTTGTAAATCATAGTTTGTGATCCTTACTGGTAAAGTTCTGTTATGTTAAATAATTGTTCTGGTTGCAGAATTTCTCCATAACCACCATTTCGTAAATTACATAAGTGGGTTTTGTTTCTTAATATGGCTGCTCATGTACCTTGTTTTGTCGTCCATCCTGAGGCACTCAAGTCAGTGGGAGTATTAACCATGTCGTGCCAACGATTCAGGATTGGGTTTCATATTCCCCTCTTCAATCTTCTTTAATTTTGTTTTCAAGCTCACAAATTTCTCAGCTTTTTGCAGGCTGTGATGGCTAGTGATTTTGCTATTGCACAATTTCGGTTTCTGGAGAGACTTCTGGTTGTCCATAGGCACTGGTGCTACAAGCGGATAGCTCAAATGGTAATAATTAAGAAGTGGCCAAATTAATCCTTGCCATATTTACTATAAACCAATCAGTTTTTTGCATGTTCACAAGCAGAAATGCTTATTTATTTTGGCATGTCAAACTAGTCTGAACTCACAGGTGTGCGCTTGCGCACATAAACACAGACACACATCCACACATCAGGCATAACACATCTAATTCTTTTTTCTTGTGTTGATCATTACTTAGTCTTTCTCATTGAACCGCAATTCTCTGCATTCAGATTTGTTATTTCTTCTATAAGAACATCGCCTTTGGCCTTACACTGTTCTACTTTAAAGAATTCACCGGCTTTTCTGGGTAATCAGTTTATGACGACTGGTATATGCTGCTATTCAATGTCGTTCTGGTGTCAATCAAGCAGCTGGTATGTATCCACCCTGTCCTGGTGGAATCTCTGCAGCTCTAAATTTGCAAGTCAACCTGCAGTTGCCACAATTAATGATGACACCTGCACTCCATGGGAAAGGGTAAGAATTGAACTTAGTTTGTCATGTCACTTACAGAGTCTATGCTTTCATGGCTGTTATCTTTTCGAGAACTAGATAACACACAAGTTATGATGCTCAACTAGTAAAACCCAAATAAAATTTGTTAAAGATTCGCTTTATATACTTTTTTTGATTATATTACATAGAGACTTGAATGGTAAGTTTCTGATACTATTTTCAATTAAAATACATAATGGCATTAGTCAAATGCTATCTTCGAATTTAATGTGCTGGGAAGAGTACAAGCACACACAGTACACACATAGAAGGATTTTTATATTCTACATGCATACTGCATTCTGCTTCATGATCTTTGTCTTGTTCGTGTTCCTTACAATGGATGTGTTGAACCCAATAGCCAGGCTCCAGCAAGTAAGTGGCATTAATTACCTGATGTTGGTATATTTGGATGTAGGTGGCTCAGGAGCAAACTAGGGAGATGGAGAGTGCTTGATACAAAGTTTTCCTCATTTGTTTTATTGATGTATGAAGCATACTCTGACTATGAAAGCATGATGAACATAGCCCTCTGTCTATGGTCCATTATCGCAACCTGGATATGTTTCTAATGTAAGTTGTCATGGCCCCATCCCGGTACAATTGGAACTATAGTGGAAGTTGCACTTCTTTCTCTTTTGGATAGTGAATTTGAGATACATATATGGATAGTTTAGAATATATTGTGGATGTAGTAATGTGAAACTATAAACGAATGGTATTTATTGGGATGTATTTTGAATGGTTGATACATTTTGGCTTTAAATTTAATTGAGAATTTAGACCTTTTAGCTATATATAATGGCATTAAGATATTGCAGGTGCATTGGTAATGTAGGTGAATCACAATATTTTTTTTATTTTTTTTTAATCTACAATATTTTAAAAACGTTGTGTAAATATGCTTAAACGTTGTCTGATATACTAAACAACAATATTTTTATCCAAAAAACGTTGTGGAATCATACATTCTACAACGTTTTTAAGCATTTGCTATTTTTTGAAAAACAAATCTACAACGTTTTTTCCCTAAAAAATGTTGTGTATTGTGCTTAACTACAACGTTTTAAAAACGTTGTGTAAGGGTGTCAAATAGATGACACCCTTAACCACGACGTTTTTCTGACTGAAACCACAATATTTTTTCCGCGTTGTCTATTTACTATTTTGTAGTAGTGTCATTACAGAACTAGGAATAGTTCCTAAGTCTCATCTTGGATCTAAACATGTGTTGTGGCACTTTCACTTGATTATAGGAATTATTGAAAGATGGGAAATTACTAAAGAGATAGTGGACTCTCAAGAACAACATTACATATCTATTAACTAAAGCTTATCCAACAGCAGGATAATCGTCACTTAGAGAAGAAGGGTATGAGATACCATGACGATTGACTTTAGTGCAAGTGGGAGATTGAAAGTAGTATACACACAAGCCAATCATGTTTGATGATAAAGCATATACTTTGTAACAATCTTATTCATTTATTAATAAAAAAATATTAATTTATTAAAGGCTTTTAATTATCTACATGATGTTGTTTTATAATATGTGATAAACCCATAGTTTTAAGTAATATTTTTAGAATAATGATGATGATCATTCTAATGAGATCTAAATTCTTAAAACGCTTAAAACTAAAATAGTTCCCAATCGTTGGATTACTAAATTGGGGATTAGTGAATCCGGATAGATTGGTACATACGTTGTTTGCTCTTCGGATGAGGATAATTGATCTCATGATCATTTGTGTGGAGACACTAAAGCAAGTATGTAGGTGCTTATTAGAGAATAAGTTCACTGAACGTGGCTCGCTAAGGAATACCTAATGGAGTTTTACTTGTTTGTCAATAGAAATTCCTGTAGTGATAGTAGTAAAAGTGATCCTTGGACTTGAGATCATCATAGTATCTTGTGTATGATAAGTTATACTTTGACTTATTCCTTAAGACCTTTAGGGTATATCAAAGGGTATGTGATAAGTAGGTTTTATACCTACTTATCCGGAATTTATTACTTGAATTAGTTGCTTAAACCTATGTTTCTTAGTTACTTTTCATACATGTTATGTTATTTTATAGGCTATGACACAACATTGGCATGCGGAAGCAAGGAAAAGCAATTCAAACATATTTTGGACAAAAATATACAAGAAAGTGGAAGAAGGGAAGATTACAGGGATTTTAACATCAAGTGTGATGCATGTTCTTGGCTTGGAACTTGGATTTTATTGTAGATCTACTTCTTAACTTTCCAGAACATCTTGAATCATCCCAATCAGAGTTCGGATGCGAGAGTTATGGCCTTTTTATCAACAAAGATCAAAGTTAAGAGTTGTCATGCTTGCCAATTACATAGCGTCTACTTCAAGCTCAATTTCTGCCTTGCTCTATCCTGGATCTGTCAATTGTTAAAGAATTAAAGTTGTAGATCTCGTCGATATCTTCGAATAGATGGCAGGTCCCATAACTCTTAGTGGATCAAAAGTTATGCATGTTTTACCAAAGGACGTCACGGCAGAAAATAGAGTAGCGCGGACCGCGCTAGGAATAGCGCGGGGCGCGCTAGGCCACCAAATTTTTTGACACTGTAGCGCGGGACGCGCCCAAAAAGGCCTAAGAACAGCGTGGGGCACGCCGATCGGCGGGAAAGCAACTTATTTGGGTTATTTGATGTCCAAATTGAGTTAGAATATAATTCTTAGTTGCCTAACTTGCTAGGGTATCCATTATAACTATAAATACATGATGAGAGGCATAAAAGAGGAGAGATATAGGCGAGTTTTGGAGGATTCTATGAGATTAGATTAAAGTATAGTAGGAGTAAAACCCTAGTTCTTATTAGAGTTGGAGATTGAAGCAACTTGGAGACCATTGAAGATCAAGAGGAGGAGCTTGAGGAAGATGGAGATTTGCTGATAACAGATTTATTCTTTACTCTACTCTTATTTTTGTCTTTTAATGTGTATTCAAGTGTGGATTCTTAGTTTTAATTCAATGAACTAATTCTTTGGTTGAGATTACAATGGATCTTATTGTGTAGTTTGTTTTAATATGCTTCGCTATCAATTATTATGTTCTATTGTGAGGATTGTCTATTGTGATTTGGACTTAATTGTTTAATTGATTGGCCATCAATTATCGTGATAATCTATATGAACTCGAGAGATGAAGTTTAGATTTAGATCTGATTATGATAGCATGTGTTTGTGATTTCTACATAGATGGAATTTATGATTTGTGTTTAGGCTAGAGATATGCCTTTACGCCATATGTAATCTTATAGAGAACTTGTGCTTTAAATCCTTTTTAATTGTAATTCACGTAGAGATATAGTGGATTAGTTAATTAGGGTGTCTTGCTTAATTCTATCATCTGTGGATTTAAGTGAGTATGTGTATTATGCATCGAGAGGTGATTTTATCTGCTTTAGTGTTTTTGATTAACAACTCAGGATAGAAAATAATTGATGAGAAGTGTGTTAACTTAAATGAAGCAATAAGTGAAGTTGTGATCTTAAATCTCTGTAATCTTAATTTAACTAGTGGTAATTAGAATTAGTTTACTTATAAATTGAAATTCATTCATTTAGATAAGATTGAGTTGGTTACGGGTTAGTACTTGGTGATTTTTATTAAACAATTCATCGTGGGAATAATACTCTACTTTCACTTTATTACTTGTTGACCACGTATACTTGCGTGTTGTGCGTAATTAGATTTTACCCAACAAGTTTTTGGCGCTGTTGCCGGGGAATTAGTTAATATATTTTTGCCAATATTAGCTTCAATCAAATTAGTCTTAATTTAAACATTTTTTTTCTTCTTTTCCTTTTTATTTAATTCTCTTCCTTTTTATTTACTTCTCTTCCTATTGTTCTTTCTTTTCAGGTACCATGGCGGAATTTAATTATCAATGGTCGTATACGAGAATGACTCAGCCAAGGGGAGCGGGGATTGATGGTCTCAATGCATTTTCTGCATTATTAGCGCAGCTTGAGACACTTTCGAGGAGGTTGGACGTTGTTGCAGCCCAACGTAATCGAAGGATAGCAGTTAATTACAATTATTGTACTAGTAATCATCCGAGTCATCAATGCACTGTTAGTTTTGGGCCGGGACAACACGGTGGTGAATACCTCAATGATTATACATATCCTAACTATCACCAAGATTGGGGGTATCACTTGGATTCGTCATGGAGCTACAACTATCAAGACCAATACTACGCTCCAAATCCAACATACACACCGAAATTTTCATGTCCACCTCCATTGCCACAAGAAGAAAAGCCAAATCTGAGAGATGTAATATTGAAGGGCATAACAAACCTAGAGGAGATAAGGATTAGCCAAAAGCTGTCAACCTAATATTTTAATAATCAGATGGAACAACTCGTCACTACCTCAACCAATGGTCCTCAATACATGGCTTCTGAGACTAAAAAAGAAAATTTAAGGTTGGAGGAATTATTGTCCAAGTTTGTAGCATCAAATGAGGAGAGGAGGATTAATCAAGAGGAATCAATTCAGAATCAAGAGATATCAATTCAAAATCTACAGAACCAGATGGACCAAATGCTCAAAGCCTTGAACAACTGTCCTCAAAATAATTGATGTTATGATGAGGATTCCGAGATTGATGAAGTGCCCGAACCAAATCTACAACTAGATGAGACACGAGATGTTGAAAAAGAGGAGACAAGTAGGGATAAACTAACTATTAGATTTAACGAGGATGAGCCGATGTTATTAATGCCTCAAGTGCCTTCTCCACCAAAGTTCAAGGATCTAGTTAGATTTGTAAAACCTTGTCCGCAAGGTAGTTATGTCGTCGGCAATATTCCTTGTGACGTAAAAGCGAGTACAACTTCGAAGCCATGGTGCGATGAGCTGGAGAAGATAGAAGAAGAGATTGTTGTGTCTGACAAGCTTTAATGCCAGAATCTATTCGCAGACACAATGGAGAAAACACCTAGATGTTGGACGTTCTTGAATGTGATCTTATCTAAACAAAGCATGCTAGGTGACTTTAATGCAATGGTTATCATAAATGGGAACCTACCAAAAGCTACATTATTTCCGATGGATGGAGGGTTCCTCAATTATCGAAGAGGAATTGGATAGCATTGACCAGACAAAGTCAGGCTAAAAGACTGTAATTCAAGCGCTAACTGGGAGGCAACCCAAGATTTTTTATATTTATATGCTTTATTAGTTTATTTAGTAGATATGAATTAATTTGCTTATCTCTCTTCATTGCAGGTATTGGAGGTTCAATGTACAGGAAAAAGATTATGGAAAGGTTATGTAAGTCAAATTCAAGTGTGGTGCCCAATTTGTTCTGTGTGCCTAACCTATTCTCCAAACTTAGCAGACAAGGAGGAGGATTGCTGTATTTTCAGGGAAGTCCTCTTTTTTACTTTTTTTCTATTTCAGCCATTGAGGACAATGTCTAGTTTAAGTTTGGGGGGGGGGCATTTTAGTGTCGTATTGCATATAGTTAGTTATTTACATTGTAGTTCATATAGTTACATTTAGTTTTTGCATTCAGTTTCTTGAAATAAAAAAATTAAAAAATTAGTAGTTAGTTTACTATATTTATATAGCATTTAGTACATCTTGCATGAGTCCAGTTGTTTGATATTTATAGTTTGTTTTGGCCAATGATGAAATTGGAATTGGGTAGACAAGTATAGTACTGATTATTAAAGCTTTGATGTGATTTCTTGTTATGACTTGAGTCTTTTTCTGTTTGAAACTGGTATAATAAGGATATCACAGTAAAAGCAACTTGTTGATTGATTAAGTTTAAATTGATACATAATGGGACTCTAAAGGATAATGCTAGTTTGAATGAAAGAATGACAAGAATAAGTAGTGATGGCTAAAGTTAGACAAGAACCTAAGTTTAGGGGAATATTTGGGGTATATAAGCTATAAAAAAAAAGAAAAAGAAAAAGAAAAAGAAAGTATGAATAAACACCGTGGCGTGCTTGTTTAGTTTTGTGGCCTTTGTTACTTGAGTAAGTAAGCCCGTGTGGATTGTCTTTACACCAAGTGCCCTAAGTTCTTAATGGTCTCGGAGTCGTTGGTCGAAAGCTCGTTAAGGTAATATTGAAAAGCCTAAGGGAATAAGTCATTGCATAGCTATGTGTATATAAACCAAAAGAAAAAAAAAATGAATAAAATGGGAAATAAGAGCAAAAAGCCCCCGTAGATGAAAAATAAAGCATAAGTATCCCATGTTGACCCTCGATATTGGTAATTGTTTGATTTTAGTTGGATCTAGCTTGTTTTCAGATTTCTTAAGTTTACACTGTATGATGCCTTCGAAAAAACTTGTTATGTGTTAAATTTGATTTTATATCAGTTAACATTGTTATGGAGCACACACGCACTATATTAGTGATAACATTCTAAGATTTGATGATTGATTGGGAAGTTAATGATTTGTTTTGATATGATGTATTATCATGTTTACTTGATTTCTCTAAGGCCGGTTGAATAGACTTGTTTCTGTCATTACTGATGGATTCTTAGGCATGTAGATTAGTTACATTGCATAGCATTGTTGTTATGTGTTTTTGCTTGAGGACAAGCAACGGTTTAAGTTTGGGGGTATTTGATAAGTATGATTTATACCTATTTATCCGGAATCTATTACTTAAATTAGTTGTTTAAACCTATGTTTCTTAGTTACTTTTCATACATGTTATGTTATTTTATAGGCTATGACACAACATTGGCATAAGGAAGCAAGGAAAAGCAATTCAAACATCTTTTGGACAAAAATATGCAAGCAAGTGCAAGAAGGGAAGATTACAGGACTTTTAGCACCAAGTGGGATGCATGTTCTTAGCTTGAAACTTGGATTTTATTGTAGATCTACTTTTTAGCTTTTCGGAACATCTTCAATCATCCCAATCGGAGTTCGGATGCGAGAGTTATGGCCTTTTTATCAACACAGATCAAAGTTAAGAGTTGTCATGCTTGCCAATTACATAGCGTCTACTTCAAGCTCTATTTCTGCCTTGCTCTATTCAGGATCTGTCAATTGTTAAAGAATGAAAGTTGTAGATCTCGTCAATATCTTCAATTTGATAGGTGGCAGGCCCCGTAACTCTTAGCGGATCAAAAGTTATGCCTGATTTACCAAAGGACGTCGCGACAGAAAATAGAGTAGAGCTAACCGCGCTAGGAACAGCGCGGGGCACGCTAGGCCACCAGAATTTCTGATACTGTAGCGCGAGGCGCGCTGAAAAAGGCCTAGGAACAGCGTGGGGCACGCCGATCGACGGGAAAGCAACTTATTTGGGTTATTTGATGTCCAAATTGAGTTAGAATAGGATTCTTAGTTGCCTAACTTGCTTGGGTATCCATTAGAACTATAAATTCATGATGAGAGGCATAAAAGAGGAGAGATATAGGCGAGTTTTGGAGGATTCTATGAGATTAGATTAGATTAGAGTAGGAGTCAAACCCTAGTTCTTATTAGAGTTGGAGATTGAAGCAACTTGGAGACCATTGAAGATTAAGAGGAGGAGCTTGAGGAAGATGGAGATTTGCTGACAACAGATTTATTCTTCACTCTACTCTTATTTTTGTCTTTTAATGTGTATTCAAGTGTGGATTCTTAGTTTTAATTCAATGAACTAATTCTTTGGTTGAGATTACAATGGATGTTATTGTGTAGTTTGTTTTAATATGCTTCGCTATCAATTATTATGTTCTATTGTGAGGATTGTTTATTGTGATTTGGACTTAATTGTTTAATTGATTGGCCATCAATTACCGTGATAATCTATATGAACTCGAGAGATGAAGTTTAGATTTAGATCTGATTATAATATCATGTGTTTGTGATTTTTGCATAGATGGAATTCATGATTTGTGTTTAGGATAGAGATATGCATTTACGCCATATGTAATCTTATAGAGAACTTGTGCTTTAAATCTTTTTTAATTATAATTCACATAGAGATATAGTGGATTAGTTAATTAGGGTGTCTTGCTTAATTCTATCATCTGTGGATTTAAGTGAGTATGGGTATTATGCATCGAGAGGTGGTTTTATCTGCTTTAGTGTTCTTGATTAACAATTCAGGATAGAAAATAATTGATGAGAAGTGTGATAACTTAAATGAAGTAATAAGTGAAGTTGTGATCTTAAATATCCGTAATCTTAATTTAACTAGTGGTAATTAGAATTAGTTTACTTATAAATTGAAATTCATTCGTTTAGATAAGATTGAGTTGGTTACGGGTTAGTACTTGGTATTTTTATTAAACAATTCCTCGTGGGAACGATACTCTACTTTCACTTTATTACTTGTTGACCACGTATACTTGCGTGTTGTGCGTAATTAGATTTTACCCAACAGTATGCTTGGGTATAATAAGTTGTACATGGAGATAATATATGATAAATAAAGAATCTACCTTTTCTAGTAAAAGAAGAGAAATATCCTATGTGATTGGATAAATGACAATTCAGTAGTCTTTGGCCAAGGTAGAATAAAATTATAAAGCAGCTTCTAATTTGCATTATTTGGAGTTGTGCATTTAAGAGTCGAAAAACATATAATTAAATAAAATAAGACTTGACTGTAATTCCATGTCTTATATTTAATTGGGATATTGTATGGTGGAAGGATTGAATTGTACGGTAACTATTTACTCTAAGGTTCTTTTATGATTAATGTTAAAATCTATATTATCTAGAAAAGTCGTTAATCTCTAGGGAGGCTTATCCCTATTGTATAATAAATATCATTTATTTAACTAAATTAATAGTTTAATTTATTTATTTAAATAAGATTAGAATTGTTCTAATTGATTTATTCACAACCGGTTTAATATGGAGAACCTAAAGGGTCATACCATAAAAAGAAGAATAATTATTTAAGAAATAAATGGCATAATCGTAATAATAAGTTAAATATATTTAATTTAATCTATGGCGATAGAATAAATTAAATATCTTAATATTTATTATTTAATATTTTAAAAATATTAAATATAAATTAATAAGAGGAGTCTTAGTAGTATTATTACTATTATTATTATTTAATTCCCAAAGGAGTTTGGGAATTAATTAATAAAAGTATTCTCATTTATTCCTAATATGATTGGGAGCCTAATTAATTAAAGGAATTTAATTAATTAAAATAAAACCCAATTTCTTAATTGTTAAGGAGGATTGCCCACATCTATAAATAAGAGGAGTCTTATTATGGGTGTAAGTTGTTGTTGACATTTTGACAACAGACGTAATTCTAATAGTTGGGAGAGTACACCATTTTCTATGAGAGATAGAAAAACTAGGATTTTGCCAACCACCCTTCTACTTGAATATTTCTTCTTCCTTGGTGGATCACCTCTAGAGGTCAAACACTTGGGTGGCTAACGTTGATCAAAGGAAGGAACCCAATCCGGTGGATTCAAGTTGAACACGAAAAAGATTTGGAGGTGAACTTGTACCTGAGGAAGCTCGAATCTTCAAGGGTATGATTCTCATTCTTTATCTTGTCGTTTAATTAATAATTGTGCATAAAGGATGATCCGGGTATATGGTTTGTAAAATTTTAAACTCTGATTTTTTCACGTTTTCGCTTTATTTGTGCAATTTGATTGCATTCATGAATATTACAAACCTAACAATAATACAACCACAAACAAGTTTCAGAGCCAAACTACAACATAACAATAAGTTATAGGCCATCAAAAAGCTTGTCAGAGCTGTTCTTCATTTTCTGGGTTACCTAGAAAATAAGAACAGTGCAAGGGTCCATTTTTCAATCTTTGTAACTTGGATTCTGGGCTTACAAGTGTTAAAGTGTAACACTTATGTAGTAGGTATGTCAAGGTGCAAAAGTAATACACTTTTGTAGCTTAACAACATGACAACTGAAAGATCTAGGCCGGTTAAAGAAGTGTCAGTAACTGTTCTTAAAGAAATCTGGGTTTTCCAGAAATCTTCATCAGGCAGTTGGTCAACCCGTATTTGACCATCATTATCTTTGATCCTGTTAATGATCTAAGTGTTCTAATGTCATGGTTGTGTAGCCTATATGTCAGTCTACAAAACATATACACTTACATGGCCTAACTATTTAACCACAGCAAGATTCAAGCCCTGCAAAACCTTGTCAGACAGTTTCTGGGTTTCTGGGTTACCCAGATTTCCAAATTCTGTGACTGATCAACCATGTTTGACCATGAATAACTTGTGATCTAGACATGCTATGGACTTGATTCCACTTGCATTGTACTCTCCTAATGGCATAGAACATGAATGATACACTTATCCATCCTAACATCTAACAGGTTAAGATCTAGAGGCCCCGACATTAGGCTGTCAGACCATATTTTTAGGGTTCATAAATAGTTTCTAAAATTCTATTTTCATGCACTTAGATGTTATGGATCAATGATGTAACATCAGAGATCACAAAATAACATCTTATAACATATAACTAAAAAATAAATCACATCATTAATAGAAATCGTAAGGATTTAATATGATTTAGGGTTGTAACCTTTTTGGTTCAAAACTTGATTTTTGCTCCTTGATTCTGTTCTTGGCAAGCTAAGTTGTTATCTTGGCTTTATTTTTGACTGACTTCCTCTCAAAATTTCGGAGGTTGAAGAGAGGGAAAGGGTCTTGGCTAAATGAGAAGTAAAGTAAGATTTTCTTATTTTAGTTCACTAACTTTTGATTTCCATGGCCAAGAATGTTGTGATGTGGCCTAATGGCTGATTTGTGATGAATTAGAACACTTGTCAAGCCTCCTTGGTGACTCACCACAATTAGAAAATATCTTTTACTTAAAAATTAAGTAAAAGGGTATTTTAGTAATTTCATACTCACTAAGGGTATTTTGGTAATTTTCCCTATAATTTGAAGGGTAATTTGGTCTTTTCAAATATATCCCATGACTTTTAACCCTTAAGGTTTAATACTTAACATTAAAGTTCCTGGATTAGGGTTTTTAAATTCCCGGTTAGGGTTTAAGATTCCCAGAACTAAAATTTGGGTTTCCAACCAATCGTTATGTTTTCTTAACTGAACATTAATGTTCTTATCATAACATTAGGGTTGCCAATGTTACACTTTACCTGCTCAATACTTGACCCTTAAACAAATACACTTACACACATATAATCACATACAGTTTATAAACTATAGAAGTCCTTCACAAAAGTTTTTAAATCCGTACCTTATTTCCAGTCTACGTCTTATTATTGAACAATTATTTAATCATTTAAGATTTTATTAATTGTCTAAATTCTCGGGTTGTCACATTCACACCTTCTTCTAAGAATTTCGTCCCCGAAATTATAGCCTACTACACACTACACCTTTCATTCACCAAAACTAGGTTTTCAATATAACCTTCAATCTAATCATATCAGATTCTACCCGTACACAACGATTTTATACTGTTTCATACCCATCATCACAAACTACCCAAAACATCATTCTAAAGAGTAAAAATTCTCAAATCATGTTGAGGAGTCATATAGACCATGACCTTTCATTTTTAATTTTTGAAAAGGTTTGTACAGAAATTCATCTGCAAACCGTTTTATCTGGACACCAACTTGTGTAAATTTGATACCAATTTGCATTAACTTGACACCAACTTGTGTCAATTTGATACCAACTTGTATCACGTAATGCTGACACCAACTTGTGTCGGATACCAACTTGTATCCATTTGATACCAACTTAACATAAGATTCCGTACCAAAACAATTTGATTTGGCATAAGCTATCAAATAATACTTTGAACATTGGTCTAGCTGAAACAAATAGCTTAGACTCATACAAATAATTCAATTTCAATCGAAACATGTATGGCCAAACCCCGTTGGCAATAGTTTATCTTTAAAATTCTGAAACTAGTTTTATGACGTCATGATACCGTACTGTATTTATAGCCCATTTGAGGATTCCGTCAATGTGTGACTTTGTCATAATACATCATATTATAATGGGCTGACGATCTTTCGATCACATCCAACACTAAGTAATTCTGCATTTATAACTCCATCAATTTTTTATAATCTTTGCACCAGGTTATATGATGCATTAATGATATAAAATACATTTTGATATTTTCAAATTATTTTCATCTAGCCGAAACAATTAGCATAGACTATTCTTTAAACTGTTCAAAAATTATTGCAAATCAGTTTTAGTGTTATCATACCTCAATAGGTAATGATGTGTCAGGGTCCCCAAGTCCACACATACACATTGGTCACCATACGTTGACAATAACAAAATTCATTTTTCTTTTTTTTAAAGGCACATCAGTGCGAATTTAGCTTGATGTCAAAAATTTCGAAGTCTAGCATAGCTAGAAGATTTGGGAATACATACGCTTCCACCATCAACTTCACTTTCTATAATGATCATTGTTTAATAAGTCTATCTATTCCTATCATCCTCAATTCTTCATTCACAACTTAGCTATATCCCAGTTCATCAAACTTACCACACATTATGAGTTCAGGAACTTTCTACAATAATATGAGTTTAGGAACTTATCCTAGAAATATGTAGTTCAAGAACTGTTCAGGAACTGTCCATAAGCTTAGGGTTTCAAAAACATACGATTATGAGTCACGAACTTACCATAAGTATGAGTTTAAAGAACTCGCACCTAATCTTATATTCTCTACCTATCTATTATACCCATGAGAAAAGAATTATCTCCTCAACATGTATATAACAAATAGCGCGACACAACATATAGATATTCCAAATATCTTTGAACGTTACAATTTAATATAATTTTTTTGAGGAGTTTGTTATTATTGTCTCGTCTTGTTTAATGCACATGCACACACACACACACACATACACACACACACTAGAGCCACTAACTGAACCAAAAGGTCAAACCTAGGGTGCAAAAATTTAATTTAAATATAACTATTACATTTAAACCCCGGGCACCATTACAAACGGGTCTTCAAGCACTCCTTGTTCCTTTGTCTCCAATTCTTCAAGTAATTCTAACTAAACCTATTACATAAACTATTTACAATAAATAGAAACCTTGATTAACAGTCAATGGGATGTACATAGGAGGGAGATAGAATTTACATCAAGAAAAATTAGAGAAGACGATGTACGCAGACCCCATTTATAAAACACATTCATTCATGCTTTCTCATAGAATAAAATTCAATCAATCATTGGTCAATAGTCTATAATAAATCTCATTTATTATCATGCATATCACCATATGCATCAATAAATAGCACTCATCTCATGAATAATAAAATCATTCCATATATGCATCGATATCATTTAGTGGGCAATTAAAAATTTATTAGAAATTCAGTTTTGAAACAAAATAAACTCCTTTATTTTATTTTATCCAATTTTGAATAAAAATAAACTCCTTTATTTTTAATCAAATTCCAAATCAAAATAAACTCCTTTATTTTAATTAACATGAAATCCAATTTCAAGTTCAAAATAAACTCTTTTATTTTAAGTTAAAATTCTTGGAAAAAAAATGTTAAATCATATTCCTTATCAAAATAAACATCTTTATTTTTTTTAGGAAACATGGAATCCTATTCCATATGTGAATAAACTCCTTTATTCTAGGAAATATGGAATCTTATTCCAAAATAGAATAAAATTTTTATTTTTAATCATATTCCAATTCAAAATAAACCTTTTATCTTAATTAAAATAAATAAAATTAAAAAATTCACAATCTGCAGACAGGCGCGGCCGCGCCCAGAATGAACTGGAAACCAGTGCAGCCGCACTGCAATCCTAGAGAACGATTCTCAGGTTCGGGCACGGTCGTGCTCCAAAATGAACAGGAAGCTGCGCGGCCGCGCTGCATTGCAGGCATCGTAGATAGAGAAAAAATAATTTTGCCTAGAAAATTTAATCCAAACACATATCCATACACATATGGAATCATCATAATCTATAATTAGCAAAAGGTTTGGCTCTGATACCACTATTATGTTTGTATATAGCGCGTACGTTCAATCAAATTACACAAATATAGCGGATGTGTGATAAAATTAGATTTTAAAAGTTTTATACAAACCATCACTATGATTATCCTTATGCACAATTATCAATTATATAAAAGAGATAGAGAATCAGAATCATATACTCATAGAAACAAGCTTCCTTAGGTACGAGTTCAACTCCAAATCCTTCGCATTCTTATTGAATTCCACAGATGAGATTCCTTCTTTAGATCAACCTTAGCCACCTAAGTGTTTGCCCTCTAGAAGTGATCCACCAAGGAATAATATTTATTCAAGAAGATAGCTCTTGGCAAAATCCTAATTTTTATCTCTATAGAAATTGTAAATACTCTCCCAACTATTGGAAGTGTGTGTAACTGTGTAACTTTTTCCCATAATAAGACTTCTCTTATTTATAGATATAAGAAACTCTCCTAAAATATTTAGGAATAGAGTTTTATTTAATTAAACTCTTTTATTTAATTAAATTTATTATCTAATTAGGATGTACTTTTATTAATTAATTTCAAAACCATTTAGAAATTAAATAATAATATTAATAAGACTCTTCTTATTAATTTATATTTAATATTTCCAAACTATTAAATAATAAATATTAAGCTTTATAATTTATTCTATCACCATAGCATAAATTAAATATACTTAACATATTATTACGATTATGTCATTTACTTCTTAAATAAATATTTTCCTTTTGTGGTGTGACCCTTTAGATTCTCCATACTAAATCGATTGAGAATAAATCAATTAGAACAATTCTAATCTTATTTAAATAAATAAATTAAACTATTTAATTTATTTAAATAAATAATATTTATTCTATAATAAAGGTAAGCCCTCTTAGCGATCAACGGGTTTTTTTCTGCTAAATTAGTGATCAACGATTTTCTAGATAATATTGATTTCAGCATTCATCATAAAAGAACATTTTAGTAAATAGTTATCGTACAATTCAATCATTCTACCATACAATGCCTCAATCAAATATAAGATATGAAATTACTGTAAAGTCTTATTTTATTTAATTACATGTGTTTCGATTCTCAAATGCATAACTCTAAATAATACAAATTAGAAACACATTTCTAATTTCATTCTGTTTTGACCAAAGACTACCGAGTTACTATTTATCGAATTACATAGGACATTCTCTCCTTTTACTAGAAGTGGTAGATTCTTTGTATACCATTCACCTATCTCCATGTGCAAGTTATTATACCCAATCATACTGTTTGATATACCCTAAGACTATATGTCAAAGTATAACTCATCATACACAAGTTATTATGATGTTCTCAAGTCTAAGGATCACTTATACTACTATCACTTAAGGAATTCCTATTGACAGAAAAGTAAAACTCCATTAGGTATTCCTTTAGTGAGTCACGTTCAGTGAACTTATTCTCCAATAAGCACCTACACACTTGCTTTAGTGTCTCCACACAAATGATTATGAGATCAATCATCCTCTTTCTAAGAGCAAGCAAAGTATGTATCAATCTATCCGAATTCACTAAATCCATTTTTAGTAATCCAACGATTAAGAACGATTTTAGTTTTTGAACTATCTAGAGTTTAGATCTCATTAGCATGATCATCATCATGATTTTAAAAGTGTTGCTCAAAACTATGGGTTTATCACGCTTAATATGACAACATCATGTAGATAACGAAAATGCCTTAAATAAATTAATTCATTTATTAATAAAAGAATAAGATTACAAAGTATATGCTACATCATATCAAATATAATTGGCTTACGTGCATACTACTTTCATTTGGACACCGAATTAGGGTACCAGAAAAAAATAAGGATGAGTTATTGAACTAAAATTAAATAATTGAGCTAAACTTAAACAAATTTGTCAAGTTATGTTTCTTAGACAAAAATCCTAGCGTCCATCTTAGATTAGATCTAGGGAGGGCTCTCTTATTTTTGCAAAGACCCTCCCCAAGATCTCTCTTCTTATACTCTAATAATTTATCCCTTCTTGTGGAGTTTGTTTTCTTTATGATATGACTGATTTCTTTCTCTTTTGTGATAGGATTTCATTATCATATCTTTGTAGACTTTGTTTCTCCAGTTGGGAGATTTTTTTTCGTTTGTGAGAATTTTTCTGGTGCATGGATCGTTGAAGACATATTGTTCAGATTAAGTTGTGTCCTTATTTGCATATTCTATTATTATTTTTGGGATATAACTGATTTTCAAGAATTTATATGGTGTCCACTAGTTGTTACTACAGTTTACCCTTTTTTTGATCATCTGTTATTTTGTTTAAATATTACCTTTTCAATTCTTTGTATTGTAATCTTTGCATCATTGTAACATTTTACAGTTTTAATATATTTCAGTTGATTTGATTGTTTGATCAAAAAAACTATGTTATGTTTTCCATTTAGGTATGATTTTACACATGTTTACTATTGGAATTGAATTGAACTAAACCAATTCACAAATAGAATCAAACTGAATCACATTGTTTAAGCTCTAGAGAAAATGGTAATATTAAGAATTTTAAATGTGTCTTAAACACACATGGAAACATTATATTTGTTGTTCAATATCACTTTAAGTTTTTTAAACTTATTACATAACATGGAATACTAATGAAACTTTATAATGCTAGAACTTGTTTAAATATACATGTAATCATTATATTTGTTAAATTGATGGAGTTAGGGTTGTAAATAGAGTTTGAAATATCTAATATTCGCTCCAAAAATTCGTATTTGCATTCGCGTCAAAGCGGATATTATGTGTACCTGTGTCTAGGCAAATATTATTCTTATTTGTATCCGTTAATATCCTTATCCGTAATATATTTAATAATATATATCCAATGATTGTACAATTCATCTGAAGAGAGTTATTTTAGTGTGGGCAAGGACATCCTTCATTATATCATTTCTCCAAAAGCTGACAAGCTAGGCGGATAAGTAAAAGACATTCTTTCTTTTCTATCACTTCGACATGTATAAAAAAAATATTGTGACATTTTATTTCTTATAGGCCTTTCAAATCTATTATTTTATATTTATCGTAATGGGCAATTTCATTGTTTATAATCGAAAAGAAGGGGCACAAGAGGTTTTTCAAACTAGAGGAGACATTTATCTTCATCTTTTTTATCAAGTAATTTTATTTTGTTAAAATTTTCTTGATCCTTATACAAAAAAAAATTTATAAATTGGGCTATTTTATAAGATGTCACAGTAAAGTGGAATACATCTTTTATTTCTCCTTTCAATTCACTGGGATCTCTTCCGTTTCATCAATTTTGTTTAGATCCTCCTTTTATTTCGAAAAATAAGAAGAACAAGGATCTTCTTCTGTGGATCCCTCTTGTTCCTGTTTAGTCTCCTTTGTTTAGGAAGTTGTTTCTATTTCTACATTTGTTTCTTTCACACTTTCCCCCTTTCTTCCATTGTTAGGGTTTCTTTTAGTTTCTTAGTAATAATGGATGACGCTATTCTGCCTAAATAGTAGACACAAGTACTAAATAAGAGAATATTAAAGATTCAAGCCATAGAATTTATCAATTCTGTCACAAGGTACTTATTATATCGAATGTACTTATTCGATTGTAGACCCCCGAAATATCGCTTTCCTTTCACTAGCCTTACAAGAGTGTAAAAGCGTAATTTCACCACAGAGACAACCCCGCGGCACGACAAAGGCGTAATTTCACCCTGGAGATAACCCCGCGGAGAAGCCAAAGTGCAACGTCTCCCCCAAACACAACATGGTTCAAACGAGGAACGCAAAGTTGAGGATGAGGTCATAAGAAGCCACCATAGCAATTCCCAAACTACGAACTACCCAAAACGAGCTAATTGACTACTCTTGGAAACCAAAAGATACCTCTAGGCTTGTTGCTTCATCTTCCTGTACTCAGAATTAGTCAGACTTGGCTTTAGTTCAAAGCACTCGACAGAACCTTTCCGAGATGATTGGGCACATATCTCAACTTTTCCCAGATTGAAAGACACGGACGACCGAAGGAACAAACTTTGAGACTGCGGGACCCACGAGGCCCAGCTGCGGGATCAACGGCTAGCCACAAGTATTTACCTGTAGCTAGTCCCAATTTCTAACTCATTTGAAGAAAGGAAGAGGTGGATTTTAGAGAGAAAACATGAGATTCTAGAGTGAGAAAGGCTCGGGTTTGGCACAGAAACACTAGATTTGAGTTAGATTCATCATATATATAGTAGATCTCACACATCCAGAGTAGTATAACATAGATTTTAGTCCCGAGAGGCTTATTTCTCGATTCCCCAAGGTGAAAAATTGAATCTTTGGTCATTTCATTGTAAATATCGTTAAATCTACTAGATCTATTTCAATATAATGCTTATATATAGTTAGACTTGTTGTCTTTATACATATATTGTGTGTTGGTTGGTAGATCTATCTATTTTACCGATTATTTTGCATATATATAGTTAGAAATCAAGTCTTTTTACTAGATCTACTTAGATCTAGTCGGATCTAGCCCTTAACCGATTCTGGAGCTTCAAAGCTCGAACCTATATGCTAGATCGACTCATATCTATGTTAGATCTAGTCGTTTTTCAATGTTTTCGACCAATTTTGGGCACTCCATAGAGCCCTAGATCTATACCTAGTGGTGAGAGAGTCCTGATTGTTCGCGCTAGGGATTCCAATTGATGAATCACCTGATAGCGAGTTTAGGATACATTCTTACATATTTTCAAGTTTTTATTTCCAATTATGTTCAAGCATACTAATGTGAGCCTAGGAATCCCGAGGTTGAGATTCCCTGATCTAATCTCGACTAGATTCCCACGATGGACTTTTTATCTAAAATTTAATATTAAACCGCGCAAATCATTGTATATGTAATATCGGGCTTTAAAACAACTTCAAGGGCCTCATCCCAAGAGACCGGATTTAAGGCCTTGTGATAGTGAAAATTTGCAATTATGGGTGCTTGGGTCTATCGAGACGGCTTTCATGCCCAAAGATGGCCCGACCCTTTTTGATGTTTTCTTTCGTGCATTATCACTCAAAATGATTTTCAAATAAAATAGCAAAGAGTTTATAAAAAATAAAGCACTTCAGGGATAGACAAACTTAAGATTATTAATCAAAAGTAACAAAAGACCTTGATTCCTAATTGGCAAAAGATTTGAAAACCTTGTTTTCCAAAACATCACCTTAAAATGCTTTATAAAAAATTTAATGAATTTTTCTTTAAATCATATCCTTCGCGCATAGGTTCAAAGAGGTTCAACACTACTTTCAAAACAACGCCGATCATAGGATAAAACAAGACTTAGAACAACCCTTAAAATTAAGGCACCTTACACAATTCAAAGAACATCAAAGGCTTTCTCAAAATCACACACACACACACACACACACACACACACACACACACTTCATGCTTAGGAAATCAACAAGATGCAGTAACCGTATTTTCACAGAAGTCAGGGGTGCCTAACACCTTCCCCTCGCTTAAGCAAACCCCCGAACTCTATGAATCTCGGGTTCCAGACTAATTTTACAGAGTCACATATGAAGCTATATTACGAAAACCTCGAAAATTCGGATGAGTTAGTACATCCATTTAAACTTATACCAACTGACGGCTCTGTCTAATTCGGTCCAATCATTAAAATCAATCTTTTCAAATTTGTCGGCACTAATGTCGATATTTCCTAAAATTTCTTTAAATAAATTAATTGACATAGTGAAATATCAAAGGGTAGAAACAATCTTAGAAATTGAATTCACGACATCGATATGTGGCGAATCTGCTGGGGACATAGAGGGCTTAAGCCGCATTCAATCTTGTTGTTTCCATTCTTATCTGTGTGTTGTGTGAATGATGTGAATGTATCTGTGATGAATGCTTCAATTTTCAAATGTTGTATATTAGTGCCTCGCATGTCATCATTTGCATATGGTAAGGCGCGATGAATGTATGTGAATGTATGTTGTGTGATTCCTCTACCAGGAGGCGAACTCGTCAGTTGTTGATTACTGGAATCTAAGAGGTGTTCCCCTGTGAGTCTCAGGAAAGGCACCACTCAGATACGCTCCAATTAAAAGATTGGATCCTTCCCATCGAGTAGATTGTGAAGATCTAGGAACCTTCATACCGAAAAGCCCGCGAAAGTAATTGTAAGATAGGTCAGCCTCAGAAAAGCCCAACGTACAAGAAGTCTTTTCATGCCCTATTACTCCTAATATGTGAAATGTCATCCATCTTAAATGTCATCATATATATTCTTATCCCGTCATCAAAACGACTAACCCCTGTTTTGCAAGAAAAAATTAAAACACCTCAAACCTGATACATTGCATAAACATACATCCATACCTTCCATTGACATTAAGATTAAACTATGTACCGTTTATGTGTAGATTGGTCCTCGAACATGTCTTCGAGATAAGAAGGTGCGAACCCGGCCGATCAAAATAGGTGAAAGTGCTATACCAAAATCCATCCCCGTTTCTCGAGAAGAATTCATAAGCTTCAAAAAGCAAGTCGCCGAGATGGCTAATATATTGAAGGAGCAATGTAAGATAATTCAAGATCTAAAATTAGCTACACAACAGGGATTCTCTACACAAGGAGCAATCAAGAAAAATGATACACAAATACCCACTCTAATATTCCAATTTAGTAGTGTAGCCACCAAGGATGCTACTAACAAAGGTCAAACAAGAGAAGTCGTGGCTCTCCGCGAGGACAAGGAAACTGAGGATATCAGGAAGAAGGTTAGACAAATGGAAGAGACCATACGATCAATAAAGGGAGTAGGGACTTATGGTAGTATCGTCTACTCAGACCTATGCTAGTAACAAAGGTCAGAAATATTTCCTGGTGCTCATTTTCAGGTCAGGCAATCCCTACACCCACCTAAAAGTCTGCATTGGCGAGCTGGGGTCTTATGCCGAAGATGAAAGCCTTAAAATGTAGTTCTTCCAAAAGAGTCTCATTGGGGAAGCTAGAGCCTGGTATGCTCGGCTTGGTAATTCCGAGATCCACAGCTGGGAAGAGTTAGCTCATGCTTTGCTTAACTAATATAATTTCCAGTCACAAATGGCTCCTAATCGGTATCAAATAACCAAGATTAAGAAATAGGATAATGAGTCATTCCGTGAATACACACAAAGATGAAGGCAAATGGCAGCCCAAGTTAGCCCGCCTATAAATGAGACTGAGATGGTAATGACATTCATTCATATCCAGGAAGCACCCTACTACGAAAGGGTCCTGGCTGGATAGGAAAGCCATTTTCTGAGATGATCAAACACGGTGAAATGGCAGAGATGGGCTTGAAGGTTGGAAAGATCAAAGATTTCACAGCTTTAAAGGTTGTAGCCGAGTAACTCTAAGCTGGAAATTATGATAGTGATGACGGAAGAAGTCAAAAGAAAGGCGATGAAGATGTATCCCTCATTTTATAGGGGCAAGTTAGGAGACCCAACCATAGTCCCCCCATTTGGATGAAGGGAGGTGATCTGTCACTGTAACAACAGGCCGCATTCAACCAAAGCCATAACAGACAGAGAAAATTTGAAAGAACAAAAAATTTGGAGTTCACTCCACTGAACGATTCCCTCGAGACCATATTGGCTTTATTAATGGACCAGAAGAAAATTATTGATTAGTTCCACCTCTGGATCCACAAAGAAAAAGATACGATCCAAGTAAGAAGTGTGCTTACCACTCAAGGTCTCCGGGACACGATACACAAGAATGTTGGTCCTTAAAGTTTAAAATCCAAAATCTGATCGAAAGTGGTAATATCGTAGTCAAATAACCTGACCAGCCAAATGTCAACACTAACCTTCGGCCGCAACACAATACGAAGGGAGTGAACATGATCGGGTCAGGAAGCATCGAAATGGATCCAAATCACATGTACATACAGAGGATGGAGGAATACCCCGAAAGGAGTAGAACAAATGTCCTAAGGTGGGAGAATCTGGAGGAAAGTATGATAATAAGACAAGAATTAAAGATGATCAAACACCAAGTAAATCAGTTGGCCGAGCTGATAGTACAACAACATCAGGTTATAAGGCAGCTTTTCATTCAACTATCGAAAAGCCAATAAAAAGAAGAGGTTAGCCAAAATTCAAATTTATATCCCCCTAAGATGATCCAGCTGACTGAAGAAGGTCAAATTTGGCTGAAAAGGAAAGAAAAGTGAAATAATTAAATTACTAGAAGATCTTGCCAACGAAAAAAATTGCTCGGAGGAATGCAAATTCTCAAAGAAGAAGGATCAAACAACATCCATAAGAGACCAAAAAATCACCCCTCTGAACAAATCAAAGGAAGAGATGTTACACCTTCTGATAAGCAAAGGAAAGATTACCGAGTTGCTGCCTCCCACAAATCCCGGGATAAAGAGATATGATCCCACCAAGAAATGTCTCTGCCATTCTAACTCACCTGGACATGCGACCGAGGAATGTTGGGCTCTACAACACAAAATCCAAAATCTCATTGAATATGGAGAGTTGAAGATAGAAATCCCCACGATCAAGGAAGGCACAAAAGAAATAAAGAGCTTAAGATTTCCACCCGAGATAGGCAATTCAAAGAAAGTTGTAGCTATGAGCATCAATCCTAGCCGAACATAAGGTGGACTAGTCATAATTCGGGGAGTGGTAGATGAAATAAGAGAGTCCCCTAAGGAAATTCATCCGCCACCATCAAACATCTTGTTACCCGAACTTAGCAATCATATTCCTAATTCTACCATACTGGATGATGAAGAGGAAATATTGATCCTCCTCTCAGGCACATGATAAAGATAAAGGAACATATCAAGAAAAAGGAGGTGAGGCTGTCGAGGAAGCCAACCCATCAAGAAATTATGAGCTCATCCCTTTTTGAGACGGGTCCAGTTTGAACATCCCCGAGGGATGTGCCAAATCAGGAGGTGATCATGTTATGGCGGTGATTGAAGATATTCGCGACAAGGAAGTAACCTCCATTATCGGCATCGAAGGTAATAGGACCATTAACAAATGAACTAGCAAGCCTTAGCTTACTAGGAATGTGTAGATTCAGAGAATACGGTTTTGAGTTCCAGGATATGTTGTGATGTTATCATTAGCTTTATATCTTGTTTTATTTTTCATGTATTAATATGTTTTGTTTATGCAAAAAAAAGAAAAAAAAAGGAAATCGATCAATCTCTTGATATCCTTTGTGTGAACTACATAAGACCTGACCTCCTTTAATAGGAGTAGGTAGGCAATCGGTAATGGCACGGTCTAATCATTACAAAAGTCACATAACCCGTTCAAAAATTCAGTAATCACAAGATACAACTCATCAACCCCTTAAGTACGAGAAGACTTGATCTCCTTATGACCTATAAAAGTGCGTAGACGACCATCGTGGAAAAGTCTATCTCATACCCAACAACCTATTCATAGAGATAAAAGTCATAAATCAAGCCTTGCAGATCAAACCAAACCATGTTAAACCATCACATCATGAACCAAGCCAAGCTCTTAGGTCCAATTCAGTAGAATCTGAAGGCCTCTCGACATCAATCACAAAAGCCAAAGCGATAACATGAAATGAGAAATATGGTGATATCAAACATGATCATCAGTGATGACGAATACAACCCTAGACAATGAGAACTATAAATACAAAGAAGATCACAACAAACATTGACTCAACGATACAAGCAACTATCTGATGGCCCCTCTAAGGACCTTTAAAGAGCTGACACCTTTAATCCCAAACCTTCGTCAAATCAAAAGAATATCATCAAAGTCAAGTGCACCCACAAGTCAGAAATGATGATTGGGGCACCCAAACGTTAAAGCTCATACCCACTACCTGCTCACAATGTGGATCATGAGGTAAAAAACTCCTGCAATCTAGGCATCTTATCAACCCATTCATCAAACACAACGAAGCGACTACCTGGATAACAAACAAAACGGGGGCATTAATCGACCATCCCAGAAGGGAAAATACAAGTCGGCACCCATAGCACGACCTTATCAACATGCATCGTCATTATCAGTGCTTCCCTCATATCATTTCATTGGTGATTTGGTACGATCATTTGGTCTTTTTCAACTATAATTTTCTCAGAATATAATGATCCACGTGTGAAGAACGACTATTTCATCTCTTTATTTATTTTCTGTTTCCATTTACATTAACTAGCGGTGATAAACATTAAGTATAGATAAATATTACATTAGAATCTTAGAAAAAGGTTTTAAAAGAGAAAATTTTGTTTAACTTGTTATGAATTAGATTAATTCTGATAAGCGCCTGTGGAGCAAGTATCATGGTAACGATTAGAGAATTAAGACTATTCAACCTTTTGATTAGGTACGACATCCTAGTTTAAAGAGCTTTTTTGAGCTGACTCGACCTCATATGCATGTTTGCACTTTGCGATTGCCTTGACTCTTAGTTGTGAGGTATGAAACTATGGCAATAACGATGACAATTAAAGCAAAGTTAGAGGGTAAAAAGTGGCCAATCTTATGTCTCAAATCGTTGCATGGGTTACTCGAGTAATTAAGCTTGAAGAGTGTCTTTACACCTGGTGCCCTAAAGCCATCTGGTTTAGGAGTAACCAGCCTAACGCTCGCTACATGGGTAACCTAATGCCTAAGAAAATGAGCATTTCGAGGGGGAAGAATGCGAGACCTGAGAAGATCCGAATTGTGGCATGGGTTACTCGAGTAATTAAGCTTGAGAGGAATCTTTACACCTAGTGCCCTAAAGTCGTCTAGTTTGGGAGTCATCGGCCCAACACTCGCTACATAAGTAATTTAGAGCCTAAGAAAGCGGACCCCGTACAAGGTTAGACGAGGAATAAATAGAGTAGATCGTATAACTTTGTCTCGAAGTATGGCATTTGTTACTTGAGCAAGTAAACCCGAAGGGGTGTCTTTACACCTAGTGCCCTAAAGCCGTTTGGCTTGGGAGTCATTGGTCTAAGACTAGTTAACTGGGTAACTTTGAATAGCCTAAGAAAAAAGGCAATTTAAGCAAGAGGAAAGGAGAGAAAAGAAAATATGGAGTCAAAATGGTGAAAAATTTTGTGATATTAGAATGAGATCATCTAAAGTCATGGAAGACAAACCTCTGCTAAGGGTTGCATCACTCATAGTGCACATGTCATATAACATCAATTATGTGAAGAATGATATCTAGAATGAAGACAGAGTGACTTTGATAAAGGGATATAGCTCTTTTGAATCTAATCTTACATGGCAATGACCATGGATGCTTAAAAGTTTTCTTGTGATTTCATAACTTATTAAAAGAAAAATTCCTTAAAAGGAAAGAAATAAAAAATAACCTTGAAGTTAGCGATTCACAACTTACTTATAAACAATTCATTTTCATACTCAATTTCAAGATCTTTAGTGATAAGATAAAAACTCAACGAATATGAGTTAAGTGCCAGACCCAATGAGCATCCAATTTCATGAACTTTAACTTAATATGCCTCATTAACGAGATCATACTAATCCTTATATCGAAGTTATCGCCCACGGCTCGAGCTGTCAAACTTTTGGCACATTTTGTTATTCGTCTGATGTGCTGGATATTGCTCACCATTGGTAACTTGACGTGGTCAACAAAGCGAGTTTCTTATATGAAACACCGGTAACATGTAAAGGGCTGGGGCATTTTTGCGATTCAATGAAATAAAATGAGTCTAACGCTGGACCAAGCTTCTCATCAAAAGAAATGAGAGGACTCCTGAAAGAAATTACGACGACGTAAGCTTGCTACGACAAAAGAAGAGAAAAAAATCCCAAGAGAATGTTGTGATGTTATCATTAGCTTTATGTATTGTTTTATTTTTCATGCATTAATATGTTTTGTTTATGCAAAAAAAGAAAAAAAAAAGAAAATCAATCAATCTCTTGATATCCTTTGTGTGAACTACATAAGACCTGACCTCCTTTAATAGGAGTAGGTAGGCAATCGGTAATGGCACGGTCTAATCATTACAAAAGTCACATAACCCGTTCAAAAATTCAGTAATCACAAGATACAACTCATCAACCCCTTAAGTGCGAGAAGACTTGATCTCCTTATGACCTATAGAAGTGCGTAGACGACCATCGTGGAAAAGTCTATCTCATACCCAACAACCTATTCCTAGAGATAAAAGTCATAAATCAAGCCTTGCAGATCAAACCAAACCATGTTAAACCATCACATCATGAACCAAGCCAAGCTCTTAGGTCCAATTCAGTAGAATCTGAAGGCCTCTCGAGATCAATCACAAAAGCCAAAGCGATAACATGAAATGAGAAATATGGTGATATCAAACATGATCATCAGTGATGACGAATACAACCCTAGACAATGAGAACTATAAATACAAAGAAGATCACAACAAACATTGACTCAACGATACAAGCAACTATCTGATGGCCCCTCTAAGGACCTTTAAAGAGCTGACACCTTTAATCCCAAACCTTTGTCAAATCAAAAGAAAATCATCAAAGTCAAGTGCGCCCACAAGTCAGAAATGATGATTTGGGCACCCAAATGTTAAAGCTCATACCTACTACCTGCTCACAATATGGATCATGAGGTAAAAGACTCCTGTAATCTCGGCATCTTATCAACCTATTCATCAAACATAACAAAGCGACTACCTGGATAACAAACAAAACGGGGGCATTCATCAACCATCCTAGAAGGGAAAATGCAAGTCGGCACCCATAGCACGACCTTATCAACATGCATCGTCATTATCAGTGCTTCCCTCATATCATTTCATTGGTGATCCGGTATAATCATTTGGTCTTTTTCAATTACAATTTTCTCAGAATATAACGATCCACATGTGAAGAACGACTATTTCATCTCTTTATTTATTTTCTATTTCCATTTACATTCACTAGCGGTGATAAACATTAAGTTTAGATAAATATTACATTAGAATCTTAGAAAAAAGGTTTTAAAAGAGAAAATTTTGTTTAACTTGTTATGAACTGGATTAATTCTGATAAGTGTCTGTGGAGCAAGAATCATGGTAATGATTAGAGAATTAAGACTATTCAACCTTTTGATTAGGTACGGCATCCTAGTTTATAGAGCTTTTTTGAGCTGACTCGACCTCATATGCATGTCTGCACTTTGTAATTGCCCTGACTCTTAGTTGTGAGGTATGAAACTATGGCAATAATGATGACAATTAATGCAAAGTTGGAGGATAAAAAGTGGCCAATCTAATGTCTCAAATTGTTGCATGGGTTACTCGAGTAAATAAGCTTGAAGAGTGTCTTTACACCTGGTGCCCTAAAGCCATCTGGTTTGGGAGTCAACAGCCTAACGCTCGCTACATGGGTAACCTAATGCCTAAGAAAATAAGCATTTCGAGGGGGAAGAATACGAGACCTGAGAATATTCGAATCGTGGGATGGGTTAATCGAGTAATTATGCCTGAGGGGAGTCTTTACACCTAGTGCCCTAAAGTCGTCTAGTTTGGGAGTCATCGGCCCAATGTGACGCCCCCAAAATTAGGTATACATCACCCATCTTGGGTCGTCAGATACATAGTACAGAATACAAATACAACTTACTAATACAACTGTCGTGTACAATACGACAAAACATAAACTGTGAGTTTGAATACAAATATTATCTTCTAGAGAGTATTCATACTCAAAAGGAGTCCTCATTACATTTATTAACACACTATTACATAGAATAGTGAGGACTACTAACTAATACTATCATTCGGACCATCACTCCGTTCCCCGACTTGCCCTAGCTACGTTCTAATTTCCTGAAGGGAACAGTGAAAGAAAGGGTGAGCTCAACTAGCCCAGTAAGAAATATTATGACTAAGATAATATAGAATAAATTATCATTAGCCTTCAACAATGTTAAACTGATAAAATATAATAGACATCAAGTTTAACTGCAGCGGAACAAGTAATCCATTAAAAGAGTCAAGTAGAAAATAAACTCTACTATCTTTTATGATTTAAAAGGTTTTTAAACACTGTGATCGCTGGGACTCAGCTTAATAAAATAATCCACATCATCGAATCACCCCTGCACTACGGCCAAGGATATTCGTATATTCATTAATGGTCATGATCATGCCAACAACTGTCCATCAACGCACTACGGGCCAATGAGGACTTTTACCACATCATTTGTAACATTATGGTCATGATTATACCGAATAACCCCTGGTCATAATCATACCAAGTCCATCTATGCACTACAGGCCATAGATGACTTTCAACATTTTATAAACATGAGGATGATGACAATGATATAAGAATTCAATAAAACAAGTTCAAGAATTAATTTATCCAAGAATTAACAACGTCCAAATTGTCAACATGATACTGCTTTGTGGAGTAAAATTCAAGAATGCTTAGAAGAATATTTTCATGAAAAGATACTGGATGAAACGCAATTATCAAAGATATTCCACAAATTTCATGGAGTATAGAAGTCAAAACTTAACCAACTGAGTATAATAAAGAATGGAATAACAAAAGAAATCACCATGCATGCGATAGACTGCACAGACAGGTTATTCCAACAGAATAATAAATAATGGAACCAGGTCCGGCGTAAACGCACAGACAGGATATTCCGACAGAATAATAATAAAGACGGAACCAGGTCCGGTGTAAAACACACAGACAGGATGTTCCAACAGAATAATAATAAAGACGGAACCAGGTCCGGTGTAAAATACACGGACAGGATGTTCCAACAGAATAATAATAAAGACGGAACCAGGTCCGGTGTAAAACACACAGACAGGATGTTCCAACAGAATAATAATAAAAATGGAACCAGGTCCGGTATAAAACACACAGACAGGATGTTCCAACAGAATAATAAAAGAATGTCACCAAGTATAGGATAGACCGCGTATACAGGTTATTCCAACAGAATAATAAGAAATAGAATAACAAAAGTTCTCTTCATGAATAAGAAAGAATAACACCCCTTACCGTTTTAGAGAAGAGCTGAAATAAGGAAGTAGTTAAGTAGCAGAATACTCTTCTTCTCTCTCTCTATAGTTCCTCTCTATAGTTTCTCTCTCTAGAGTTCAGTGAATTCGTAAGAAATAATGAAGGAATGAGTTGCTATTTATAGAAAAATAGAATGCATAGTAACTAATCCATGAACGGTCCAGATTGATTACTTTAATCTGACGGTCCATATTTAAAGAAAAATCTTTTAAATAAAATATAATATATTCTATTTATAGAATAACTTTAATAAAGTATTCTGTTTTATATAAAAAGATGTTTCTGTTTTATTACGTTAATAATACGAATAAAACACAACGTCATTATCGCTAAATAATTCATATTATTAACTGACAATAATTGAATCAAACTGAGTGACTTCTCACATAAGCATTAATAATCAATATCGTGTGTTACTATGCAACCACACGTATTACTGTACTTTTACTACCGAGTAGTTCAACAGTAACAATGGTAAAACTTCCGCCGTTATTTTTAATAAAATATTTTTGTCGTTTTCTCAATCCGACAATAATTCTGTTGTGGGGTCCACCAATGATTGTGTCGTTGTACGAATATTCCCTGTTAAAACGAATATTCCCCGACCAATCGAATATTATATGACAACTTGGATACTTTACAAAATTTATAAATACTACCCATAACTATTATATCAAATCCACACCATAATATAAAAAAAATTATTTCGAGAAAAATTAAATATTTATTCATAAAATCTGGGGTTTCACAATACTCAATCCGACAAAAATTCCGTTGTGGGGTCCACCAATGATTGTGTCGTTGTACGAATATTCCCTGTTAAAACGAATATTCCCCGACCAATCGAATATTATATGACAACTTGGATACTTTACAAAATTTATAAATACTACCCATAACTATTATATCAAATCCACACCATAATATAAAAAAAATTATTTCGAGAAAAATTAAATATTTATTCATAAAATCTGTGGTTTCACAATCTCCCCTCCTTATAGAATTTCGCCCTCGAAATTTACGTACGTACTTGGTATGCCGAACATGTGAGGATACCTTGACTTCACTTCAAATTCTAACTCTTGAGGTATAACCTTTAAGCATCGAATATGATCCTTCTTATCCAAGATGTTAACACGTATCTCCTCATACATTAAATCTTTTGCTATCTCGTCCGGTTCTAAATTAATAATGTGGTTCGGGTCGTCCACATATTTACGTAACATCGATACGTAAAAAAAAATATTCTGAACACGCAACATACTTGGCGGTAAAACGAGTCTATAGGCCACAGTTCCTACTTCATCGAGGATTTTAAATGGGCCAATTAAATCGAGAGTTGAGATTTCCTCTCTTCGTCGATTCTTGCTTCTAGAATAACGCCCTCTTGAACCTTCTTCTTCACATTTATCAGCTCTGAGTATGTAGCTTGAGCGGTTTTAACTTTATCGATTAAAATCGATTCTAATCATATATTCGTTATCATCACGTGGGTTCGTATATTCGCACTTGTAATCGCATACGATCTTCTACTCAACGCATCAGCTACCACGTTCGCTTTTTCACGATGGTATGGTATGATCATAATCTTTAACAGCTCGAGCCAACGTCTTTGGCGCATGTTACGTTCGCTTTAGTTGAATAAATATTTGAGGGTTTAAGAAATGGGTTTTGTACTGGGGTCAATACAAAATTCGATTTCACGCTCTAGGGGTAAGATAAGAAGTCTTCAAGAATACGTCAGGAAATTTATTAACAATAGAAATATCATTCAAAACTGTGACTCTCGTCCAAGACTTGGATAACACGTCACATTGATATCTTTTAACTTGTCACCGTTATTCACAACGTCCCCTACCGAAAGTCTGGCTTCGGTACATTCCACACAAGAAAGTCAACAACGAAAGGATCGGGGCTCTTTATTTATGGCTTGATATGACAATGATTGACTTTAGTGGTTTGGTTACTTTGAATCCGCATAACAGGGTTGTTAGGAGTATGAAAGATAACAACCTTACGAGAAGCATGATAAGTAGTGAACCAATCGTTTAAAAAAATCACATCAAAGGCAAGTATTTTCAAAGAGATAAGATCGACAGGTAACGTGAAAGTGTTGATTTGAACAAGATTTATAAATAGTGGAGGTAATGAAGATTTCTCCCAACTGACTTTAAACAGACATATCAAAGTCTAAACATTGAACACAACTAGGTGAAATAAAAGAGTGAGTAGAACTGGTATCTAACACGGTATAGACTTCGCAAGAGTTTATGACTAACATACCCGTGATAATTTTATTCAGGTTCCTCGTCACGAAAAAAAAACGCTTTCTCTTAAACTACTGGCTTTGGCTTTTCTGGGACGGTCTTTGGTGCCTCCATCCTATCTGAACTTGTCTTCGGTGAACGACAAAATCGGGCTAAGTGACCTTCTCTTCCACAATTATAGCATGCTTTGGATGGCATCGCGCAGTTTGGACTGATGTGTCCCTCCCCTCCGCATTTGAAGCATATGATAGGTGGTCGTTCTCCTTCCTTAACAACGGGTGCTGGTGTTGACGTCTTTCCATCATTGTTGAATTTCCTCTTCTTGAAATGTCCATTCTTATTGTTTTGACCATGATTACCATTGAAGTGGTTACCATTTCTGGCATGTTGATTCCCTCCATGCTTATTGTCACCGCTTTGATGACTGTTATCACCAGTATTATCATTTTTCTGGCTGATCTCTTTTGGTTGCGTTGACTCGTTATCGCGCTCCACTAACTGAGCCCTATTCACAACATCTGAATACAAACACAGTTTATGAGAAATAAGATATTGACGTATCTCCGGTTTCAAACCTCTTAAAAACATCCGCGTCATTCTCTCTTCATTATCCACCAAGTGGGATGCAAATCGGGACAACTCGGCAAACTTGGCTTCGTACTGCGACACGGTCATGTTATTTTACTCCAACTTGATAAATTCCACCTCCTTCATGTGACGAATACTTTCGGGAAAGTACTTGTCATTGAACAATTCTTGAAACTTCTCCCAAGACATCTTGAGTGCGTCAGGCTGGGTACGTTTTACAAATTTCCACCAGTAATCTGCCTCTTCACGCAACATAAAAGTGGCAAAGGGAACCTTTTGCTCCTCGGAGCATCCCAAGACATCAAATATCTTGGTGATCTGCTTTAACCACGTCTCCTCCTTAAGTGGTGCTGGCTTTCTCAAAAACTCCGGTGGTCCTAGCTCCTTGAATTGCTTAGCGGTGACCAACCGTGGGTTGTCATTGTTTCCTCCTTCATTTTGGATAGGAGCCGCTCTCGCCCGTTGTTGCATGAATTGCTCCTTGAACTGCTTAGCGGTGACCGTCCGAGAGTTATTTTGTTGTTGCATGAATTGCATAAAGTCTCTGACCATCCCATCATTCACCATTTCATCGGTGTTATTATTTTCATGAGGATTATTGTCCTCTGGTTGCACATTACCCTGAGCATTGATCGTTGGTGATTCAATGGTCTCATGTGCTTCATTGATTATCTCAACATTTTCGGATGCCATTTGCAAATACTGCAACAAAACAAGGTTTAATTAACATATAACATATTATCCATATACTTTGACCGACCAATTAAATACCAAATAAACTTAGGTAGGTCATACTAGCGAAGGAATTCCCCGTCTCTCCCCTCCTAGTTCTATTCTCACATCTTAGCCAGGGATCATATCCCTAAGCTCTGATACCAACTGTGACGCCCCCAAAATTAGGTATACATCACCCATCTTGGGTCGTCAGATACATTGTACAGAATACAAATACAACTTACTAATACAACTGTCGTGTACAATACGACAAAACATAAACTGTGAGTTTGAATATAAATATTATCTTCTAGAGAGTATTCATACTCAAAAGGAGTCCTCATTACATTTATTAACACACTATTACATAGAATAGTGAGGACTACTAACTAATACTATCATTCGGACCATCACTCTGTTCTCCGACTTGCCCCAGCTACGTTCTCATTTCCTGAAGAGAACAGTGAAAGAAAGGGTGAGCTCAACTAGCCCAGTAAGAAATATTATGACTAAGATAATATAGAATAAATTATCATTAGCCTTCAACAATGTTAAACTGATAAAATATAATAGACATCAAGTTTAACTGCAGCGGAACAAGTAATCCATTAAAAGAGTCAAGTAGAAAATAAACTCTACTATCTTTTATGATTTAAAAGGTTTTTCAACACTGTGATCGCTGGGACTCAGCTTAATAAAATAATCCACATCATCGAATCACCCCTGCACTACGGCCAAGGATATTCGTATATTCATTAATGGTCATGATCATGCCAACAACTGTCCATCAACGCACTACGGGTCAATGAGGACTTTTACCACATCATTTGTAACATTATGGTCATGACTATACCGAATAATCCCTGGTCATAATCATACCAAGTCCATCTATGCACTACAGGCCACAGATGACTTTCAACATTTTATAAACATGAGGATGATGACAATGATATAAGAATTCAATAAAACAAGTTCAAGAATTAATTTATCCAAGAATTAACAACGTCCAAATTGTCAACATGATACTGCTTTGTGGAGTAAAATTCAAGAATGCTTAGAAGAATATTTTCATGAAAAGATACTGGATGAAACGCAATTATCAAGGATATTCCACAAATTTCATGGAGTATAGAAGTCAAAACTTAACCAACTGAGTATAATAAAGAATGGAATAACAAAAGAAATCACCATGCATGCTATAGACCGCACAGACAGGTTATTCCAATAGAATAATAAATAATGGAACCAGGTCCGGCGTAAACGCACAGACAGGATATTCCGACAGAATAATAATAAAGACGGAACCAGGTCCGGTGTAAAACACACAGACAGGATGTTCCAACAGAATAATAATAAAGACGGAACCAGGTCCGGTGTAAAACACACGGACAGGATGTTCCAACAGAATAATAATAAAGACGGAACCAGGTCCGGTGTAAAACACACAGACAGGATGTTCCAACAGAATAATAATAAAAATGGAACCAGGTCCGGTGTAAAACACACAGACAGGATGTTCAAACAGAATAATAAAAGAATGTCACCAAGTATAGGATAGACCGCGTATACAGGTTATTCCAACAGAATAATAAGAAATAGAATAACAAAAGTTCTCTTCATGTATAAGAAAGAATAACACCCCTTACCGTTTTAAAGAAGAGCTGAAATAAGGAAGTAGTTAAGTAGCAGAATACTCTTCTTCTCTCTCTCTATAGTTCCTCTCTATAGTTTCTCTCTCTAGAGTTCAGTGAATTCGTAAGAAATAATGAAGGAATGAGCTGCTATTTATAGAAAAATAGAATGCATAGTAACTAATCCATGAACGGTCCAGATTGATTACTTTAATCTGACGGTCCATAGTTAAAGAAAAATCTTTTAAATAAAATATAATATATTCTATTTATAGAATAACTTTAATAAAGTATTCTGTTTTATATAAAAAGATGTTTCTGTTTTATTACGTTAATAATACAAATAAAACAAAACGTCATTATCGCTAAATAATTCATATTATTAACTGACAATAATTGAATCAAACTGAGTGATTTCTCACATAAGCATTAATAATCAATATCGTGTGTTACTATACAACCACACGTATTACTGTACTTTTACTACCGAGTAGTTCAACAGTAACAATGGTAAAACTTTCGCCGTTATTTTTAATAAAATATTTTTGTCGTTTTCTCAATCCGACAATAATTCCGTTGTGGGGTCCACCAATGATTGTGTCGTTGTACGAATATTCCCCGACCAATCGAATATTATATGACAACTTGGATACTTTACAAAATTTATAAATACTACCCATAACTATTATATCAAATCCACACCATAATATAAAAAAAATTATTTCAAGAAAAATTAAATATTTATTCATAAAATCTGGGGTTTCACACCCAACACTCGCTACATGAGTAACTTAGAGCCTAAGAAAATAGACCCCACACAAGGTTAGACGAGTAACAAATAGAATTGATCGTATAACTTTGTCTCGAAGTATGGTATTATTACTTGAGCAAGTAAACCCGAAGGGGTGTCTTTACACATAGTGCCCTAAAGCCGTTTGGCTTGGGAGTCATTGGTCCAAAACTAGTTAAATGGGTAACTTTGAATAGCTTAAGAAAAAAGGCAATTTAAGCGAGAGGAAAGGAGAGAAGAAAATATGGAGCCAAAATGGTGAAAAATTTTGCGAGATCAGAATGAGATCATCTAAAGTCATGGAAGAGAAACCTCTGTTAAGGGTTGCGTCACTCATAGTGCACATGTCATATAACGTCAATTATGCAAAGAACGACATCTAGAAAGAAGACATAGTGTCTTTGATAAAGGGATATATCTCTTTTCAATCTAATCTTACTCATGAACAATGACCATGGATGCTTAAAAGTTTTCTTGCGATTTCATAACTTATTAAAAGAAAAATTCCTTAAAAGGAAAGAAATAAAAAATAACCTTGAAGTTAACGATTCACAACTAGCTTATAAACAATTCATTTTCATGCTCAATTTCAAGATCATTACTGATAAGATAAAAACTCAACAAATATGAGTTAAGTGCCAGACCCACTGAGCATCCAATTTCATGAACTTTAACTTCATATGCCTCATTAACGAGATCATACTAATCCTTATATTGAAGTTATCGCCCACGACTCGAGCTGTCAAACTTTTGGCGCATTTTGTTATTCATCTGATGTGCTGGATATTGCTCACCATTGGTAACTTAACATGGTCAACAAAGCGAGTTTCTTATATGAAACACCGGTAACATGTAAAGGGCTGGGGCATTTTTGCGATTCAATGAAATAAAAGGAGTCTAAGGCGGGACCAAGCTTCTCATCAAAAGAAATGAGAGGACTCCTGAAAGAAATTACGACGACGTAAGCTTGCTATGACAAAAGAAGAGAAAAAAATCCCAAGAGAATCCTTAACTCAAAAACAATTGCCTCGTCGGTAAAAATAGTATCACAAGACCACATAGGGTTCAGTTCTAACTAGAAATTTCTAAATTCAAAATGATGATATATAAAGAATGGATCATGATGGACAGTAGTAAAATATATGTGATAAATGCCTAAGCATCCTCATATATATGTGTGTGAATAGTACATCAGTTTTCATATCAACATCATCTATATACATGTGAAAAGACGAAAAGAAAAAATACAGGAAAAAGGCATAGACGCCCAATGATTAAAAAAAGGTATACCAAATGAAATCTATAACATCAAACATGTCAACCTGCGTCAAGTCCTCCTAAGTTGAGCCCTCTGCACCGAAGTTCAAATTTGGGCAGTGAAAGGATGAGTCGCATCCTCTATGGACGTCAGCGGCACCCGGGTGGTCATTCAAGCCAATATCTAATCCAGTAAGGTCCCGTTGGAGACAATATCTAGCGAAGGCGTCGGAGACAATACCTGGTGGTGCAATCCATTGGAGACAATATCCAGCGAAGGCATCGGAGAGAATACCTAGTGGTGCAATCTGTTGGAGACAATACACATTGAAAGCATCGGAGATAATTTCCAGTGGTACAATCCGTTAGAGACAACACCCATCGAAGGCATCGACAGCAATACGCGGTGGTGCAATTCGTTGGAGATAATACCAAGCGAAGGCATCGACAGCAATATCGGATGGTCTAATCTGTTGGAGTCAATACCCAGCGAAGGCATCCACATCAATACCCGATGTTGTAATCCGTTGGAGACAATACGTGGCGAAGGCATCGGCGACAATACCCGGTGGTGTAATCCGTTGGAGTCAATACCCATCGAAGGCATCGACAGTAATACCCGGTGGTGTACTCTGTTTGAGTCAATACCCAGCGAAGGCATCGACAGCAATACCCAGTGATGTAATCCGTTAGAATCAATACCATCGAAGGCATAGGCAACAATCCCCGATGGTGCAAACTGTTGGAGACAATACCCGACGAAGGCATCAGTAACAACACACGGTGGTGCAATCCATTAGAATCAATACCCGGCGAAGGAATATGCAACAACCCCCGATGATCAATTAACTCGTTGGAGTCAATACCCAGCAAAAGCATCGAAGACAATACCTGGTAACAACAATACAACAATCATCCTCCCTAACAGACGGGATCAATCATTAAAATCTAATAATCCAGAATTTTTTTATTATAATTTCAAATATTTAGTGAATTAAATAAATATTTTGGTTGATGTGTATTGTTAAATAAATATTTGTTTAATTTGATTATTTATTAGTTAAATAAATAATTCATGAGTTGTGGGGAATTAACTTAATTAAGGTAATATGTTAATTAAGTTGATAATTGGTAAATTGGTATTTTGAAGTTAATTAAAATAAAAGAATGATGAATTAATTATTAGGTGATAATATTCTAATTTAATTTAGTAATTAAATTAGAGAGTTGATAAGAATTAAATGAATTGTTATAATGTTGTTTCAATTTAATTTAATAATTAATTGGAGATATAGTGATTTGTTAAGTAAATTATAATTTAATGGGAATTATAATTATGTGATAATTTGATTTATTGTGTTAATGTTAACTTTAATTCAATTGAATTTGAATATTAGAATTTAATTAAATAAAGTGTAACAATTAAACTATATAATAAGTGAGTTATTAAAATAAATTAAAAGAATTTTAATTTAGTTTTGTCAAACAAGACTTAAGGATTTTAAGTCTTTAATTTTAAAGGGGTTTTACCGAATAAAGCTTAGGGTTTGTTAATCCTTATTTTTAATTTTATTTTTCCAAACAAGCCCTAGTGGCTTTTGAATTTAAAATAAACATAACTGATATATTAAGTATCGTTATTATTATATGTCAATTTTTTTTATTCTACGTCTATTTCTTTTTACGTTAAGTTATCTTAGTTTAAACCTAAAGCTAAAAGAGAGAAAGAACATAGAAGAGAAATCACATAGAGAAAAGAGACAAAGGAGAGAAGGAAGAAGAGAAGAGTTTTATGAGTTTGAAAAAAATCAAAGGAGGTTGTTATCATCTGTGTTGCTCAAATAGGATTTTTGAGGTAGTAATTTAACCCTTTTGTTCTTAGTTCTTTGTGTTTTTGAGTTTTCATAAAAAATTCTCTGTAAATGAGTTTTTGAGTATGATTGTTGAAAACATGGTGTTATATATGATAATGAGTGTTGATAACATGTTTTATACCATTTATTCATGATGTAGAGTAATCAAATTCGTAGATATATGTTTAGTATTGAAGAACTTGAATTACAATGGTATATATATATATGATATGACTTATTTTAGAATTAAAATTAATGTTCAATTCATGTGTTAAACTACAAATTGTTTGTTGATTGTGAAAATACATGAAGAAACGAAAATAATATGATTTAAACGAACTGTTTTGGTTGTAAAATGAATTCACAGTAAATTGTTTCGCTAAGAATGTCTAAAAGTGAAGAAATAATAAAAACAGTGAATTTAAAAGTTGTAATTTTGATGTTTATACTGTTTACATGGTTAGAAATATGTTAGAAATATTAGTTTATGTTTCTATAAATTTATTACAACTTGGGTAAGTTGGAATGACTGTTAAAAAGGAGATTTAGGCTTAATTTAGCTTTATGATGTGTTCGTTCGCGAACTGTAAAAACGGATACTGGGTACCCCCGCCCCGGCGGGTGTTACAAGTGTAATCTTGCCGCCCTGGCGGGCCTTTCCTCAGTATAAAACTCCGCCCCGGTAGGGGTAGCAGAGTTGGGACAGTTTGGTTTTAGTTGTGTGCAGTCTATTGTATGTGAGTCTAACCTAATCTAGAGAACAGAATAACATGTGGAACATGTAATGGGATATTATATCAAGTTGTTAAGGTGTATATGTTGACATGGTATGATAATTTGATAAGTTGTAAAAGAGCTAAAATGTAATACTCATGAAAAGATGTGATGTTGTTTAAACTTAAGATTCGAGACTTAGGTCTTGTAATATCTGACTTGTGGTAGTAAACAAAAACCTAAACTAAGTTAACGAGCTATACTAAAAGTGGAAACTAAACTCAGGAAGTTAATATTAGTATAACGAATGAGTGTTGTCAATACCTATGGTATGTGTAGGACTTGTGGTGAACGTATGTAGTGATCGTTTAACCTACGCACGAGGCAAATTTCTTAACCCTACTCTCTATTTGAGTTTATCTTATCTTACTTACTTTATGCAAGTTCTCTAACCCTAAACTTTCTTTGAGAAAGTTTTCTTACCCTAACTTGATTATTATTACGCAAGTTTCTAAATCTTATTTCTTTATATAAAGCAAGATCGTTATCCTATCTTATTTACTATTGTTGTGCAAGTTTCCTAAATCTAATCTTTATTTTGAGCTTATCCTATTGTTTATAAATATGCAAGTTTTTATTCTATCTTGTGTATCAAGTTACTCAAGTTCTTGAATTCTATCGAGCAAAGTTCTTAATTTTTTTTCTTTATTGGAAAATGTAACCTTAGCTTATCATTGTTGTTCAAGCTAGGTTCATTACATGTTTTTAATGCTTTGAAAGCTATTCTTAAAGCATGACTTTGATGTATCATACTATTCATTTATAGTTTATAATTACTCTATAACATGTCGTTGTTAAAGCCTCGCATTGTCATTGAACTTTTGATTCAAATAATCCTTAGTTGATGTTCGTTGAACTCTAAATTACCATTGAAACTTATTCAAACCAAACTTACTTTGGTGCGTACTTGTATATTAAAACTGAGATGAACAACCCTATTATAGGGGATTATTTACGCGGAAACGTTTAGATGTTTGTGCACAATACATGGTACGAAGGGCTGATCACCCTAAGTACGGGGAGTCCCTACAGTCCAATGATTGTTTAGGTTTAAGTTGAAAGAAATAATTATAACCTTGGACATAGTTCATGGTCTTGTGACCCTCAAATAATTTTCGGTATCAGTTATTGATTACCGACGTTCAGATATGTTATTCAACTCAAATGAGTTTATTCATTGCCAGTCATTGTATTCTTTTAAGTGAGCATTTGTTTTGCTCACTCTTGCATATATATATAACCATTGCAGCTAAAGTTAAGAAGGTTGACGAGGCAACCACTAGCAAAGGAAAAGGCCAGATGAACACATGTTGAAGACTTGTTAAGTTGTTGAAATTTATGTCTTCAGACTTAGTCTTAATTACTGTGATGTAATTTATTAAATTTTTTCCGCATTTGATGAATGTTTTAAAGGTTAGATAACATGGGGATTTTATTGAATTTAATTATATAAACCCTTTAATGGGAAGATTTATTGATTAAATTTTTATTAAATTAGGGTAGTTAGAAATGAGTGTTTGGACAGTGAGCACCAAATCATGTGGAAATGAAGTACCCAGATTTGGGGGTGTCACTAGTTGGTATCAAAGCCTTAGGTTATGAACCTTAGGTAGGGAAAAAACCTTAGGAAGTAACCTTATAAAAGATTGAAAAGATAGTGGTTGTAAGACCCCAACTTTTTCATAAATAAAATTGAATTTCCTCTAATTATTATTTTGAATAATAAGGTGTTAATTTGATATAATGCTTTGGTTATGGGTGAAATGTACAAATTTTGTAAAATAAGCAAGTGCTTATAAAATATTCATTATTGTCGGGGAATATTCGTTTGGTCTTGGAATATTTTTGCTGTCGGGGAATATTCGTACGATGGCGCAGCTATTTGTGAGCCCCATAACAAAAAATGGTCGGATGAAGAAAACGACAAGTTTGAGTTTTTATAAATAACGGCGTAGTTGTTACCGTTAACACTGTTGGAATACCCGGTGGTTAAAGTACAGTAATACGCGTGGTTGCACAGTAGCACACGATATTGCACAGTTTTGTTGAATTATTGATTCTTACGTAAGAAGGCACTACTCAATAATTGTTACAGTAATTATTATTTAATATTTTATTTTATTGATTGCTACGTTGATATTTTATATTATTATTATTTCAATAATTGTCACTACACAATATTTTCCATTATCAGATCAATAATTCATATTATTTGAATAATATTATTAGATAGCATTATTGGCAATGTCTAAGGAAGTTCTATCTAAGGAGAGGTTTGGTCACCTAATTATGCGCCAGTAAGGAGAAATCCTTATCGGAAAGCCCCCTCTTTCCTAGGAACGACCTGGTTGTCATAATTGTGATTCTGTAATATTATTTATGAATAATTAATTATTGAATTATATGATAAGAAAATATTTATTTTATGTGGATATAAATGAAGAAATTAATGCTGGGATGTTTTATCAATATTTTATCGGAATGAAGGTATTAAAACTCACTCGTATGTGAATTTCGGACATTTTCTGATCGAAATTTGGAAAAACTTTCTTCTACAAATTTGTAGAAAATTAAATTTCCTATGGAATAGACATGAGACTCGAATTTTTCTAATAAAAGGGCTATTTATTATGAATTATTGAAGTTATTGATTATTATTTAAATTTAAAATATTTTGGAAATTTCTAGAATGGGTGGGGCCCACTTTTGGTTGGTGAGAAATGTGCTAAAATTTTATTTCAAAAGTGGTGGGCGTGAATAGTAGCAGGTAAAGCCATCAGGTAGCAGGTTAGTCTGCTTTGGCGTTCTAGCATTTTTCTATAAATAGGGTGCTTAGTTAAAATTGAAAATCACACCAAAATCATAAGTTTTCTCTCTCTATATTATCGAGCTTATTTTTTTGAGTATTTAGATACTTTGAGAGTTGCTATTCAGTACAAGTTTTTTCAGCCTTATACCTAATATTTCAGCCAGAAGTACTGTTCTTTTGAGGTAAGGGATGTTATTTTCTTCATAAATGATATTATTTTCTTCAATATTATTATGTCGAAATATTGATATGAATTTTATTGTGGAATTTATACCTTTTTGTGTCGGGGTTACTATTCACGTATACGGCACTATTCACGTATACGGTACTATTCACGAATACGACACTATTCACAAAAAAATAAATTTTTCTTTCTTTGTCCAAGTTGTCTATTGTGGTTACTATCTTTGATTGTATCTATGTTTTGATCTTTATTTTTGAATTCTGCTCCACAATTGATTATTATAGAGTATTTTTGAACTTGAATAAACTGTAGTACGAATCCCTAATATTTGTCCTTTTGTCTCACTGGATTCGTTTTTTTTAAGATATTTTTCATCATCCTCAGTCCTAAATGATGATATTACTGAATATCTTTGGCCTGTAGTGCAAAGATGAATGATTAACTGATGAATATCTTTGGCCCGTAGTGCAAAGATGAACAGGTGTTGAGATGAACATGACCAACTAGTAATACAAATGAATATCTTTGGCCTGTAGTGCAAAGATGAATATTTGATTCAAGATGTATATTGATTGATGTTACAGGGATAAAATATTGATGATGGACTTTTAAATCTTAGAAGATAGTAGAATTCATTCTCTACTTGACTCTTCTAATGGATTGATGTTTTCGCTGCAGTTGTTGATCTAAAACTTGTTGTCTGTTATATTCTATCAGATTTTGTCCTGTTGAAGACTAATGATAATTTGTTGTATATTATCTTAGTCATAATATTCTTTACTGGGCTAGTTGAGCTCACCCTTTTCCTTTTTGTTCTATTTTTATCAGGAGGCGAGAATATAGCGGGAACTAGTCGGGGTGTGGAGTGATGTTCCCAGTTAGTTGTGTTAGCAGTCCTCACTTTTTTATAAAATATGTTATAATAATTGTAATGAGCACTCCTTTTGAGTTTGAATATTGTCTATTAGACAATATTTATATTTAAACTCACAGTATATGAGTTGTCGTATTTTGCATGACAATTGTATTAATGAAGTTATATTTGTGTCTGTACCATGTATTTGGTGACTCAGAATGGGTGATGTATACCTATTTTGGAGGCGTCACAGTGGTGATAAACTCTTATCAAGTTTTAAGAAAGAAATAATAAAACACTTTATGTGCTTTTGTGGTTGCAACCTATGTGCTCGTGAGTGTCGAGTGGTGTCGGTTAGTAATTAAAAACTTGAAATTTTTGTTATCAGGATGGCTAATGTAGGAGAATCCAGTCACACTAGGGAGGAGGGACCTCAGATGCCTAGAGAGGAAGAGCCTCGAGATATTTAGGTAGTCTGGTTTGGTGCCAAGGGAGTCATCTCTGTTGGTCACAGTGGTTGGTTATGCCCTGGAGGTTGAGCAGGAGGGTATACCTGATGACGAGAATGAGGTAAAGACGGATTAGAAAGACCCCGTGGAGCTACCACGGACAGATGAGGATGAGGATGAGGAAGAGTTTCCACCAAACTCTATTGCAGCATATATGTATGACAAAGTATACGATCGTAACATTGAGCTTCAAGATAGAGTTGAGAAGTTGGAGGAGCTAGTAGCTGAACGTCAGACTTCGATGGCACAGAAGGAAGATGAGATCCGGGATCTTGATGAACGTCTCATCAATGTGGAATGGAAGTTGGTTCACATAGAGGGGGAGAATAAGCAGCTGATAGAGGAGGTTGTGAAACTAAAGGATAACCTGAAAGAAGAATCTGCAAAGAGAACAAGAGTTGAAGATGTGTACGAGAAAGCTTCTCAGTTTGCAGAGGTAGCAACGAGAGAGGTTCAAGCAAAGAAGGTCAAGATGGAGGAGATGAACTGTGTTTTTAACATTGTGATAAACCAAGCTCAAGACTGAGTCATGTAATATCCGACTCAGTTAGAAGAATTGCTATGGTATATGTTAGATCGTAGAACAATGTTTCGTATCATGGAAGAGGAGCATCGTAAGGCTGTGAAACGTCTTAGTAAGCCTTAATAGAAAGTGTAGTTGTTGTGTGATTAACTATATAATAAATAAGATATTAATCCCAAGTGTTATGTAACCGATGGGATAAGATGATGTTATCCTGAAACTTTATTAGTTCAGGAAATTGATGTAAATAGCAGCGATGCTATTGTACGTTTCTATTTTTTTAAAAGATGATGAATGAATAAAATATTAATATTTATTCAAGATGTTATGTGTTATGTGATGATTAATTGTGAGGTGCAAGTTAAGTAGAAAATACTTAAGAAATTGAGTAATGATCTAATAAGTTTAATTTTTTAACAGAAAATTCCTCCAAGAAGACGTCAACCATGACAACAAACCCCTAAGGGGTCTACCAATAACAATAACGCTGATGCTAACCCAGTTTAGCAGTTGGTGACATTACTGACTGGAGCGCTGCAGAATTAATCGCAAAACTAAGCTACGACTTTTAAGGATTTCAAGGCAGTTGGACCACCAAAATTCTATGGGTCCATGCATCCAGTTGAGGCACAAACCTGGATCATGGAAATAGAAAAAAATTTCGACGTTGCTAGAGTCGGTGATGACCAAAAACTGCTTTTGCGACATTCATGTTGAAAGCAGAAGCCAGTTACTGGTGGAAAGCAAATAAAACCCGAGGAGGACAGGGGGTAATGGCTTGGAATAGGTTTAAGGAAATATTTTTCGAGACCTATTTCCCAGAGAGTTCACAGAATTAGATGGAGGTCCAGTTTCTAAAGCTGAAGCAGGATACGATGATGGTGTCGGAATATGCGATAAAATTCAATATGTTGGTGAGGTTTGCGTCATATCAAGTTAACACAGACGAACACAAGGCAAGAATATTTAAATAGGGACTGAAGGCCTGGTTGTACAATAGAGTTTCTATGTTTCAACTGAAGAGGTTTACAGCAGTGCTTCAGAAGGCGATTATCGCAGAAGGTGGCAACGATGCCTTAACGAAGTACAATCAGGAATAGAGAAATAAGAAGAATGAGAGTGAAGGCAAAAATTGTGGTTGTTGGGAGAGTGCATATTTTGATTTGATGTTGAAAGTAAATGCTCATAATTATATGTAAAGTCCTTCAAGGAATATATGTACAAGGACTTAGTGATAGATCAAATCTGTTAGGTTGATCTAAGCTTTTAATGTTTATCATTCTGTAAATGAATGTATAGATGAAGAGATCAAAGATGTTAGGTTGATCTATATCTTGAGATGTAATAGATATGCTTCAACAAAATCTTAGTCTATCGAGCTGATCAAGAGATTGCAGAAAGCCAAGGCAGAATCGTAGAGCTTCGAGGATCGTAGTGTGTCTGCCTTGAAGGGCCTCTTCAAAAATTGTAGAGTGGTCCCAACGTTTGTCGAGCCAACTCAGAGATCGTAGTGTGCTCTCGGAAATGTAGAGTCTGCAAGCCAAGTAAGTGAAGATCGTAGTGTGCCAGCCCTTAAGAGAAATCGTAATGTTTGCATGTGCTAGTATCAGATCAAGCACCAAGGTGGCAAGACACCACGATCAGAATCGTAGAGTATCATCTGTCTGTGTCAAAAGCATCGAGCCTTGCCCATTTTTTTAAAGATAAATCCCAACAAATGTGGAATGGGTTATAAACATTGAAGTCCTCACCAGTCCCAATGAAACAAAATATATCCTTAGCAAACAACAAAGAAACGTATTGAAGAAGCTAAGGAAAGGACCATGGGTCACAGGAAAAAACCTTTTTAGGTGTTAAGTGAGAAAAAAGTCTACTGTGTCAGTGGACCAGAATGTAATTTAGAAGATGTGCAGAAAAATTTCCATCAAAGTTCAGAAATGTCTAACGCATTTAATGCTTCAACGGATGTCCTCAACGGATAGATTTCAAGGATCACATATATGCAAAACATCTGCAGATGATTCAACCAAGCAAGCATTGAACAAAACACTGAAGAACACTCAACGCTCAACTCTACGATCTGAGAAAAAGAGAAAGCTTGCTCAGCTACTCAGTTCTTTCGAACAAGTGCTTAATGGCAACTTAGTAGCACCAATCAAGAACTCATCAACTACCAATCAAGTGAAGTAAGAGTACCAAGTCAAAAGGACTTGAAGAGTTCTAAGTGAACTGTGAAGAACCAAGTCTGCTGGACTTGAAGAGTTCAAAAGTGAACTGAGAAGTGCCTAGACTACTGGTCTAGAAGGAATCTGTGAGATTCAGAAAGTGTAAAAGATATCCTTAGTGGATTTCCTACTCGAAGAGTAGAAGAGTGGACTAGGAGCTTTAAGTGCTCTAAATCACTTAAAACTGCTGTGTCTTTTACATTGTTGCTATAACTACTATAACTGTTATAATTGCCTCACTCTCATTAACTTACTATATCTAAAAGGGAGAACAAATAAATCTTAATTCCGCTGTGTTTGAATCAATATCAAAACTAACAAAGTAAAGCAAAAAGAATTTAAATAGCTATTCAACCCCCCTTTCTAGATAACTATTGTGCCTCCGGGTACTAACAATTGGTATCAGAGCAGGTTCTATCAAAAAGCCTACAAAGCTTAAGTAGATCTAATGGCACATCTGATAAGCGAATCAAAGACCGGAGGAGGCAGCAAACCACCTATCTGCAACAAAGATAAATTCGCCACCTGGAAAGTTCGGATGCAAGCATACATGGATTCAATTAATGAAGATCTATTTGAAACTGTTCAGAATGGGTCCTACGTTCCTACAAAGCTTGCACCAACTACAGACGATCCAAACAGAATACAGATCAAGGTCAAAGAGGAATGGACATACAACAAAAAGAGAGCTGTTCAACTCGACAAAAAGGCCAAGAACATTTTGTTCCAATCCTTAGAAGAGGATCTGTTCAAAAATGTAGTCAATACCAAAATAGCAAAGGAGGTCTGGGAAGCATTGCTCATCATGCAAGAAGGAACAGAAGAAGTCAGATAAAACAAGCAGTTCTCCTGACTCAGCAATATGAGATGTTTGCACACGTTCAAGGAGAAAACGTCATTGCCACCTACGAGAGATTCAATGTACTGCTCAACTCTCTACGAGCCTATGGAAAGATCTATCCAAATAAAGATCTAATCATAAAGTTTATGAAAGCCTTACCAAGTAAGTGGGATGTCAAAACCACTACTATTGGGGAATCAAAGAATCTCCATGAAATGACTATTCAACAGTTATATGGCAACCTTCTAACATATGAACTGGAGCTAACTCAATGAGCAGAAACTCTATCTGAAGGAAGAAAGAAGGATAAGGGTGTTGCTCTCAAAGCAACTGAAAACACCTCCAAAGTCAACACTGAAATTGACTCTGACTATGATGAAGATGATGATGAGGACTTTGCAATGCTGGTGAAACGACTCAGAAGGTTCATGCGTCAAGGTAAAATCAGCAAACCAAAGAAAGTCAACAACTACAGTTGCCAGGAGCAGATAAATGATCTATGCTACAATTGTAAGAAGCCTGGCCATTTCATTGCAAACTGTAACAAACATCTTAGAGAAGAACTAAAGAAGAAATCACATTCAAAGAAAGAATTCAAAGGCAACAAAAGGCCTCAGAAGAAAGATAAAGGTCTTGTAGCTGGAGGATCGTGAAGTGACTCAGACAATGACTCAACTCCCGAATCTGGGATGATGAAGATCCTTAAATGGCAAATCTTTGCCTGATGGCCAAGCATGCAAAGGATAAAAAGAACTCCAATATTCATGAAGTAAGTATAGATGAGGTATTTGACTTTAACTCTCTTGATGCAGACATTGATGATTTAAGAACTGCACTGCATGGCATAACATTTGATCTGCATTAATACATGAAATGGTTCAGAGTTTTGTCCAAGGATTATTCACTTCTTCAAAAAGAGAAAGAGAAAGTTCAAGAAGAACTGGAAATAACCCTTCTAAGTACTGACTCTCTCTCCAAGTTTGAAGCTGAGAATAAGCTCTTAAAACAGACCAATGAGCTCAATACACAAAGAGAGTCAAGTCTAACCTCTAAAATTGAGGAACTAGAAAAGACAATCTCTACATGGAATAAATCCTCTTCATCCATGGACTTCCTGCTTTCTAGTCAGAGAAGTGCATCTGACAGAACAGGTTTAGGCTTTGGGGAATCCACCTCAGAGCCATGTGTAGAAAAGGTAAAGGAAACTAGCATCAGTAATGTTTCAAGTTTTAGTAGAGGCATCAGAGAAGAAAGAACTAGTCCAGCCTTGCTCTTCTGATTCAATCCATATTCCAGGGAATAAAGGATCTCATGTTGGCCTGAGCTTCAGAAAAGAGAAGAGTAACCCAACCACTACTTTCCAACCTTGAAGGATCATAGAGTCAAGTAGATGATACTCACTGGTCGTAGTGGATGATTACACAAGATTCACATGGGAATTCTTTCTAACCTCGAAAGATGAAACAAGCTCTCAACTAATCAAGATGTTCAGACTAGTGATGAACGAGAAAGGGGAGAAAATCAAGGCTATAAGGAATGATCATGGCAGAGAATTTGACTTCTCTAAAATGGACCAGTTCTATACAGACAATGGCATCAGTCATAACTTTTTAGCTCCACGAACTCCTCAACAAAATGGAGTAGCTGAGAGAAAGAACAGAACGTTAATGGAGGCTAGAAGAACTCTACTAGCAGCAGCCCATCTGCCTGAATACTTTTAGGCAGAGGCTATCAACACTGCATGCTACACTCAGAACAGATCACTGATACACTCTACGATCTAGAAGACGCCCTACAAACTGTGGAAAGGAAGAAAGCCAAATGTCAGCTACTTCCATGTATTTGGTTGTGCATGCTACATTCTCAACAATGGGAAGCAGTACCTGACAAAGTTCCAACTCAAGTCAGAAGAATGAATCTTTCTTGGATATGCTACAGACAGTAAGACCTATAGAGTGTTCAACAAGAAAATGCTAAATGTAGAAGTCTCAATTCACATTTTTGATGAAACAGACATGGACAAAACAGTGTCTCAAGACACTACGAATGACAGTCCAGACACTACGAACGAGATCGTCGAGCCTAACACCACGATCGTAGTTCCAGATAGTGAAATCGTTGAGCAAAAAAATGAGAACGTAGAGAGGTCTACGCAAGACAACGAACCTCCACATCAAGAAGCAGAAATTGATCTTAAAGATCTCAGACAAGAAGGCATCAGGATAGATGTTCCAATAAGAAACAGATGAGCAAGAGATCACACTCAGGACTTAATCATAGGAGATCCAAATGCAAGAGTCAAAATAAGACACTTGCACCTGTTGCCAAACCAGAAGCCATCAGAATATTTCTTGCCTTTGCTGCTCATATGAAGTTCAAAGTTTTTCAGATGGATGTCAAAAGTGCATTCCTAAATGGTGAACTTCAAGAAGAAGTATATGTAGAGCAACCTCTAGGTTTCATCAATCCATCTCTTTCTAATTAAGTCTATAGATTAGACAAAGCCTTATATGGTCTTAAACAAGCACCTAGAGCATGGTATGAAATACTAACTAAATTTTTTATTAAAGATGGGTTCACTAGAGGTAGAGTAGATACCACATTATTTCTTAGAAAGTATAAAGACAAAGTCTTATTAGTTCAAATATATGTTGATGACATTATTTTTGCTTCTACTAATGAAAAATTATGTAAGAGATTTGCCAAGCTTATGCAGAGTAAGTTTGAAATGAGAATGATGGGTGAGCTGAACTTCTTCCTTAGACTGCAAGTAAAGTAGACTGATGAAGGAATTTTCATAAACCAAGCCAAGTACATTAAAGACTTACTTAAGAAGTATGGCATGGAATCAGCCTCTCCCATGAAAACCCCAATTGCTCCGGCAACCAAGCTTGACAAAGATGAAAAAGGTAAAAGTATTGATATAACTCAATACAGAGGAATGATAGGCTCTCTTCTATATCTAACTACCAGTAGACCAGACATAATATTTGCAACATGCATATGTGCTAGATTTCAAGCTAATCCTAAGGAATCACACTTAACTGCTGTAAAGAGAATTTTCAGGTACCTCAAAGGCACACCTCACTTGGGACTTTGGTATCCCAAGGAGTCCTCATTTGAACTAATAGGATATACAGATGCTAATTTTGTAGGCTACAAAATAGATAGAAAGAGTACTAGTGGCACCTGTCAGCTGCTAGGAAACAGATTTGTGTCCTGGTTTAGCAAGAAGCAAAACTGAGTATCTACTTCAACTGTAGAAGCTGAATACATTGCTGCTAGCAGCTGTTGTGCTCAGATCTTATGGATAAAAAATCAGCTAGCAGACTATGGGTTTGAATTCAAATCTATACATGTTCACTGTGATAACACAAGTGTCATAGTAATAACACATAATCCTATCATGCATTCTAGGACTAAGCATATAGAAATAAGGTATCATTTCATTAGGGATCATGTGCAAAATGGAACCATATCTTTACAATATATCCCTATTAAAAATCAACTTGCTGATGTCTTTACAAAGCCTCTAGATGAATCCAGGTTTAACAAATTAATAAGTGAGCTAGGCATGCTAAATTTATAACCATGAAATCTATGCTCTAGTTTGTGCTAACCATGCAGATATAAAGGCTATGTTTGAAATCGTAGACATGACCAAAGGAAGTCCACGATCGTAGACCAGCAGTGACATGAAAGACAACGATCGCAGTGCAGACTCAACGATTGAAGTGCCAACTCAACGATGGCAGAGCTCCATCAACAGAACAAAGTAGCATCCTCTGATGATAAAGTTTGATGAATCAAAGCAATCTCTCTATCAAACGCCTCAGGAACAAACCTAACCCTTGATTCACTCTATGAGGTTGGCCCTTCCTGAGCTACCTTAACCCGAGAAGAATGCTAAGTCAAAAGTTCATCACAAGGACCCGGACAGACTCGACAATCACTGTATAGACTCGACGATTGCTGAGCAGACTCGACGATTGCTAAGCAAACTCGACGATTGCTGAGCAAACTTGACGATCATAAAGACTACCTCAACGATCGTAGTCCTCCCAAAGGATACATTAGCTCAGAAGGAGTTATCGACGTCAGGATTTTTAATTGTCCCTTTCCGTTACTTGTTCTTTGGTGTTCTCATTTTAGGTGAGATTTATTTGAAAAAACAAGTGAAAAAAGTCCGACATGTATAATGTCGACGATGGACTATTAAGAGTCGCCAGTTAGTTTTTTAAATGGTTGTACCAACACAACCGAGAAAAGGTTTGCACATTGACCCAGTGATGTGATACTGCTAAGCGGGTCGGTGAAACCGAGTTTCATTAGGGTCCGGGAACTTGGTTATGCGAAGGGAAGGTGTTAGGCACCCCCCGACATCCGTGTTAGCACGGTGACCTCCTCTTTTCAAGAAACTGTTATCTGAATATGTGTGTGTGTGTGGGTCAATGTGCTGTTATTTAGAAGTAGTGCGAGGCCTCGTTCGCACCTATATACACAGGGTTTGAATTTTATGTAAAAATTCAATTTTAAGCAAGATATGGCAGTGATGTTTTATAAAAGAGGTTTTTTCAAACCCTGATGCTCAATAGTAATTGAGACCTTTTACATTCCCATTTTATTAAGTGTTCGGCTTGATTGATTTTATTTGACAGATGCGAGGCATCCGTACAAAAATAAATGTACAAAAAGGTGCTGAATTCCTCGTGGGTATGAAAACCATCTGAGAAAATCCAAACATCACAGATAAATTTATAAGCTGCTTACAGCTGAAAAGGTCCATCACGGGAACCGAATCTAGATTCAAGGGACTGAATCTGTGATCACATGATTCCTAGGGTCACATGATGCCGCAATTGATATAAACGCAGTAAGCATGTATATATATAAAAGATGTAAATATATATATACATACATGATCACCAACCACGAAGCACATCCATGGGGGATCAGAAACATAAATAAAGTTGTAAAAGCTATCAACTGCCACGGAGGAAACTCCAGGCGGGACGAAATGTACAGAAAGCTGTAAAAACGGTCAACCACCACGAAGCAAACTCCAGGTGGGATGAAATATAAATATATATATATATATATAAGCATATAAACGCACCTGATATAAAATCCAGGCTCATCGGACGGAGTCCAACAACAGTTAATATATATAAGTATATATATATATTAAAGCAGTAAATGCACCGAATGTGAAATCCAGGCTCATTGGACGGAGTCCAACAACAGTTAATATATATAAGTATATATATATATTAAAGCAGTAAACGCACTAATTGTAAAATCTAGGCTCATCGGACGAAGTCCAACAACAGTTAATATATATATATATATATATATATATATATATATATATATATATATATATATATATATATATATATATATATTAAAGCAGTAAACGCACCGAATGTGAAATCCAGGCTCACCGAACAGAGTTCGATAGCAGTTCATATATATAAATGCATATATATACAAAAGCAATTAAATGCTCTAGACCGAAATCTAGGCTCAATCGAGGCATAACTCAATAATGTTAGTCATATATATATATATATATATATATATACAGACTGGAATGAAACCACAGACCGAAATCTAGGCTCAATCTAGGCTCAAGCAACACGACTCTCAACGTGTAGAAGGGTGTGTGCAAAGATAAAGAGAAAGACTCTAAAGTGTGTGAGAAGACTTACAGCTGACTGCTAAAAAGGCTTCTATATCTTTAGAGTGGGTAAACACTGGCTTTTGTGGGTACAAAAGAGACTATATATGAGCTCACAGGTGTTTAAAAAGAGAAAGTACACTGCATGGGATGAGTGCAGAGCAAATTGGGCAGGGCTTTCTCGCCGTTTTCTCTTAAAAAATCAGCACCCCAAGCCCTCTATTTATAGGCATATTAGCCACAGGTGTACCTGCGGTTGAGCCACAGGTGTACCAGAGGCAACCCAGGTTGGCCCAGGGTTTTTGGGTCAGGTCATCTCGAAATACGTGCACTTGGGCACTGTAATGTCCATTCAAATTTTTAGAAGTGCAATCCGGGCATCCGTTTGAGATATACATGACCTATTTCAGACTGCCATTGTCGAGGGTTGTGCGATGGCATGGGATTAGAGTTTGTACGAAGTCATTAAAGATGGGACGGTGCCCTCCGGTCTTCAAGCTTCAACTTTCATCCGTTACCCCGTACAATAGTCACTCAGGATTGATTAGTCATGTAGGACATTATTGCGTAGATATATTAAGGCGACGTGGCGTGACATCGTGTTGGTTAGATGACGATGTTGCCCATCACCGGTGTTATCGCCGGATTGGGCTGATAAAGCAGACGTTGCTCAGCTTCGCTGGGATTGGACTGCTGCAATTGGTTGAAGGTCCTCATTGTCATCCTTGAGGTGTGTCTGTCTTCCCAATTTTATCGTTGGGCTGGTACAGTGGATCTCGTTGTGAGTGCCGAGATTGAAGCTGGTCGCACTTGTAACAAGCATTTCTAGGGTTATTGTCGAAATTGCATTCCTTGGGGTTATCACCAAGGTTGGTGGCTATTCCCATGGTTGGGACTAAGACTGGATACCTCGGAGTTATCTCTGAGATTAAACGATCTTCTCTGGTGTGTGTGCCGGTATTGATCTGCATGCCTCGGGGTTATCTCCGAGATTGGAATTGTTACTCCCAGATTGCAATCTGGGGTTGATGCTGAACTTCCGGTAGTATCCGATACGGATATGGATCGTTTTTCAGAATTCCCTCTTAAAAGACGAATCTGCTCTCCTGCAATGTTAGTGACAGTAGTACAAAAAATTTTGAGTGTCTACAGATGCCCCTCTTTATCTTACTCATGCATGGCGATGCATGGGTAGGATAAAGAATCCTAGACACTTGAAACGTAACAAGACGAACATGGTACTATGGATAGCAACATGATGCAAATGTATGATGCATGTGTACGTGGTTGTAGCCCAACACGCTAGGAATGATTGCTGGCTCCCTGTTGCTTCAACTGGGGGTTGGCAACGATGACCAGATTTGATGTGTAATCTGAATCTGTTAGGATGTTGATGTTGGAGTTATCACCAAAGTCCTGTGTCTTCGATTATGACTTGATCCCAAAGATGTACCTCTTATGTGTAAGAGATCTATGGGGATGAAGCTTAATCTGTTTGAGGATGTGTATAACATATTCCATCACCTATCTTCTTTATTGACATTCCCTTCGTCGACGTGTGAATCAACGGCTGAAACTTTGTGGGTAGATTGTCAAGGTTGCTTGACATTCGCTATCGTGTAGATCACCGAAACAGTGCATTATGACCCCCGCCGGGGATCCGCTGGGGAATACGAGCGATCGGGTGTGAAAACCTCGAATAGCTCCAGAACTCTGATAGGTTTAAATCGCTATCGGCTGTAATAATGTCAAGGTTGGTTGACCTTCGTTGATATGTGTGTCAACGGCTTACATGTACGTGGTAATTCCCTGCCGTGACTTCATATTGTAACCCCCGTCAGGGATCCACTGGGGAGTGATGAATATAAACGTACGCAATGATTGAACAACTTTCCATGCTTCGATGGGTTTACTTTTCATCGGCTGAAACAACGTCAAGGCTGCTTGACCTTCGTTGATTTGTGTGTCAATGGATGAGCATGCGTTGTAACCCCCGCCGGGGACCTCACGTTGTAACCCCCGTCGGGGATTTCACGTAGGGTAATGACCCAGAGTTGGTGGCATCAGACCTGTATAAGGTATTGTCATCTGTGATTTGTGACAACTGAGATCATTGGCAGGGTATACCATGTACTCAGGTGACTACCAATGAGTGATGTACAAATTCAAAGTCTAATCTGAGAGGACCAGGATTGTATGCAGTTTTGCTCAATCGCATGGCATTTTTATTTCTGATTTAACTTTGCTAATCTACAAGAACTCCTTTGCAACTCGAACTGGACCGAGCTGGAGGGGTGGGTCCCACATAGGGGTGCCGCAGGTGCATCTACTACAGTCGCAGATGGGCCTGCAGCCAATCATGGATCATAAATCCTGCAGATTGGTCTTCACAAGTCACTTTCAACTTGCTTCGCATAGAGAAAACCGCGAGCCATCTTCAGATCTGCTGAGTTTGGCTGCTTTCTACAAATTCTATCACCGTACAAGTGTTCTACACTATCCTGGTAACATATGCCTGTATTTTCTCTCATTTCTGTCCGTTAGATTTTGAGTTATCGCATGAAATGCATCTAAACACATAGTAGTGATTATGTATGCACAAATGACTTGATAAAAAATATTCAACATAGTAAATGTTAATATTAAACCATGCTGAACATAATGATGTGAAAAAATTTGACTTTTGAGACAGTCAAATTGGCACCTTTTTTTGCTATTTTTTTTGTCCTATTTGAGGTCCAAATGAGCATAAGGTAGCAAGGCAAAGTACTCCTAGTATTGAGGTTGGCCTTATGCATGATGCTTTTAATTTTTAATGCATATATTATGTATATGACTTTGGGGCAGGTGTGCTACTGAATGGCCACCTAGACATGCCTGTATGCATGTGGATAGTCCTATTTTCAAAGGGGACTATGGCAAAAAATTTCCAAATGTAGGCATTGGGTAGTCATGCATTTTTAACTCTATTATATGTTAAAGTAAATGCATGCATGCATATAGTCATAGAATGCATTTTAGAAAGTTAGAGGTAAAGAAATACCACACCCTTTCTGAGGTGATTTGGAGACTTGTTGTCCAGATATTATGGATCTGGATCAGCCGAGCAGTTCCTATAGGACTACTTCTGGTATACGGCGGAGGGCTTCTGAAGTGCCTCGTCCTCGTTTTGTCAGACAACCTCGTCGGTTGGTGAAGGATGTGATACGTCATGTTCAGGTAGATGTTCCAGACGTTGAGGATGAGGAGGCGGATATTCCGATAGAGGACCATGTTCCTGCTATACATGTCCCTCGTAGGGAGCTTTCGAGCATTCAAGTGGTGAACCCAGAGTTGCTGGGTGATTTTGGCAGACATCCATCGATGTATTTGCATGCTAACGAGGTATGGCATTTGACTTTGATCTTCCTTCTTTCCTATTGATGAGGATTAAAGGGTTTTTGATGTTGATCTGCATTTTATGCAGGTCCCTGGTTTTACACAGCCTCGAGGGAACTGGTTCAGCATTCACTCCATGTATCAGGCGCTTCATCCTGACTGTAGAGCGGTAGTGCATGAGTGGGGATTTAGGGCATTTTTCTCCATCCTTCCCCGTCGTTGTCCCTGGGGTTATCTCAGGGCATTGTCTGAGCGATGGTTTCATCAGACTCAGTCACTCCATCTGCTGGATTGCGAGGTGATGATGACGCCTATGGATTGGCGATTTATCATAGGTATGGAGTTTGGAGGGGAGCCAGTGCCTTGCATGGCAAATATTACCCCTACTGTCGTTAGATCCTTATTAGGAGTTCCGGCGGCGGCGCTCAAAAGCAGGACTGTCCTTTAAGGTCCTTTGAGCGTAGATGCTATGAGCGGGCTATTGAGTGAGCCCATGTCTGATGATGTCAGGATCAGGGATCGCGTTCTGTGGTGATTGTTCCTGATGATCATTCGAGACTACTTCATAGCAGATAACTCTTCCATGGTATCTTTCGCTTTGATCAGCGCTACACGTGATGTGGACCGTATTGGAGAGTATGATTGGGGCTCCTATACCTTTGCCTATTTCTTCCGAGGCATGCGTATGTGCTCACAGGGTTTGACCGAGGTTTGGCTAGGATTTTACCCTTTTCTGCTAGTGAGTATTTCTCTTACCATTTCCTCTTTATAGGTTAAGAGTGTTAACTGATAGCAGATATACTTTTTTATTGTATTGGCAGTTCTGGGCCTATGAGAGGCTTCCATGCTTACGTCCTTTGAGTGTGTTAGGTTTAGACACCTATCCACGAGGACGACGATGGCGCCATTCGATTCTGCCAGAGGTCCCTGTAGCTGAGGGATTCACTCATTGTCGTATGCAGCTGGAGTTACTGATGGTCGACACCATCACATGGCATCCTTATTCCGGGGAACACCTGACCGTGGGTTTTGAGGATGGATACCCGACAGGAGCCGAGTATACAATTTCCACCAGGAGAGTTCCTCTCTTCATGGATGGAGGCTGGGAGCTCTATTTAGGAGAGCGTGCTATCAGGAGCACCACATGGGAGATCCGTATACCGATCTTACCTCCTACTAGGCGTTCTTGGCCCGTATCACAGTCACCCGCCATTGATATCCCATTGTTGGGGGCTGACGGATTTAGATTGTCAGAGGGTCCATGTACTCAAGAGATATTCCAGCGTTGGTGGTTCCCTCGCACTATTGGAGCCAAGTCCCGCGCCACATAGTTTATAGGGGACATGGTTCCAGGATCCTTGATGATGACGGATTGGGTAGCTTGTGTCCGAGCTCCGACTCATATGACCTAGATTGATGGCTTGACCCGACAGTCAGATTGGGCACATATATTTATCCGACATTTGGACAGAGATCCAGCAGAGGCAGAGTCATTTGTCCCTTCCAGCTCAGGCGCTGGCCCCTCGGATGACCCATTCAATTTTACCGGTGCAGATCCTCCTTTATAGGCCTGACATCCCTGTTGATAGAGATCCAGTGACTCAGGAGGAGTTACATCAGGTGGATAGGATTGATGATGTGGATATCGAGACCCTGGTCTTCTTCTGATGTATATTCTCGTTATATCTTTTGATAGGCCTCTGTTAGATATTGGGTGGTTGTTCCCCATTCTCGCTATATCTTTTGATAGGCCTCTGTTAGTAGTAGGGCGTCTGTGCCCCATTTCCCTGTATTTGTAGCTGTACAGAGATGATGTATTAGATGATGATATACTTATGAATGTATGCACAGTATTTCTATTCCCTATATCATATTGTCATCTATTATCTGTTATGCATGTATCATGTTATGCATATGTATGTATGTCTAGAGATATTCAGCATTGACCCCTGGATGGTCTTATGACACGACCGCACAGATGTCTTCTTTGACAGTTAGCCTTATAGATCATACCCCACCGTCAGTGGTGGCGTCGGGTATGCGATCGTGGTATGATAGCATGTCACCACCAGACAGGGTGACTGTAGATCATTTATTGCAGCATACCATGACCTTTTTGACTTTTCAGGTTCCCGTGGGATTTGTGGACGGGATGATAGAGCATTGGCTACCGAATAGGTAGGTATTTTGATTCGTCACCCATGAGTTGACTCCTACTCTAGAGGAGTATGTACGTTTGACGATGCTTCCTTTAGATAGACCTTGCATGCATCTGGCTTTGGGAGACATAAGCAGACGATTCATGACTCTCACAGGATTGAGGCGCAGAGTAGTACAGGATGAGTTGACATCTGGCCACGTGATATCCTAGCATTTTCTGTACGACAGATTTGGCTCGGAGGATAGCTATTCACGATATTCCGGGGATTTCACCGCACCGGAGGATCATTGGTGTTTGGCCAGAGTTGACGTACTGATGCTATGTGTATTGTCATATGTGTATATGCCGCGATATATGGATGAGATAGATATAGGCGTTATCATGGCCGTGAGAGCTCTCAGGGAGGGTCGTACCATTGTACCTATGATTGTAGCAGAGACGCTGCAGTAGGCATCGTATTGTTGCACGTATCCTACAGGAGTGTTCACAGGTAGCTCAGTCATGTTATATGTGTGGTTCATATCACACTTAAGACCGATTGGCACTCTTAGACGGTATGGGTACTGCTTTACCCATGATGTAGCTATGTCATACTCTTTTCAGCCATCAGAGTGTATAGATGCTCTGTCCTGGTCCACATTCTTGGCAGATATCAGAGATCCATTCAGCATATTGCCATGTTCGGGGCTTAGCTCACCATATAGCTTCATTACTCATGCTTCGGGCATGGACTATCTCCCTCTGGCTGGTTTGAGGGGAGTGACCACTTATCACCCATTGGCTGTGATGTCGCAGTTCGACCAGTTCCAGGATTTTCATCCTTTTGAGGGGGCGACAGGTCAGCGTTCAGCTTCTCAGTACCTCTTAGCAGAGGACCGATCTCGGGTATACGCCTGCTGGGATCAGCCCGAGATAGCGGTTTTTTTTGTCAGTCATCCTGGTTATTCCGCAGAGTATTCCGCGTGGATGAACACAGAGATTTTATCGGCTGCAGCAGTATTTGCAGTACCAGAGCGTGAGTTAGATGATGTAGAGCCCATGGAGGACATTGATACCTACATCGAGGAGGAGCCCACTGCTGGGTTGCCAGCATTTCTACCGGATTCTCCTAGTACCAGTACTATTGTGATTCAGTACTCGGCACAATACTTAGAGCAAAGTCTTCATCTGATGACCTTTGAGAGAGATCAGATTCGATCTATGATGTCGACTGCTCTTGATGGGAGGGAGGCCGGTCTATTGGAGAGAGACGAGGCATTGGCTCATAGAGATGTCGTCGTCGTTGAGCGGGATGAGGCTATATCAGTCAGAGATGCAGTGATAGTTGAGCGGGATATCGCCATATCTGCCCGGGATGTAGCCGTCACAGATAGCACTACAGTGAGGTCCCTTACCACTGGTATGATCGCAGAGATGAGCCATATATTGATGATCATATGGTCACCATGCAGATGGCTGTAGATCTGTTGGGTCTTGTGGATATTCTCATACAGGAGACCACAGCTTCACCTTCATCTTCTGAGAGGGACGCCATGTTGGGCTTGTTAGCTCGCATATACCCTGACTTGTAGATGATCTTGTATTTTCTTGCACAGACTAGCTTAGCCATTTTGTCATGTACAGTTTACATTGTGTATATCTAACAACATTATATATATGACAGGAAAATATATTTTTGATCACTTCCCTTTTAGATATGCTTTGCTACTTGCTTGATATTTTGCCTGCTGCTTCAGGGCTTGTAATCTTGATGTATTCTGAATTTCTCCTGGGTGGATAGACATTGAGTTGTCTCTGGATAGTTCAGAATGGATTATCGATCTGGATGTATCCCTACCATCTTTGGTGTCTTGGGACTGGTTTCTATATGGAAATGAGGAGAGGAGTATGGCTTTCCTCTCTGAGATTAACCACACAATAGATGGTCGCCAGTACTTCTATTTAGGAGAAGCCTAGTTAATTCCATCTCTTATGGATTGGTGTTGCCCTTCAAGGTATGACCACAGCTTAGATGGTCGTCGAATCTCCTAGTTGGGAGGAGTTCAGGTAATTCCATCCCTTTGGTCTGAAGTCGAATGAAATGTAGTGGTTTGAAGGATGATCCCAGTACCGACTGACAAGGGTTTATGTTTTGGTAGGGGGTGAGACCGCACCATAAATGGCTACCTACGTACTCCTATTGAAGAGGAGATCAGGTCTGCGTAGTTCGAACCTGGTGTAAGAGGTTCAACGCTGTATGTGGCAGGAATGGTGTGGGAATGTTTGTTTTATTTTTGTTTTTGTAAGGAAAAAGGTGGAAATGTTTTTGTTGTTTTTGTTTTATTACGACCGAGCCATATGAAATGGTTGCCTACGTACTCCTATTGAAGAGGAGATCAGATCAACGTAGTTCGCCCCTCAGGGCGAGATGAAAAGCGTAATCCCGTGTGCAGGTTGGAGTGCAGGGAAGAGAAAGTTTAATCCTAGGTTGAGGATAAACTACAGGTGAAAAGTTTGATCCCAGGTATGGGTAGCCAAACTGTATACGCAAGAGGTTCAATCTATGGTGGGATGACCTAAGTTGCATGAGTGCAAAGGAGAGCCAGGCTACTGGCTTGAAAGGTATGTTTCCCTGAGGGCGAAGTGTAGAAAAGTTGTTTGTGGTAAAGGTTTAAAGAACCGGAATGACTGGTGACCTGATGGTCTACCACCAGGATGTTTACTTGATGGCAACTTTAGACATAGTATCGTTTCACAGTGTCCGAGTTGATGAGTTGTGGAAATTCATCGCCGTCCATTTCTTTCAATCTGAGAGCGCCTCCTGTCAATACTTCCTTGACAATAAATGGGTCTTCCCAATTAGAAGCGAATTTTCCCTTAGACTGATCTTGGTTGTCAAAGATTTTCTTCAAAACAAAGTCATGTTGTCTGAATTGCTTTGTTGTAGGATCTGGTGATCCTTTATTGATATAACTGACCATGGAAGATAGTCGCGGTTCGCCTTTCGTCTATTAAAGCTAATTGGTGATATCTATCTTGTACCCATTGGTCTTCATCCAACTGAGCGTCTATCAATACTCTGAGGGATTCCATCTCAACTTCTATAGGGAGTACCGCTTCCATCCCATAGGTTAATGCGTAGGGGGTTGCCCCAGTGGAAGTGCGCATTGAGGTTCTGTAGGCTAACAGAGTTAGAGGCAATAGGTCAGGCCAATTTTTATGATTGGTGGACATCTTTTGCATAATCTTCTTGATGTTCTTGTTAGTCGCTTCAACAGCACCATTCATCTTCGGACGATAGATGACTGAGTTGAGATGTTTGATGTGGAATTTACTGCATAATTCCTCCATTATTTTGTTGTTGAGGTTCTTAGCATTGTCGGACACAATCACCTCTGGTTGTCCATATCGACAAATGACATTGTTTCTGATGAAAGCAATGATGACTTCTTTAGTAACCCTTGGGAAGGAGGCTGCTTCTACCCACTTGGTGAAGTAGTCGATCATGGTGAAGATAAATCGATGACCATTACTGGCTTTAGGCTCAATGGGCCCGATAACGTCCATTCCCCATATTGAGAAGGGCCAAGGTGAACTCATATTGTGAAGTGTCTGTGGAGGGGCGTGTATATCATTCCCATGAATCTGGCACTGATAGCATCTCCTGACGTGGTCATTGCAATCAGCTTTGAGAAATAGTCAAAAATGTCATGTCCTAAGGACTTTCTTGACAAGGAGGGAGCCACTCATGTGGGGGCCACAGACTCCGCCATGGATTTCATCCATAAGCCTTTGGGCTTGATCTTTGTCTAAACATCTGAGGAGACCTAATCCTGCATCTCTTTTGTAGAGCGCATCTCCACTCAGGTAGAATTTCTTAGCAAATCGATGGATCCGCCTTTTCTCAGTCGGGCTCGCCTCAGCGGGTGTAGATCCATCTCGCAGATATTCCTTGATATGCTGATACCAAGGATGTTGGATGGGAGGTAGCTCATCCGATACTTCTCCAACATAATTCCCATAGGCTGGGGCCTTGTGCAGGGAAATTGTGACGCTTGGCAAGTGTTCCTTGTCTGATATGCAGATCAAGGAGGCCAAAGTTGCTAACGCGTCCGCAAAATCATTCCTATTACGAGGAATGTGTAGAAAGGATATTTCTTCGTACCCCAAAGTCATCTTTAAAACCTGTCGATGGTAAGGCATCAAATGTAGTTCCTTGGTTTGATAGATTTCGGTGGATTGTCTGATTACCAACTCCGAATCTCCAAGGACAGTTAACTGCCTGATGCCCATTGAATGGGAAAGTTTTAGCCCCATAAGACAGCCTTCATACTCATCCGTATTGTTGGTGCTGACAAACTGTAATTTGACAGCGACGGGATACTGCTCCCCCGTATCAGATACTAGAACTGCTCCACCTCCAGAACCTTCCATATTAACAGTTCCATCGAAATACATCTTCCACGTATGGCGTGTATCGTACTGATGGTGTTGCTGAACTGTCATTACTCCTTCATTGGGGAAATATGTCTCCAAGGGTTTGAAATCCCCTGATGGTGCGGTGGCCAGTTGATCCGCAATTTCTTGACCTTTGATGGACTTTTGAGTCACATATACGATGTCAAATTGTTGTAGGATCAACTGCCATCTGGACAGCCGGCAATTTAACATGGGTTTGTTGAACACATACTTGATAGGATCCACGCGGGATATGAGATGGGTTGTGTGACCATGGAGATAATGTTGTAACCTCATAGAAGCCCATGCTAAAGCACAACACGTCTTTTCGATCAGAGTATACTTGTGTTCACTGCTGCTGAATCTTTTGCTGAGGTAATAGATAGCTCGTTCTAGGCCTCTATCGTCCTTCTGTCCCAGCATGCAGCCCATGGCATTGTCACTTATGGACAGATACATAAACAGGGGAACATCATCCCTGGGTGGTACTAAGATGGGAGCTTTAATTAGCTGTTTCTTGATTGTAAAGAAGGCATTCTGGCACTCCTCATTCCATTTCATGGAGGAGTTCTTCCTTAATAGCTTGAAGATTGTCTCACAGGTTACTGTGAGTTGAGAGATAAATCTGCTAATGAAGTTGATTTTTTCCAAAAATCCCTGTATTTCCTTTTCTATCTGAGGAATGGGCATTTTCGTGATGGCTTGGATTTTGGCAGGATCCAGCTCTATCCCTTTGTGGCTGACTAGAAATCCTAGCAACTTGCCTGATTTAACGCCAAAGGCGCACTTAGCTGGATTCAACTTCAAGTTGTACTTACGCAACCTGTTGAACAACTTCCTGAGATGGTCTATATGGTCATCCTCCTTCCGGGATTTGACAATAATGTCATCCACGTAGATCTCGATCTCCTTATGCATTAAGTCGTGGAAAAGAGCCATCATAGCTCGTTGATAGGTAGCTCCAGCATTGATGAGGCCGAATGACAACCGTCTATACCAAAAAGTTCCCCAAGGAGTGATGAAAGCAGTCTTCTCATGATCTTCCTCGGCAACCATGATCTGATGATACCCCGTAAAGGAATCTGCAAAGGAATACATGTCGTATTGTGCAGTATTGTCAATGAGAATGTGGATAAATGGCATGGGAAAGCTATCTTTTAAGCAAGCCTTGTTCAAGTCCCGGTAATCTACACAAACTCGCACCTTCCCTCCAGGTTTAGGTACGGGCATGATATTGGATATCCACTTAGGATATGTAGACACCATTATGATGCCAGCTTGAAACTGTTTCACAATTTCTTCTTTCACCTTTAAACTCCATTCAGGTTTCAATCGCCGGAGCTTTTGCTTGACTGGCTTAAATCCCTCTTTAATGGGAAGGCGATGAAGGACAATGTCAGTGGACAAACCCACCATATCCTTATGAGACCATGCAAACACATCCTGGAACTGGGTTAGTAGCGTAACCATGTCATTCCGTCGGTTTTGGGTAAGGTCTGAACCAATTTGGATTAACTTAGGGTTTTCTAAGGTTCCGAGATTAAAAGGAGTGGTTTAATCAAGGTTGGGTTTGGGTTTGTCTTTGACCCATTCTTGAATTTCTGGAGGTACCTCAATGTCATCCTGTATATCCACCAAGGCTGAATTCATCTCTACATCAAAGGTCCAATCCTTATGGAGAAGAGGTACCGTATCAGCACATACAGGCACATCTAAATTCAGAGTCCTGAAACAAAATATGCTTTCACTTAGTATATATGAAATGTGTTGATCATACACAGTGTTAGCATATACTGGCAAAATAAACCGCTAATATTGTACAAAAAAGTAAGCAGTTATTATATCTACAGGGCAGAAAGAATTTCCGTCCGCTTTACCCTTGACGACCAATGCAAGGAATGATGTTCCAATTGGCAAGAGCAAATTTCGGGTGAACCGCAGTGATAGAGGGATTGTCATCATCTTCCCTATCCCAAATGATAGCCATTACGTCTGGGAAATCATCGTCTGGGGTGTATCTGTTGGTATGCTCATCATGAACGATGATGCGTATGCCGGACATCATCCGCATGACGTCTTGCTTGATTCTTCGTTCCTCTTCCTCCACTGCAGGATCTGGAACAAAGATTTCTTTCTCCTTCACCGGTACCGGCTTAGGAAATAACATCGCCATTATATTAGCTGGCACCTTTATGGGAGGTTGTGTGAACTCGGAGCTTGCAGGCGAAGCTAAACGCCGCATGGTTGAAGCTGAAGGAATCTGCTGATGCTTATGAGGATTCCTATGACTAGAGCTGGCAGAATAGCCTAGTCCAGCTGTCCCAATTTGCTGGGTTAAGCGAATAAGGTACTTGATACCCTGGAAATCTTTACCCAACCCTTGTTCTGGTTTATGACCCAACGACATCATTTCTTGAGTGGCCGACATTACCTCGGCAGAAATCTGGGGTTCGGGCAATGGCGTTCCAATAGCATGGTATTGGGTACTGCTTATTTCCAAAGCATGAAAACTAATTGGCTCAACATCCTTATTGGCATTGATGAACGGCATGTCCCCGTGCTGAGTAATCTTCGGTTCAGCGTTGACTATGACCAGGCTATTGTTGATGATGTATTTCAACTGTTGGTGAAGAATGGAGGGGACTGCCCCTGCCATGTGAATCCATGGTTGTCCCAAGAACAGGTTGTATCCCGAATCTATCTTGAGCACATGGAAGGATACGCAGAATGTATGAGGACCAATCTCAATTGGCAGCTCAACTACTCCGACCGAGTTACGACGGGCTCCATCAAAAGTTTTGATAATGGTATGGCTACTCCGAATTCGATTGAGATTGATATTCATCTTCACCAAGGTAGCGTATGAGCAGATATTCATAGAGGAACATCCATCTATTAAAACTCCAGCCACCATATATCCGGAGGATAAGATCGCAATGTGCAACGGTTTGCAATGACCGGTCCCCTCGGGTGGTATGTCATCATCAGTGAAGGATATCACATTGTTGTTGAAAATGTGATCAACCAGATGTTGAAACTTTTCCGTATCAACTGATGTCGATAGATAGGCTTCTTCTAAAACCTTTAACAAGACCTTCCGGTGATTCTCGGAAGTCAGGACTAAGTCCAAGATTGATATCTGTTGTGGAGCTTCTTTCAAGCTTAAAACCACCTTGGCTTCGTTATGACCCATAGTGCCGAGGAAATTTTCAATCTTCTCAATGGGTACTTTCCCCTTAGACTTGATGACAGGCTTCATTACCCGTTGAGGAAGATACATTGGATTCTCCTTCGACACTGCAGCAGTTGTATGCGAGGTGGATCCTTCACCTTCTCCATAATTCCACGGAAATGTGTGTAAGCTAACAATAGGATATTGTGCTCTGCACGGCAAGTTGATTGGCTCGAGAGCGGCCACTTTCAAAGGATTGTTGATTCCCTTGAGTTGAATTACTGGCATGATAAGTGATTTGTTAACCCCATCATTTTCAGCAGATATGACTGTTACTACACTCTTCCACTTAGTAGGACTCGAATCCTCACTTGCCCATAACATAGTGTCGTTATCTGCCAGGCGCAGTACGCCACTGTCGATTAAATTTTGAATAAGGTGGCAGAGTGCCCAGCATTCTTCTGTGCTGTGACCGTGAGATTAAGAATGATATTGACATACTCCCTCAGAGTTGTATCGTCCTGAACGGGGGTTGATTGGAGGTAGAAGGGAACAAATCTTTCCTTCATTGATTAACATATGAAGGATTTCCTCCATAGGTTGGCCCAAATGTATGAATTCCCTTTTGTTGGCAAAATCCCAACGGGCCTTAGCATTCGCTCTCTTCGTCACTTTGTCTTCCAGCATTTCATTTTCTAAAAGTGAAGAGGGAATATTCATGACAATAGGTAGGAGACTGGCATGCTCCTGGCTGATTAGCTGACGAGTCACTTGATGCTGATAAGTCACCTGTTCCGCCAACTGCTCAATTTGTTTACAGAGAGCTTTTATCTTTCGTTCCATTGTGAATTGGAACTAGGCATAATCCCATCTGTCATCACCATCTTTGGGGGTCTGGGAGATTTCACAGCTGAAATTGGAACCCTGTCTGTTGCTCCAATTGATCATGTTGACCTCTTCTTCCTTGTGTTGAGGAAGAGGGTTGTCTTGAACGTGAGGCTGATCGGGTTTGGCGACCACGATTTCATCGTTGTCTATCAGGTCTTGGATTTTGTGTTTCAAGGCCCAACAATCCTGAGTATCATGTCTAGGTGCCCCGGCATGATAAGCACATTTCCGAGTAGCATTAAAACCCCGTCCATTAGGGCTGGCTGGTGGAAGCAGATGCGTGCTTTTCTTCTGTGTTGTTAGAAGATTGAGAATGTTCTCGAGGGTGTTCCCTAAGGGTATGAATACTCGAGGGTGTTTAGCTTTTCCACCTTTTGGTACTGGAGGATTTGAAGACTGTGCTTGAATGGGAGTGTAATTTCTCCTCTGGACAGGCATGTTCTGATTGCCTTTTTGACCCTGTAGTATCAGGGAAACATCCTCGTCTTTCTTTTTATGGACCCTCCGGGGGTTGTTCCCATAATTTCCAGATTGGATGTGATCAGCAACAACTTTGAGTGCAGCTAGGTCTTGAATCTTTCCAGATTTCAATCCCATTTCAGCCATCTCTCCATGTTTGACCATTTCAGAAAATGACTTGCCGATGCCGGCTAAAACTTTTTCATAGAAAAGTGCTTCTTGTATGTCTATGAAAGTCATGACCATCTCTGATTCTGTCATGGAAGGACTAACTTGGGCAGCCAGGCGTCTCCACCTCTGAGCATACTCTCTAAAAGACTCATTAGACTGTTTCTTGATCTTGGTAATTTGATACCGATCAAGAGCCATTTGAGATTGAAAGTTGTATTAGGTGAGGAAAGCGTGTGCTAGCTCTTCCCAACTATGGATCTTTGAATTGTCTAATCTTGTGTACCACGAACGGGCTTCTCCAGTTAGACTTTTTTAGAATAGTTGCATTCTGAGTTTTTCATCCTCTGCATAAGATCCCAGTTCTCCAATAAACACCTTTAGATGTGTGTAAGGATCTCCTAACCCATCATATTTTTCAAAGTCGGGAGTCTTAAGCTTTTATGGATAATGAATACCAGGGAAAATACACAAATCAGCATATAAAACACTCTCGTGTGTTCCAATTCCTTTGATAGTGCGAAGAGTCTCTTCCATTTTGAGGACTTTCTTTTTGATGTCACCAGTGTCTGGGTCTCTAGTGGGATGGGCAGCATCATGAGTTTTGTTGGTCAGATCCAACTGCAGTTCAGGTATTGTAATGACCTGGGTTCCTCCTTGTGTGGAGGATTCAGCATGTACGGGTATTTTCTGACCCTATGTAGACTGGTGTAATTCTTTTAGTAGAACAGCCAAATCTGTAATCTGTTTGCTTAATCCGTTGAATTCTTTGCGAGAAACTGGATTAAGTTCGGTCTGGTCGGATGACGACATGATTGACTGTAGGCATGTTGCCTTTTTGGACTTTGAACGAGTGGTAGGTCCGATTGATTCCTGCAAAAGACTTGCATAGTTTAGTCTTTAGGGAAGGTGGATAATAACATGCTATGTGATGTGTCCAGTCTAGGAATTTTATCCTGCAAAACGGATGTCAGCTATTTGTAGCATGTATATGTACACAATTCTTCATATTTCTCATTACATAGAGATAGATATGGAAGATAATTACAAGTAATTGTGCTTTACAAGTAATTTGAAATGAGAGCATGAAGAGACTTTCCTCCGTTTTGGGTTTATCAGAGGCTGACCTATCTTAGGTTACTCTCGCGGCTTTTTGGCATGGAGGTTCCCAAATCATCGCAATCTACTTGACGGGAAGTTTATCCGGTCTTTCAACTGGAGCGAATTTGGGTGGTGCCTTTCCTGAGCCTCGGAGAATTAGTCTTCTCACGAGTCCAGTAATCAAACACCAACGGGATAGCCTCCTGGTGGAGGGACCACACAACATACATTCACATACATCGCGTCTTACCGTATGAAAATGATGACATGTGCGAAGCACTAATATCACAAGCAGATATGGTGCGAAGCACTAATATCACAAGCAGTTTATAGTGTGAAGCACTAAGTAAGGAAATGCATTCGTACACATTTATCATAAAATGTAAATGCAACATCCACACACAAGCAGATAACAATTTTAAAAAAATTGTAATAGCGGCTTAAGTCCTCTTACTGGAGTCCCCAGCAGAGTCGCCACCTATCGACGTCGGGATTTTTAATTGTCCCTTTCCGTTACTTGTTCTTTGGTTTTCTCATTTTAGGTGAGATTTGTTTAAAAAAACAAGTGAAAAAGGTCCGACGTGTGTAATGTCGACGATGGACTGTAAAGAGTCGCCAGTTGGTTTTTTAAATGGTTGTACCAACACAACCGAGAAAAGGTTTGCAAATTGACCCATTGATGTGACACTGCTAAGCGGGTCAGTGAAACCGAGATTCATTAGGGTCCGGGGACTTGGTTATGCGGAGGGAAGGTGTTAGGCACCCCCCGACATCCTTGTTAGCACGGTGACTGCCTCTTTTCAAAAAACTGTTATCTGTATGTGTGTGTGTGGGTCAATGTGCTGTTATTTGGAAGTAGTGTGAGGCCTCGTTCGCACCTATATACACAGGGTTTGAATTTTATGTAAAAATTCAATTTTAAGCAAGATATGGCAATGATGTTTTATAAAAGAGGTTTTTTCAAACTCTGATGCTCAATAGTAATTTAGACCTTTTACACTCCCATTTTATTAAGTGCTCGGCTTGATTGATTTTATTTGACAGATGCGAGGCATCCGTACAAAAATAAATGTACAAAAAGGTGCTGAATTCCTCGTGGGTATGAAAACCATCTGAGGAAATCCAAACATCACAGATAAATTTACAAGTTGCTTACAGCTGAAAAGGTCCATCACAGGAACCGAATCTAGATTCAGGGGACTGAATCTGTGATCACAAGATTCCTAAGCTCACATGATGCCGCAATTGATATAAACGCAGTATGCAGGTATATATATAAATGTTGTAAATATATATACATACATGATCACCAACCACGAAGCACATCCATGGGGGATCAGAAATATAAATAATGCTGTAAAAGCTATCAACCGCCACGGAGGAAACTCCAGGCGGGACGAAATATACAGAAAGCTGTAAAAACAGTCAACCACCACGAAGTAAACTTCAGGTGGGATGAAATATATATATATATATATATATATATATATATATATATATATATATATAAGCATATAAACGCACCGGATATAAAATCCAGGCTCATCGGACGGAGTCCAACAACAGTTAATATATATATAAGTATATATATAGTAAAGCAGTAAACGCACCGGATATGAAATCCAGGCTCATCGGACGGAGTCCAACAACAGTATATATATATATATATATATATATATATATATATATATATATATATATATATATATATATATATATATATATTAAAGCAGTAAACGCACCGGATGTGAAATCCAGGCTCATCGGACGGAGTCCAACAACAGTTAATATATATAAGTATATATATATTAAAGCAGTAAACGCACCAGATGTGAAATCTAGGCTCACCGAACAGAGTTCGATAGCAGTTCATATATATAATTATATATATAAGAAAGCCATTAAACGCACCAGACATAAGTCTAGGCTCATCGAACAGAGTTCGATATGCAGTTCATATATATAAATGTACATATATACAAAAGCAATTAAACGCTCCAGACCGAAGTCTAGGCTCAATCAAGGCATAACTCGATAATGTTAGTCAATATATATATATATATATATATATATATATATATATATATAGACTGGAATGAAACCACGGACCGAAGCCCGGGCAAAAGCAAGCAACACGACTCTCAACGTGTAGAAGGGTGTGTGCAAAGATGAAGAGAAAGACTCTAAAGTGTATGAGAAGACTTACAGCTGACTGCTAAAAAAGGCTTCTATATCTTTAGAGTGGGTAAACACTGGCTTTTGTGGGTACAAAATAGGCTATATATGAGCTCACAGGTGTTTAAAAGGAGAAAGTACACTGCATGGGATGAGTGCAGAGCAAATTGGGTAAGGCTTCCTCGTCGTTTTCTCTTGAAAAAACAGCACCCCAAGCCCTCTATTTATAGGCATATTAGCCACAAATGTACCAGAGGCAACCCGGGTTGGCCCGGGTTTTTCTGGTCGGGTCGTCTTGAAGTACGTGCACTCGGGCACTGTAATGTCCACTCAGATTTTCAGAAGTGCAATTCGGGCATCCATTTGAGGTAGATAGGACCTATTTTGGACCGCCGTTGTCGAGAGTTGTGCTGTGACAACCCGAGAATTTAGAAAATTTTTAAAATTTTAATTAATTGATTTAAGGTTCAAAATTAGAACCTAAACAGAAAATAAGTGTATGTGTTTGATATTTTTAAGGTAGAATTTTGAGGATTTCAAAATTCTATGAAGGATTTAGGTGAAATATTCAGGATTAAGTGAATACGTGAATATATTCTGTGGATATAGTTTGATATGTGTACATGATGTGGTTAAGTGTCAAGGGTTGACCAGATAATCAATATCTGTGAAAAACCCTAATTATATATTAAGAACGTCAACGTTCGGTTAGAAAACCCTAATGTTTGATAAGAAATCCTAAAATCGGTTCTGAAAACCCTAATTTCAGTTTCGAAAATCTGAAACCCTAATTCGGTATATGAAACCCTAAATTGGGAACTTAATGGCGTAAGTGTAAATAAATATAACATTAATTAGGGTTAATCTTAACAAATTGGTTAGAAAACCCTAATTTCAAAATTTGAAACTCTAATTTCTGGTTTAGGAATCCTAATCTATAATTAGGGAAAACCTAATTGTTAATTTAAATAGTTTTAATGTTAATTAGGAAATATTAATCCTAATTTTCAAGTTATTAGTAATTAGAAAACATTAATCTAATTACGAAATCTAATTTCTAATTTAGGAAAATTATTTTTTCTATTAGAAACCCTAATTCGTGGGTTATAAACCTTAATGAACAATTTCGACCCTAATTGCTAAATTAGTGATTTTAATTAGGAAATGTTAATCCTAATTAGCAAGATTTAAATTGTGATTAAGAAATTTTAATATAATTAGAAAATTCAAATTATAATTTAGAAATATTAATTTTCTATTTTAAAACCGAAATTGGAAAATGTTAGAAATTAAATTGTAAAATCTAAGGGTTCAAACCCTAAACCCTAATCCAAACCCTAAACCCTAAGGGTTTGGCTAATTGACATTTATGCCATTAAAACAAAAATCAAAATGACTATAATGCCCTTCTTGGATTTTTATGAGGTTACTTACAAATCTTGGCAAAATGAGGAGTTGGTGACCAACTAGTTAACTTGGTGACTCCTAAAAACTCCAGCCATTAGGTTCATTTCAGCATATTCATGCATTATATCATAACATATATTGTTTGAAAGAGAGAGAAAGCCACTTGACATTTCATTTTTCTCCAAGCCCTTCTCTCTCTAGAAATTTGGGAGTTAGAGTGAGAGAGTGAGGTAAGATGAGCCAAAATAAGTTTATAACTTACAAAGATCAGAATCAGAAGTCAGATTAAGGATCAAAGCATAGAAAGGTATAAAAGAACCCTAATTCTAGAAATCCTTAAAATTTTGTGTTAATGTTGTTGTTTGTTGTTTAGAACAGTGTTAGAAGATGTCATTTAGTGATATGGGTTGTTAAAACCCAGATCCATAACATTAAAGTGCACGAAATAGCATTTTTCAAAAATCTGGAAAAATAGAAAATAAAATGGCCTGACAGCCGAATGTCAGGCCCTCTAGATCTTTATGTGCTTGATGTTTTATGAGTTTAATGTTTTTAATCCGTTCTATGTTGTAAGGATTATGATCTAAAACAAGAAGCAAGGCCAGAGCCTTAGTATATTAAGAGATACAAGCGGTCAAACAGCGTTGACCAGTCACGAAATAGAGTTTCTGGGCAAACCCAGAATTTCCAGGAACTTTCTGACAAGTTTTCTTAGCCTCTGATCTTGCAGTATTTTCGTTGTTTGGCCATGTTGTTGTTTTGGTGTTGTAGTATGACATAAGGACTACACAATAGTGTCCTTAGATCACCTATATCTACATCAGATTCATAAATAATCTTGGTCAAAGTATCGTTGACCGTCTGCTTTGTTGAAGTTCTGGAAAACCCAGAATCTTCAAAGGCCGAATTTTCTGACAATGTTTGACAGGCCTGAATCTTGTGATTTTGTTGATAGTACACTGATATTATGTTATATAATACTTCCCTGACATCCCTAGTTCATGACTGAATCAATAAAACATACAAACAAAGCCCAGATTGCACGTTATAAGGAGTGGTAGAAGGACACCTCGACTGTTCTTCAATTCTGGAAAACCCAGAAATTGAAGAACAGGTCAGACAACGATTTGGAGGGTGTGTATCTCTCTAATCTGTTGTGTAATGGTCATGAAACTTGGTTATAATTATAGTATTACACTTATACTACATTCTAGGTTCCATTAGCTTCCTAGAAATCATCACGAACACTGTTTTAATCACGGTCAAACATGGTACCGTAGTAGCTGGCGATGAAGTTCTGGGTTGGCCCAAGAACATCAAGAACACCTATAGCGACGGGTCTGTCGCTATAGGGCCCTTTAGCTACGGTTTTATTATTATTTATTATCTGATTTTCCAGAAATTATTTAAAAATAGATAAAAATAGTTTTTAATTATTAAAAATACATAATAAATTTTGAAAAATTATTTTAAAGTCTGAAAAATAGTTTTTTATTATTTTGAGTATATTTCATAAATATTTAATATTTTTGGAATATAAATGATATTTAATTTATTTAATTATTATATTAAATAAATTATTTAAAAATAGTTTTAATTCATGAAAAATCATGAAAAATAATATTATGGTATAAGAAAATATTTAAAGATATTTTTAGTGACTTTTAATATTTTGTGATAAAATTTATTAATTAATTAATGTTAATGATAATTAGTTTATTTAATAAACATATTAAATAAATTAAGGAAAAATAGAATTAATGTTTTATAAATCATATAAAAATGATTTAAGTGTTAGAAAAATATTTTAAGTTATAAAATATAACTTTTGATATTTTGTCATGAAAATATTAATATTTTAATATTAAAAGCAAATATCGAATAATGAATTTAATTGTTTAAAAATCATATAAATATGATTTTAAGATATTAAAAATACTTTGTGATATTATAAATATATTATAATATTATGACATGTATTTCATTAATATTTGATAATAAATAAATAGTAATGATAAAAGAATTATGTGGTATTTAATTTATTTAAATATGTGTTTAATGATTGAAAATTTATGATAAATGGTAATAATTATTTAAAAATTATTACGAGCTTACGAAAAATATTTTGACTGTTATTAAAATTATCTGAGTTAATTGTTAAGTGTTTAGGCAGAGTTTAATTGACTCGATAAAAGTCCGACTAGACCGTCGGAACGTTAGAACTTTGTCGAACTCAAGTTAGACTGCAATAGTTTGACTTGATACCGAGTCTTATGTGTGTTATAGATTGATAGGGTTATGTGTTATATGTTTAGGTTATTCTATGTTTCTATATATAGTAATATTATACTGTGATGATATTATTCTAATATTGGAGAACTATATTACTAATATTAGATCTTCGGATAAAGCGATATAAATTGAGTTGTGGTAATCAATGGTTCAGGCAAGTTTGTTTTTACTTAACTCTACTAAGAGTTGTTTCATTCGGTAAGCTTATGTTTAATCATTGTTGGTTATCATGAATTGTACTCTGTACATATTGCATGTATAAGTCAGGTATGAAAGGCTGATTACCTTCATTACCAGTTGGTTCAGATATATACGTTCATGTATAATACTTGTTCAGTTAAAAGTTTGTTCCTTCTAGTTCACAATTATATTGATGAATTATAGCCAGCTTATTGTTCATACTCTTTCAATCATGATATATCGTTATATTATTGAATTTAAACTTGCTGGGCAATCCTTATGCTCACCCTTGCTATATCATGATAAAACATTGCAGATTAAGACGAACGCGTCGGATACAAGGAAAGGTTAAAGATAGTTCCAGCGTTAGGCTATGTGTGCAGCTAAATTATATAAGTATTGTATGTTAATAATGTTATATGTTAGAAAAGTTATGAAATGTGTATTAAGTTAAGGTTACTCGACCTTGGGGAATAGTGTGTAAGTTTAATGTATAAATAATTTATGTTTATATCTTCCGCAAATATAGTAATAGTTGTATAGAATGATCGAACCGGATCCGAGGTGATTTGGGACCTGGATTCGAAGCCGTCACAGTTGGTATCAGAGATGTAGGTTATGAACCTTAGGTACGAATACCTGAGACTAATCTCGGTGAGTTATAAGATACAGAGTTCCCTAACTCTGATAATAAAGTTGAACAGTAGTGGTGAATAGATAGAATCTAAAAGACTGAAAGTGCAGTGATAGGAGATCGTAAAACAAAACGATCTAGATATAGAAATAAATCGTAATGTATACGATGAGATCACTCCGTGATCAGATAAGGTTATAGTATGGAGAAGGATCAAGCGAATGATTGAAAAGTTACAGCAAGTTTGTTTTTACTTAACTCTACTAAGAGTTGTTTCATTCGGATAAGCTTATGGTTAATCATTGCTGGTTACCATGAATTGTACTCTGTACATATTGCATGCATAAGTCAGGTATGAAAGGCTGATCACCTTCATTACCAGTTGGTTTAGATATATTTGTTCATGTATAATACTTGTTCAGTCAAAAGTTTGTTCCTGTTAGTTCACAATTATATTGATGAATTATAGCCAGCTTATTGTTCATACTCTTTCAATCATGATATATCGTTATATTATTAAATTTAAACTTATTGGGCAATCCTTATGCTCACCCTTGCTATATCATGATAAACATTGCAGATTAAGACGAATGCGTCGGATACAAGGAAAGGTTAAAGACAGTTTCAGCGTTAGGATATGTGTGCAACTAAATTGTATAAGTGTTGTATTTTAAGGTTATGTGTTAAGTAAGTTATGTAATAGGTATTAAGTTAAGGTTACTCGACCTTGGAGAAAAGTGTGTAAGTTTAATGTATAAACAATTTATGTTTATATTTCGCAAAAATAGTAATAGTTGTATAGAATGATCGAACCGGATCCGAGGTGATTTGGGACCTGGATTCGGGGCCGTCACAGTTGGTATTTGTTGGGTGACAGTTGTACTATGAATTGGTACAGATTCAGGAAAGGATTATGAATATGAGTTGAATGAAATTCGTATTGAGAAAGGCGTTAAGGTTAGGTGGGGATTCAATTGAGGACTCATGTCGGCAGCTGAGTTGTATGATTCCTTGTATAGGCGGGAAATTGTACTTGGTGTAAGAACTACTTAGTTTCTGGCATTGATAATCATTGAAATATTTGTGTCGCGCTATTTGCTATATGCATGTTAAGAGGGTGATTCCTTTCTCATGTGTATAACAGATAGATAGGTTATAGGTAGAGAATATTAGGTTAAGTACAAGTTCTTAAAATTCATACTTATGTGACATTCTTGATTCATAATTATATGAAATGTTTATGAACCCCTCAGCGAATGGACGTCAAAGGTCTGACTAGGACAAGTTCTTAAACTCATATGATTGTGGCAAGTAAATGAACTCATAAGTGTGGTTTTACGAACTGGTATAGTTGTGTGTAAATAGAGTATTGAGGATAATAGGATCAGATAGATTATTAAGCAAATGATTATTAGTGGAGACATAAGTTTTCCAAAACTCCTAGCTATGCTAGACTTCGAAATTTTGACATCAAGCTAAATACGCACTTTTTGCTTTTGAAAAAAAAATGTAGACTCGTAATCATTTTTGAAATGGTTTAAAGTATAGTCTATGCTACTTATTTCAGCTAGACGCAAATGATTTGAAATATCAAAAGTTATTTTATTTATCACTTATGTACCATGTAACCTGGTGCAAAGATGATAAAAAGTGATGGAGTTGTAAATACAGGAATATTTAGTGTTGAATGGATCCAAAATCGTTATTCCACTATTGTATGATGTGTTATGACAAAGTCATACAATGACGGCATCCTCAAATGGACTGTTAATACAGTACGGCATCATGACGTCATTCTCAAAAATGTTTTCAAAAGTTTAATTTGCCAACGGGGTTTGGCTGCACCTAAATAATTCGATTGAATTGAATTATTGATATGGGTCTATGCTATTCGATTCAGCTAGACTAAAGTTTATGAAAACTCTAAGTGTTCATTGAAAGAAATTTTTCGAACCAAATTATTTTGGTGCGGAATCCAATAAGACTGAGGTAGAATTTTTGTGCCTATAGCATTGACGAGAAACAGATAAAAGCAGTACTTGGCCAGTACATGGCATATCGGGCTAATCACCCTTTGTGTTCGTAAGTTATGTCAGTTTGTGGATGAATTTCCGTATAACCTTTGCAAAAATGACAGACATATAGTCTATATGACTCCTCAGCACAATTTTGAAAATTTTTACTCTTGTGAGAGGTGTATTGGGTAGCATGTGATCATGAGAATGTATGGTGAATGGTGTATGGAGTAAGGTGTAAGGTGTAAGGTAAATTTCGGGGACGAAATTTTTAGAAGAATGGGTGAATGTGACAACCCGAGAATTTAGAAAATTTTTAAAATTTTAATTAATTGATTTAAGGTTCAAAATTAGAACCTAGACAGAAAATAAGTGTATGTGTTTGATATTTTTAAGCTAGAATTTTGAGGATTTCAAAATTCTGTGAAGGATTTAGGTGAATTATTCAGGATTAAGTGAATACGTGAATATATTCTGTGGATATGGTTTGATATGTGTACATGATGTGGTTAAATGTCAAGGGTTGACCAGATAATCAATATCTGTGAAAAACCCTAATTATATATTAAGAACGTTAACGTTCGGTTAGAAAACCCTAGTGTTTGATAAAAAAAAATCCTAAAACCGGTTCTAGAAACCCTAATTTCAGTTCAGGAAATTCAAAACCCTAATTCGGTATATGAAACCCTAAATTGGGAACTTAATGGCGTAAGTATAAATAATTATAACATTAATTAGGGTTAATCTTAACAAATTGGTTAGAAAACCCTAATTTCAAAATTTGAAACCCTAATTTCTGGTTTAGGAATCCTAATTTATAATTAAGAAAAAACCTAATTGTTAATTTAAATAGTTTTAATGTTAATTAGGAAATATTAATCATAATTTTCAACTTATTAGTAATTAGAAAACATTAATCTAATTACGAAATCTAATTTCTAATTTAGAAAAATTGTTTTTTCTATTAAAAACCCTAATTCGTGGGTTATAAACCTTAATGAACAATTTCGACCCTAATTGCTAAATTAGCAATTTTAATTAGGAAATGTTAATCCTAATTAAAAAGATTTAAATTGTGATTAAGAAATTTTAATATAATTATAAAATTCTAATTATAATTTAGAAATATTAATTTTTTATTTTAAAACCGAAATTGGAAAATGTTAGAAATTAAATTACAAAACCTAAGGGTTCAAACCCTAAACCATAACCCAAACCCTAAACCCTAAGGATTTGGCTAAATGACATTTATGCCATTAAAACAAAAATCAAAATGACTATAATTCCCTTCTTGGATTTTTATGAGGTTACTTGCAAATCTTGGCAAAATGAGGAGTTGGTGACCAACTAGTTGACTTGGTGACTCCTAAAAACTCCAGTCATTAGGTTCATTTCAGCAGATTTATGCATTATATCATAACATATATTGTTTTAAAGAGAGAGAAAGCCACTTGACATATCATTTTTCTCCAAGCCCTTTTCTCTCTAGAAATTCGGGAGTTAGAGTGAGAGAGTGAGGTAAGATGAGCCAAAATCAGTTTATAACTTACAAAGATCAGAATCAGAAGTCAGATTAAGGATCAAAGCATAGAAAGGTATAAGAACCCTAATTCTAGAAATCCTTAAAATTTTGTGTTAATGTTGTTGTTTGTTGTTTAGAACAGTGTTAGAAGATGTCATTTAGTGATATGGGTTGTTAAAACCCAGATCCATAACATCAAAGTGCACGAAATAGCATTTTTCAAAAATCTGGAAAAATATAAAAAAATGGTCTGACAGCCGAATGTCAGGCCCTCTAGATCTTTATGTGCTTGATGTTTTATGTGTTTAATGTTTTTAATCCGTTCTATGTTGTAAGGACTATGATCTAAAACAAGAAGCAAGGCCAGAGCCTTAGTATATTAAGAGATACAAGCAGTCAAACAGCGTTGACCAGACACGAAATAGAGTTTCTGGGCAAACCCAGAATTTCCAGGAACTTTCTGACAAGTTTTCTTAGCCTCTGATCTTGCAGTATTTTCGTTGTTTGGCCATGTTGTTGTTTTGGTGTTGTAGTATGACATAAGGACTACACAATAGTGTCCTTAGATCACCTATATCTACATCAGATTCATAAATAATCTTGGTCAAAGTATCGTTGACCGTCTGCTTTGTTGAAGTTCTGGAAAACCCAGAATCTTCAAAGGCCGAATTTTCTGACAATGTTTGACAGGCCTGAATCTTGTGATTTTGTTGATAGTACACTGATATTATGTTATATAATACTTCCCTGACATCCCTAGTTCATGACTGAATCAATAAAACATACAAACAAAGCCCAGATTGCACGTTATAAGGAGTGGTAGAAGGACACCTCGACTGTTCTTCAATTCTGGAAAACCCAGAAATTGAAGAACAGGTCAGACAACGATTTGGAGGGCGTGTATCTCTCTAATCTGTTGTGTAATGGTCATGAAACTTGGTTATAATTATAGTATTACACTTATACTACATTCTAGGTTCCATTAGCTTCCTAGAAATCATCACGAACACTGTTTTAATCACGGTCAAACATGGTACCGTAGTAGCTGGCGATGAAGTTCTGGGTTGGCCCAAGAACATCAAGAACACCTATAGCGATGGGTCTGTCGCTATATGGCCCTTTAGCTACGGTTTTATTATTATTTATTATCTGATTTTTTGGAAATTATTTAAAAATAGATAACAATAGTTTTTAATTATTAAAAATACATAATAAATTCTGAAAAATTATTTTAAAGTCTGAAAAATAGTTTTTTATTATTTTGAGTATATTTCATAAATATTTAATATTTTTGGAATATAAATGATATTTAATTTATTTAATTATTATATTAAATAAATTATTTAAAAATAGTTTTAATTCATGAAAAATCATGAAAAATAATATTATGGTATAAGAAAATATTTAAAGATATTTTCAGTGACTTTTAATATTTTGTGATGAAATTCATTAATTAATTAATGTTAATGATAATTAGTTTATTTAATAAACGTATCAAATAAATTAAGAAAAAATAGTATTAATGTTTTATAAATCATATAAAAATGATTTAAGTGTTAGAAAAATATTTTAAGTTATAAAATATAACTTTTGATATTTTGTCATGAAAATATTAATATTTTAATATTAAAAGCAAATATCGGATAATGAATTTAATTGTTTAAAAATCATATAAATATGATTTTAAGGTATTAAAAATATTTTGTGATATTATAAATATATTATAATATTATGACATGTATTTCATTAATATTTGATAATAAATAAATATTAATAATAAAAGAATTATGTGGTATTTAATTTATTTAAATACGTGTTTAATGATTGAAAATTTATGATAAATGGTAATAATTATTTAAAAATTATTACGAGCTTACGAAAAATATTTCGACTGTTATTAAAATTATCTGAGTTAATTGTTAAGTGTTTAGGCAGAGTTTAATTGAACTTAGACTCGATAAAAGTCCGACTAGACCGTCAAAATGTTAGAACTTTGTCGAACTCAAGTCAGACTGCAATAGTTTGACTTGATACCGAGTCTTATGTGTGTTATAGATTGATAGGGTTATGTGTTATGTGTTTAGGTTATCCTATGTTTATATATATAGTAATATTATACTATGATGATTTTATTCTAATATTGAAGAACTATATTACTAATATTAGGTCTTCGGATAAAGCGATATAAATTGATTTGCGGTAATCAAGGGTTCAGGCAAGTTTATTTTTACTTAAATCTACTAAGAGTTGTTTCATTCGGATAAGCTTATGGTTAATCATTACTGGTTACCATGAATTATACTCTGTACATATTGCATGTATAAGTCAGGTATGAAAGGCTGATCACCTTCATTACCAGTTGGTTCAGATATATTTGTTCATGTATAATACTTGTTCAGTCAAAAGTTTGTTCCTGTTAGTTCACAATTACATTGATGAATTATAGCTAGCTTATTGTTCGTACTCTTTCAATCATGATATATCGTTATATTATTGAATTTAAACTTGCTGGGCAATCCTTATGCTCACCCTTGTTATATCATGATAAAACATTGCAGATTAAGACGAACGCGTCGGATACAAAGAAAGGTTAAAGACAGTTCGAGCGTTAGGCTATGTGTGCAGCTAAATTGTATAAGTATTGTATGTTAATAATGTTATATGTTAGAAAAGTTATGAAATGTGTATTAAGTTAAGGTTACTCGACCTTAGGGAATAGTGTGTAAGTTTAATGTATAAACAATTTATGTTTATATCTTTCGCAAATATAGTAATAGTTGTATAGAATGATCGAACCAAATTCGAGGAGATTTGGGACCTGGATTCGGGGCCATCATATGTTTGATGGCATGAGATTAGAGGTTGTACAAAGTCATTGAAGATGGGACGGTGCCCTCCGGCCTTCAAGCTTCAACTTTCATCCGTTACCCCGTACAATAGTCACTCGGGATTGATTAGTCTTGTAGGACATTGTTGCGTAGATATGTTGAGGTGACGTGGCGTGGCATCGTGTTGGTCAAATGATGATGTTGCCCCTCACCGGTGTTATCGCCGGATTGGGCTAATAAAGCAGACGTTGCTCAGCTTCGCTGGGATTGGACTGCTGCAATTGGTTGAAGGTCCTGATTGTCATCCTTGAGGTGTGTCTGTCTTCCCGATGTTATCGCCGGGCTGGTACAGTGGATCTCGTTGTGAGAGCCGAGATTAAAGCTGGTCGCATTTGTAATAAGCATTTTCGGGGTTATTGCCAAAATTACATTCCTTGGGGTTATCACCAAGATTGGTGGCTATTCCCATGGTTGGGAGTGAGACTGGATACCTCGGGGTTATCTTTGAGATTAATCGGTCTTCTCCGATGTGTGTGCCGATATTAATCTGCATGCCTCGGGGTTATCTCCGAGATTGGAATTGTTACTCTCAGATTGCGATCTGGGATTGATGCTGAACTTCCGGTAGTATCCGGTACGGATATGGATCGTCTTTCAGGGTTCCCTCTTAAAAGACGAATCTGCTCTCCTACAATGTTAGCGACAGTAGTATAAAAAATTTTGAGTGTCTACAGGAGCTAAGGGCAAATTAGTACATTCCTCTTCAGTCAAATTCGTAGAGCCAAGCAGAATTTGACACATACCCCACTAAGAAAATGGAGAGAGAGAAGTTACAAGTACAGTTTGAAAACACCTTTTTGAAATCAAAAATTCAAAAAGCTTATCTCTATCTCTCTCTCTCTCTACAAGCAAAAACCCTAACCTTCTGAAAAGCTCAATCAACTATACTCAGTGAAAAGAAATCAATGGCAGCTTCAAATGTCATCTCTGGTTACAAACTCTATTTCGATGAGTTCAAGACAACTGACCCCAAATTTCACAAAATTCTGTCTCTGATAAAGAAAGCTGGTCTTGAAGAGGCTCTAGGTACGAGCACATGGATATACCCTAAGCTGATAAAGGAGTTTTACAAAAATGGTACGTTCGAAAATGACGTCATCACTACGAGGGTCAAGAACATGGAAATCAAGCTTAAGGCTAAGGACATAAACCTAGCCCTAGGTTTTAAATCAAAAGGGTTTTCATTCATAGAGGGCATCGATTTCCATGAAGGACTTAAGAGAATGCATCACAAGAAGTCTCCAAATGTCAGCGGGTACCAAAAGAAGGAGTTTCCCCAAAGGTACGAATTTCTGGTAGACATTATTGGGAAATGCATATGCTGCAAGAGCTCCGGCCATGACTCTATAAACAAAGTGCAGCTCAAGCTCATGACTGCCATAAGCAGTGGGATTTAACTCAACTATGGAGCCCTACTACTTGAATAGATTGGGAAATAGATACTAAGCTCGAAGAAGTCAAAGAGCTCTGGGAAGATACTCTATGGGAGATTCATAAGCATTATCCTACAATCAGCATTGGGTGATAAGTGTAGACACTCGAAATTTTTTGCATATCTGGTACTGACATCACAGGTGCGCAGATTCATTTTTCAAGAGGAAACCCTGGAAGACGGTTCATATCCATTCCGAATACCACCGGGAGGAACAGCTCAACCCCGGAACACACACTGGGAGTAACAGCTCAACCCCGAAACATACACCGGGAGTAACAATTCTAACCTCAAAGATAACCCCGAGGTATGCAGATCTAATACCAGAACACAAATCGGAGAAGACCAATTCATACCAGAGATAACCCCGAGATGTTCCGTCTCAGTCCCAACACTGGAAATAGCAGATTCCAACCTTGGAGATAACCCTAAGTAAGGCAGTGGCAGTTCAGGCGATAACCCTGGAAATGCTTATTTCAAATGCATGCCATCAACTTCAATCTCGGCGCTCACACCGAGGCACTCAGTACCAACCCGGAGATAACACCAGGAAGACAGGTATACCTCAGAGATGATACTGAGGACCTTCAACATTTGCAGCAGTCCAATCTCAGCGATAACCCTGAGCAACGTCTGTTTTATCAGCCCAACTCGGAGATAATCCCCGGTGAGGGGCAAAGTCGTCATCTTGCCACCATGACGCCACATCACGACGTCTCAACATTTCAGACATACATTTCTACACAACAATGTCCCACAAGAGCCAAGGAAAACCAATCCCGAGTGACTATTGCGCAGGATAACAGATAGAATTTGAAGCTGAAGACCGAAGGGCATTGTCCCATCTTCATGACTTCGTATAACCTCTAATCCCATGTCATTGCGTAACTCTCGACAACGACAGTTTGAAATAGGTCCTATATACCTCAGTCGGATGCCCGAATTATAATTCTGAAAGTTTGAGCAGACATCACGTTGTCTATGTGCACATACTTCAAGACGGTGGGACCTGCGAAGCCCGGGGCACCCCAGGCAGCCTCAGGTACACCTGCGGCCCACCTGCGGCTCCACCCTCTATAAATAGAGAGCTTGGGGTGGCTGTTTTGAAGAGAGAAAAGGCGAGGAAGCCCTGTCAAATTTGCTCTGTACACACCCCAAACTAAGTGCTTTCTCATTTTAAACACTTGTGAGCTCACATATAGCTACTTCTGTACCGGCGAAAGCTAGTGTTTATCTACTTTAAAGTTATTGAAGTCTTGTTTGGTAGCCCACTGTAAGCCTTCTTACACATTTTCAAGCATTTCTCTTCACATTTGCACACACCCTTCTTTACGTTGAGAGTCGTGTTGCGTGTGTTTGCCCGGACTTCGGTCCGTGGTTTTATTTCAGTTTGTGTATACATATATATTTATATATATTTATTTATATATATGGACTAACATTATCGAGTTATGCCTCGATTGAGCCTAGACTTCGGTCTGGAGCGTTTACATGTTTTTGTATATATATACATTTATATATATGAACTGCATGTCGAACTATGTTCGATGAGCCTAGACTTCGGTCTGGAGCGTTTACCGCTTTAATATATATATTTATATATATTAACTGTTGTCGGACTTTGTTCGATGATCCTGGATTTTATATTTGGAGCGTTTATTTGCTTTCGTATATATATATTTCTATATATGAACTGTGTGTCGAACTTTGTTCGATAAGCCTAGATTTTATATCCGGTGCGTTTACTGCTTTAATATATATATATACTTATATATATTAACTATTGTTGGACTTTATCCGATGAGCCTGAATTTTATATCCGGTGCGTTTATCGCTTTTATATATATGTATATATATATATACATTTCGTCCCACCTGGAGTTTTGACCGTTTTTACTGCTTTCTATACATTTCGTCCCGCCTGGAGTTTCCTCCGTGGCGGTAGATAGCTTTTACAGCTTTATTTACATTTCTGATCCCCCATGGAGGTGCTTCGTGGTTGGTAATCTTGTCTGTATATATATATTTCCAGCTTTTATATATATACCTGCTTACTGCGTTTATATCAATTGCGGCATCATGTGAGCCTAGGAATCATGTGATCACAGATTCAGTCTACTGAATCTAGATTCGGTTCCCGTGATAGACCTTTTCAGCTGTAAGCAGCTTGTAAATTTATCTGTGATGTTTGGATTTCCTCAGATGATTCTCATACCCACGAGGAATTCAGCACCTTTTGTACATTATTTTCATATAGATGCCTCGCATCTGTAAAATAAAATCAATCCAGCCGAATACGGAATAAAATGAAAGTATCAAAGGCCTCAATTACTATTGAGCACAAGGGTTTGAAAAACCTCTTTTCTAAAACATCATTGCAATATCTTGTTTAAAACTGAATTTTTTACATAAATTCATACCCTTTGTATAAAGGTGCAAGCGAGGCATAGCACTACTTCCAAATAACAGCACATTGACCCACACCCACACACACACACATTCATATAACAGTTTCTTGAAAAGTGGCGGTCACCGTGGCAACACGGATGTCGGGGGGTGCCTAACACTTCCCTCCACATAAGCAAGTCCCCGGACCCTAAATGAATCTTGGTTTCACAGACCCGTTTAGCAGTGTCACATCACTAGGTCAATGTGCAAACCTTTTCTCGGTTGTGTTAGTACAACCAATTAAAAAACCAACTAGCGACTCTTATAGTCAAATCGTCGACATTACACATGTCGGACCTTTTTCACTTATTTTTTCAAACAAATCTCACATAAAATGAGAACACAAAAGAATAGGTAACGAAAAGGGACAAATAAAAATCCTGACGTCGACAGGTGGCGACTCTGCTAGGGACTTCAGTAAGAGGACTTAAGCCGCTATTGCAAGCTTTTCAAAACTGTTATATGCTTGTGTGTGGATGGTGCATTTACATTTATGATGAATGTGTACGAATGCATATCTTTACTGCGATTAATGCTTTACACTATATCTGCCTGTGATATTAGTGCTTCGCATATGTCATCATTTTTATAAACAGTGAGACGCGATGTATGTGAATGTATGTTGTGTGGTCACTCCACCAGGAGGCTATCCTGTCGGTGTTTGATTACTGGACTCGTAGAAAGACTAATTCTCGCGAGGCTCAGGAAAGGCACCACCCAAATTCGTTCTAGTTGAAAGACCGGATTAACTTCTCGTCGAGTAAATTGCGATGATTTGGGAACCTTCATGCCGAAAAGCCGCGAGAGTAACCTAAGATAGGTCAGCCTCTGATAAACCAAACGCGGAGGAAAGTCTCTTCATGCTTTCTCATTTCAAATTACTTGTAAAGTCATTTACTTGTAATTTACATTCCATATTCATCTCCATGTAATGAGAACTATGAAGAAATATGTGCATATACATATTTATATTAACATGCTATCATGTACTACGAATAGCTAACATCTGTTTTGCAGGATAAAAATTCCTAAAACGGACACACCACATAGCATGTTAATATTTACACATTCCCTAAAAACTAAACTATGCCAGTTTTGTCGCAGGGAAGCATTTAGACCTATTACCGATCAAAGTCCAAAAAGGCCGCAAGCCTACAGCCAATCATGTCTGCATCTGACCACTCTAATCTAGTTTTTCATGAAGAATTTGATGGATTAAGTAAGCAAATCACAGACTTGGTTGTTCTGCTTAAAGAATTACATCAATCTACGCAGGGTCCAAAAATACTCGTACATGCTGAATCCTCTACACAAGGAGGAACTTAAGGTCCTGATAAAGCCATTACAATACCTGAACTGCAGTTGGATACAACCAACAAAAGTCATGATGTCGCCCATCTCACAAGAGATCCAGACACCGGTGACATCAAAAAGAAAGTTCTTCAAATGGAAGAAACCCTTCGCGCTATCAAAGGAATTGGAGCACACAGGAGTGTGTCATATGCTGACCTTTGTATATTCCCTGGTGTTCATTATCCAAAAAAATTTAAAACTCCTGACTTCGAAAAGTATGATGGGTTAGGAGATCTTTACACCCATTTGAAGGTTTTCATTGGAGAACTCGGATCTTATGCAGAAAATGAGAAGCTCAGAATGCAGCTGTTCCAGAAAAGTCTGACTAGAGAAGCCCGTTTGTGGTATACCAGATTAGACAATTCAAAGATCTATAGCTGGGAAGAGCTAGCTCACTCCTTCCTCACGCAATACAGTTTCCAGTCTCAGATGGCTCCTGACCGGTACCAGATTACCAAGGTCAAGAAATAGTCCAACGATTCTTTCAGAGATTATGCTCAAAGGTGGAGGCGCCTTGCTGCTCAAGTTACTCCTTCTATGACAGAGTCAGAGATGGTTATGACCTTTATCGACATAAAAGAAGCTCCTTTCTATGAGAGAGTCTTAGCTGGCATCGGTAAACCATTTTCTGAAATGATCAAACATGGGGAGATGGCTGAGATGGGATTGAAGTCAGGAAAGATTCAAGACCTAGCTGCCCTTAAAGCTGTTGCTGAGCACATCCAATCTGGAAATTATGGAAACAACCCCCAGAGGGTCCATAAAAAGAAAGAAGAGGATGTTTCCCTGATACTACAGGGTCAAAAAGGCAATCAAAACATGCCTATCCAGAGGAGAAATTACACTCCTTTTCAAGCACAGTCTTCAAACCCTCCAATACCAAAAGGTGGAGAAGTAAAACGTCCTCGAGTGTTCACACCCTTAGGGGATTCTCTCGAGAACATTCTTACTCTTCTGACCACGCAGAAGAAAATCACGCATCTTCTTCCACCAGCCAGCCCTAATGGTAGGAGTTTTAATGCTGCTCAGAAATGTGCTTATCATGCCGGGGCACCTAGACATGATACTCAAGATTGTTGGGCCTTGAAACATAAGATCCAAGACCTGATAGACAACAGTGAGATTGTGGTCACCAAACCAGATCAACCTCACGTGCAAGATAACCCTCTTCCTCCGCACAAAGAGGAAGAAGTCAACATGATTAATTGGAGTAGTGGACAAAGTTCCAATTCTAACGGTGAAGCATCCCAGATCACCAAAGATGGTGCTGACAAATTGGATTGTGCCAAGTTCCAGTTCTCAATGGAACAAAAAATGAAAGCTCTATGCAAGCAAATCGAGCAATTGGCAAAACTGGTGACATACCAACAACAAGTCACACGCCAATTAATCAGCCAGGAGCATGCTAGTCTCCTTCCTCTTGTCGTAAATATTCCCTCTTCACCTCCAGAAAATGAATCAATGGAGGACAAAGTGGCAAGAGAGTGAACGCCAAAGCTCGTCAGGATTTTGCCAACAGAAGGGAATTTACATATCTGGGCCAACCTATGGAGGAAATCCTTTAAATGCTAATCAATGAAGGAAGGATTAATTCCCTTCTACCTCCAATCAATCCCCATTCAGGACGGTTCAATTCTGATGGAGTATGTCAATATCACTCCCATTCTCGCTATCACAGTACAGAAAAATGCTGGGCACTCCGCCACCTTATCCAAAATCTCATTGATAGTGGTGTCCTACAACTAGCAGACGATGATACTGTGCTACGTAGTGAGAATATCTGTCCTACTAAATGGAAGGGATTGGTAGCAGTTATCTCCACTGAGGCTGATGGCATTGTAAAGCCACGCCCTATAATAGCCATTCAACTCGGAGGAATCAACAATCCTTTGAAAGTTGTCACTCCTGAGCCAATCAACTTACCATGCAAAGCACAATATCCTATTGTTCTCCTGCACACAGTTCCGTGGAATTATGAAGAAGGTGAAGGATCCACTTCGCATACAACTGCAGCAGTGTCGAAGAAAAATCCACTGTATCTTCCCCAACGGGTGATGAAGTCTACCATCAAATCAAAGGGGAAAATTCCCGTGGAGAAGATTGAAAAATTCCTCCGTGCCATGGGTCATAATGAAGCCAAGGTGGTTTTAAGCTTAAAAGAAGCTCCACATCAAATTTTAATACTAGACTTGGTTTTAACTTTCGAGGATCATAGGAAGATTCTACTAAAGGTTTTGGAAGAAGTCTACTTGCCAAAATCAGTGAATGTGGAAAAATTTCAACATCTGGCTGATCACACTTTCAACAACAATGTGATATCCTTCAATGATGATGACATACTACCCGAAGGGACCGGTCATTGCAAGCCGTTACACATTGCGGTCTTGTCCTCCAGATATATGCTAGCTGGAGTCTTAGTAGACGGAGGTTCATCTTTGAATATCTGTCTATACGCTACATTGTTGAAGATGAACGTTAATCTCAACCGAATCCGAAGTAGCCATACGATCATCAAAGCTTTTGATGGATCCCACCGGAATTCAGTCGGAGAGATTGAGCTGCCAATTGAGATTGGTCCCCATACATTCTGCGTGTCTTTCCACGTACTCAAGATAGATTCGGTATACAACCTGCTCTTGGGAAGACCGTGGATTCATATGGTTGGGGCAGTCCCCTCCACCCTTCATCAGCAACTGAAATACATTATCAACAATAGCCTAGTTACAGTCAACGCTGAACCGAAATGCCCTCAACAAGGTGACATACCGTTCATCAGTTTTAATTTCGATGTTGAGTCGGTCAGTTTCCACACTTTGGAAGTAAGTAACCCTCAATTTCATGCCCTAGGAACGCCATTTCCCATACCCAAGATCTCTACCGAAGTAATGTCAGCTACTCAGGAAATGATGTCTTTAGGTCATCAGCCAGGACAAGGGCTGGGTAAAGACCACCAAGGTATCAAATACCCCATCCAAGTAGCCAGTCAAACTGGGACAGCTGGACTAGGCTATTCTGCCAGTTCTAGTTAGAGGAATCCTCATAAGCATCAGCAGATTCCTTCAGCTTCAACCAGGCGTTTATCTTTGCCTTCAAATGTTGAGTCCGCTCAACCTCCTGTAAAGGTGCCAACCAACGTGATGGCTATGCTATTTCCCAAGCCAGTACCGTTCAAAGCAAAAGAAGTCTTTGTACCAGATCCCAGAGTGGAGGAAGAGAAACAAAGAATCAAACAAAATGTCATCCGGATAATATCGGGCATGCGCATCATTGTTCATGATGAACATACAAACAGATATACCCCAGACGATGATTGCCCAGACGTTATAGTCATCATTCGGGAAAAGGAGGACGATGACAGCCCCTCCATCAATGAAGTCCACCCGTGTAAGATCCCAACTTTTATAAATAAAGATGAATTTTCTATAAATATCATTTTTGAATATTATGGAGTTAATTTGATATAATGTTATAGTTGTGGGTAATATTTATAAATTTTACAAAGTACGCAAGTTGTTATATAATATTCGATTGGTCGGGGAATATTCATTTTAACAGGGAATATTCGTACAACGGCACAATCATTGGTGGACCCCACAACGGAATTATTGTCGGATTGAGAAAACGACAAAAATATTTTATTAGAAATAACGGCAGATGTTTTACCATTGTTACTGTTGAACTACTCGGTAGTAAAAGTACAGTAATACGTGTGGTTACATAGTAACACACGGTATTGATTATTAATGCTTATGTGAGAAGTCATTCAGTTTGATTCAATTATTGTCAGTTAATAATATGAATTATTTAGCGATAATGAAGTTTTATTTTATTCGTATTATTAACATAATAAAACAGAAACATCTTTTTATATAAAACAGAATACTTTATTAAAGTTATTCTATAAATAGAATATATTATATTTTATTTAAAAGATTTTTCTTTAAATATGGACCGTCAGATTAAAGTAATCAATCTAGACCGTTCATGGATTAGTTACTATGCATTTCATTTTTCTATAAATAGCAGCTCATTCCTTCATTATTTATTACGAATTCACTGAACTCTAGAGAGAGAAACTATAGAGAGAAACTATAGAGAGAGAAAAGAAAAGTATTCTGCTACTTAACTACTTCCTTATTTCAGTTCTTCTTTAAAACGGTAAGGGGTGTTATTCTTTCTTATTCATGAATAGAACTGTTGTTATTCCATTTTTTATTATTCTGTTGGAATAACCTGTATACGCGGTCTACCCTATACTTGGTGACATTCTTCTATTATTCTGTTGGAACATCCTGTCTGTGTGTTTTACACCGGACCTGGTTCCGTTTTTATTATTATTCTGTTGGAACATCCTGTCTGTGTGTTTTACACCGGACCTGGTTCCGTTTTTATTATTATTCTGTTGGAACATCCTGTCTGTGTGTTTTACACCGGACCTGGTTCCGTCTTGTTATTATTCTGTTGGAACATCCTGTCTGTGTATTTTACACCGGACCTGGTTCCATTATTTATTATTCTGTCGGAATATCCTGTCTGTGCGTTTACGCCGGACCTGGTTCCATTATTTATTATTCTGTTGGAATAACCTGTCTGTGCGGTCTATCCCATGCCGGGTGAGTTATTCCATTCTTTATTATACTCAGTTGGTTAAGTTTTGACTTCTATACTCCATGAAATTAGTGGAATATCCTTGATAATTACGGTTCATCCAGTATCTTTTCATGAAAATATTCTTCTAAGTATTCTTGAATTTTACTCCACAAAGCAGTATCATGTTGACAATTTGGACGTTGTTAATTCTTGGATAAATTAATTTTTGAACTTGTTTTATTGAATTCTTATATCATTGTCATCATCCTCATGTTTATAAAATGTTGAAAGCCATCTATGGCCTGTAGTGCGTAGATGGACTTGGTATGATTATGACCAGGGATTATTCGGTATAATCATGATCGTAATGTTACAAATGATGTGGTAAAAGTCCTCATTGGCCCGTAGTGCATTGATGGACAGTTGTTGTCATGATTATGACCATTAATGAATACACGAATATCCTTGGCCGTAGTGCAGGGGTGATTCGATGATGTGGATTATTTTATTAAGCTGAGTCCCAGCGATAACAGTGTTGAAAAACCTTTTAAATCATAAAAGATAGTAGAGTTTATTTTCTACTTGACTCTTTTAATGGATTGCTTGTTCCACTGCAGTTAAACTTGATGTCTATTATATTTTAATAGTTTAACATTGTTGAAGGCTAATGATAATTTATTCTGCATTATCTTAGTCATAATATTTCTTACTGGGCTAGTTAAGCTCACCCTTTCTTTCACTGTTCTCTTCAGGAAATGAGAACGTAGCTGGGGCAAGTCGGGGAACGGAGTGATGGTCCGAATGATAGTATTAGTTAGTAGTCCTCACTATTCTATGTAATAGTGTGTTAATAAATGTAATGAGGACTCCTTTTGAGTACGGATACTCTCTAGTAGACAATATTTGTATTCAAACTCACAGTTTATGTTTTGTCATATCGTACACGACAGTTGTATTATTAAGTTGTATTTGAATTCTATACCATGTATCTGACGACCCAAGATGGGTGATGTATACCTAATTTTGGGGGCGTCACAACCCGGACTTTATCCTTGCCAATTGGAGCAGCACTCTTTGCATTGGTCGACAAGGGTAAAATGGGCAGGACTTCTTTCTGCCTTATAGATATAATAACTGCTTACTTTTCTGTATAGTATTAGCAGTTGTTTTGTTCGTACATGCTAACATTATGTATTATTAAACAGTTTCATATATATTAAGTGAAAGCATATTTTATTTCAGGATTCTGAACTTAGATGTGCCTGTACTTGCTGATAAGATGCCTCATCTCCACAAGGATTGTAACTTTGATGAAAAGTTGAACTCAGACTTGCTGGAAATACAAGAGGACATTGAGGTGCCTTCGAAGATCAAAGAATGGGTCAAAGACAAGCCTAAACCCAACCTCGATCAAACCACCTCCTTCAATCTTGGAACCTTAGAAAACCCTAAGTTAATCCAGATTGGTTCAGACCTTACCCCAAACCAGAGGAATGACAATTCCAGGATGTGTTTGCATGGTCTCATAAAGACATGGTGGGTTTATCCAATGACATTGTTCTTCATCACCTTCCCATTAAAGAGGGATTCAAGCCAGTCAAGCAGAAGCTCAGGCGATTGAAACCTAAGTGGAGTTTAAAGGTGAAAGAAGAAATTGTGAAATAATTTCAAGCTGGCATTATCATGGTGTCCACATATCCTGAATGGATATCAAACATCGTTCCTATGCCTAAGCCTGGAGAAAAGGTGCAAGTCTGCGTGGATTACCGGGATCTGAATAAAGCTTGCCTTAAAGATAGCTTTCCTGTGCCCTTTATCCACATTCTCATTGATAATACTGCTAAATATGGCATGTGCTCCTTCGCTGATTGCTTTACGGGGTACCATCAGATCATGGTTGCTGAGGAAGATCGTGAAAAAACTACTTTCATCACGCCTTGGGGAACCTTTTGCTACAGACGGTTGTCATTCGGCCTCATCAATGCCGGAGCTACCTATCAGCGAGCTATGATGGCTCTTTTCCACGACTTAATGCATAAAGAGATCTAGATCTACGTGGATGACATCATTGTCAAATCCCAGAGGGAGGATGACCACTTAGACCATCTCAGAAAGCTCTTCAACAGGTTGCGTAAGTACAACTTAAAGTTGAATCCAGCCAAGTGCGCCTTTGGCGTTAAATCAGATAAGTTGCTAGGATTTCTAGTCAGCCACAAAAGGATTGAGCTGGATCCTACCAAAATCCAGGCCATCACGGAAATGCCCATTCCTTAGACGGAGAAGGAAATACGGGGATTTTTGGGAAGAATCAACTTCATTAGCCGATTCATTTCTCAACTCACAGCAACCTGTGAGCCTATCTTCAAGCTGTTAAGGAAGAACTCCTCCATGAAATGGAATGATGAGTGCCAGAATGCCTTCCTTACAATTAAAGAGCAGCTAGTCAAAGCTCCTATTTTGGTACCACCTAGGGATGATGTTCCCCTGTTCATGTACATGTCCATAAGTGACAATGACATGGGCTGCATGCTGGGCCAGAAAGACGATAGAGGCCGAGAACGAGTTATCTATTACCTCAGTAAAAGATTCAGCAGCAGTGAACACAAGTACACTCTGATTGAGAGGACTTGTTGTGCTTTAGCATGGGCTGCCATGAGGTTACAACATTACCTCCATGGGCACACAACCCATCTCATATCCCGTGTGGATCCTCTCAAGTATGTGTTCAGTAAACCCATACTGAATTATCGACTGTCCAGATGGCAGTTGATCCTACAACAATTTGACATTGTCTACGTGACTCAAAAGTCCATTAAGGGTCAAGGAATTGCGGATCAACTGGCCGCCGCACCTTCAGGGGATTTCAAACTCTTGGAAACATACTTCCCAGATGAAGGGGTAATGACAATTTAGCAACAACATCAGTACGATGCACGTCCAATATGGAACATGTATTTTGATGGAGATATTAATACAAAAGGTTCTGGAGCTGGAGCAGTTCTAGTATCCGGTACGGGGGAGCAATATCCCGTCGTCGTCAAATTACAATTTATCAGCACCAACAACACAGCTGAGTATGAAGGCTGTATCATGGGGCTAAAACTTGCCCGTTCAATGGGTATCAGACGGTTAACTGTTTTTGGGGATTCAGAGTTGGTAATCAAACAATCCACAGGAATCTATCAAACCAAAGAGCTATGTTTGTTGCCTTACCATCAGCAGGCTTTACAGATGGCTTCGGAGTTCGAAGAAATCTCCTTTACACACATTTCTCGTAATAGGAATGACTTTGCGGACGTATTAGCAACTTTGGCCTCCTTGATTCACATACTTGAAAAGGAACACATGCCAAGCATCACAGTAGCCCTACAAAAGGCACCAGCCTATGGGAACTATGTTGGAGAAGTATCGGATGAGCGACCTCCCATCCAACAACCTTGGTATCAGCATATCAAGGAGTACCTACGAGATGGATCGACTTGCTATGAAATTCTACCTGAGCGGAGATGCACTCTACAAGAGAGATGCAGGACTAGGTCTTCTCAGATGTTTAGACAAAGACCAAGCTCAGAGACTCATGGATGAGATCCATGGTGGAGTCTGTGGCCCACACATTAGTGGCCTCCTCCTTGTCAAGAAGATCCTCAGGACAGGACATTATTGGCTCTCTCTGAAAGCTGATTGCTATGACCACGTCAAGAGATGTTATCAATGCCAAATTTATGGGAATGTTATCCATGCCCCTCCACGGGAGCTCCACAATATGAGTTCACATTGGCCCTTCTCAATGTGGGGAATGGACGTGATCGGGCCCATCGAGCCCAAGGCCAGTAATGGACATCGCTTCATCTTCACCATGATCGACTACTTTACCAAGTGGGTGGAAGTAGCCTCCTTCCCCAGGATTACCAAAGAAGTCATCATTGCTTTCACCAGAAACAATGTCATTTGTCGATACGGACAACCCGAGGTAATTATATCAGACAATGCGAAGAACCTCAATAACAAAATGATGGAGGAACTATACAGTAAATTTCACATCAAACACCTTAACTCCGTCATCTACCGTCCAAAGATAAATGGTGCTATTAAAGCAGTTAACAAAAGCATCAAGAAGATTATGCAAAAGATGTACGCTAATCACAAAGGATGGCCTGACCTATTGCCTCTTACTCTGTTAGCCTACAGAACACCAATGCGCATTTCAACTGGGGCAACCCCCTACGCATTAACCTATAGGAAGGAAGCAGTACTCCCCATAGAAGTAGAAATGGAATCCCTCATAGTGTTGATGGACGCTTAGTTGGATGAAGATCAATGGGTACAAGACAGGTATAACTAATTATCTCTAATAGATGAAAGGCGAACCGCGGCTATCTTCCATGGTCAATTATATCAACAAAGAATCGCCCGATCCTACAACAGAAAAGTCCGGCTACGACAGTTTAAACAACATGACTTGGTTTTGAAAAAGATCATTGACAACCAAGATCAATCTAAGGGAAAATTCGCTCCTAACTGGGAAGGCCCGTTTGTTGTCAAGGAAGTATTGACAGGAGGCCCTCTCAGATTGCAAGAAATGGATGGCGATGAATTTCCACAACTCATCAACTCGGACACCGTGAAACGGTACTATATTTAAAGTTACCATCAAGCAAACATCCTAGTGTTGGATCATCAGATCACCAGTCATTCCGGTTCTTAAACCCTTTACCACATACAACTCTTTTGCACACTTTGCCCCTCAGGGAAACATACTCTTCAAGCCAGCAGTCTGGCTTCACTGCGCTCATACAACTTAGGTCATCCCACTACGGATTGAACCTCTCGCGTTTGTAGTTTGGCTACCCATACATGGGATCAAACTTCTCGCACCTGCAGTTTGTCCTCAACCTAGGATCAAACTTTCTCTTCCCCGCAGTCTATCTTGAACATGGGATTAAACTTTCTTCCCCACAGTTTGACCTGTACATGGGATTAATCTTTCTTCCCCGCAGTTTATCCTGCACATGGGATCACGCTTTTCAACTCGCCCTGAGGGGCAAACTACGTCGACCTAATCTCCTTGATACACGGGAGTACGTAGGCAACCATATTCTATATGGCCCGGTCGCAATAAACAAAAAACAACAAAAATATTTCTACCCTTTTCTACAAAAACAAAAAATCACAAAAACACTTCTACAACCTTCTTCATCAATAAAGCTTCTACACCCATCTGCCTTTCATAAACAGCGTTGAACCTCTTACACCAGGTTCGAACTACGCAGACCTGATCTCCTCTTCAATAAGAGTACGTAGGCAGTCATTTATGGTTCTGTAACAACCCAATATTTTCTATAAAAATTAAATCATAAATTTTGCGTATAAATTTTTTTATTATTATTTTATTTCAAGGATGAGGATTTGTACAAGATAATGTGTATATGTAATTATGTAATAAATTAAAATATAATTATTACATAAATGTTTGCAAATAATTTTATTTTAGAATTATTGATTATTATAAAGCATATTCTTATAATAATTAATTTTATAGTAGAAATATTTTTATTAATTATTTCCCATGAAAACATGATTATTATATTATTTAAATAATATATGAAATGATTATAGAATTATTATAATAATTATTTATTTTATTATATGAATTTATGTTAGAATAATTAAGTTATTTATTTTAACTTAATTATTAATGGTATATAAGTCAGATAAATCAAATATGGAATCCAAACCCTAATTTTGGCTTTTTATCAATGGAAAAGAATAATAATATAATAATATTATATTTTGATTTTTCAGTGCTTTAATTATGTACTGTATATTTGTACACTGATAATGATTGGTCAATTATGGGGTATTATGATAAAACCCTAATTTTTATTGACAAACACTAATTTCGAAGTCACATGAGACTTTAAAATCTGTTAAGAAACTATGTTATGTGGTGTATGATATGTATTATAAATATTGGATGCTATTAGAAAAACCCTAATTATAGGAGATATTAATTGTAAATTAAAACCCTAATTTATTTAAATTGTAAACCCTAATTGTTGATTTGGAAAGCTTAATGCTAATTAGTGTATCTTAAACCTAATTAGTAAGGTGTTCAGTAATTAAAAACCTAATTAATTAAGAAACCTTAATTTTGTATTTTAGAAACTAAAATTTATTATTTTATTTTATTTTTACAAACCCTAAATTGTAAATTCTAGAAATTATTTTTAAGCCCTAAAATGGTTCAAACCCCAAATCCTAACCCAAACCCTAAACCCTAAGGGTTTGACAAGTTTACAAGATTGTCATTAAAAAATAAAAACGAAAAGACCAAAATACCCCTTGCATTATTAAAGCTAATAACATAGGTTTTGACCTTAGGTGAGTTGGTGACCAAATCCAACCACCCCATGTGACGCATACCAACTGATTAGCCACTTATTTCCAGCCAATACATTGCATCTAAGACATATTTATAGATTGGAGAGAGAAATAATTCATTTGGTAACTTGATTTTTGCTCAACAATTATCCTTGAGCTTCTCTCTCTAAAACCTCCGAAATAATGTAGTGTATCAGTCCCAAATAACAGCCTCACGATCAACCATAACAAATCATAAGCACAGAATCAAGAAATTCTTCATAAAGGTATAAAACCCTATTCGAAAATCTGACCCTTGATCTTCTGTTAGATGTTGTGTTTTTGTGTTAGAATATAATGTTTATAGTGTTAATCAATGATCTGGGTTGATAGATGTTAGATCCATAACATCTATAAGCTCGGATCAAGTGTTTTTGCAAATCTGGAAAAAAGTTCATCTGTGGTCTGACAGCCTAATGTCAGAGGCTGTAGATCTTTCTCGGTTTATGATTTTGTGTGTTTTATGTTTTTAACTTGTAGTATGTCATGAGATCTGTGTTCTAAAACTCATAGCAAGGCCAGATCATGCATATATTGGCAGATATTTATGGTCAAAGGTCGTTGACCGACCATGACTTTCTAAATTCTGGGTAACCCGAAAACTCTATTCTAGTGCTTGACACGATATTCTGTGGCTTAGATCTTGCTTCTGTTTGTTATTTTGTTGTTGTTATTGTAATATAATCCTACTATGTTATTTGGACTACATATGTATTCCCATAAACCACATTAATGATGGCCAGAAAAGAAGTAGTGGGTTGGTCAAACCAAGCAGAAGATCATAGGATCGGTTTTCTGGATAACCCAGAAAACTGATGACCATGTCTTCTGACATGGTTTGACCGGACCAGGTATAATGATTGATATGTGTTTAGGGTGATTTTGTGTAATGGATCAATAGCTTGTTATGTCTTCTACAAACTAAAAGTATAAGATCACCAAACAAGTACATGTGTTGCAAGTAATAGAAGCCTAAAAGTGGCCACTCGAACTGTTCATCATTTCTGGGTAACCCAGAAATGAACAGGTCTGACAGCCATTTCGGGAGCCTAGATCTCAATTGTGTTATGTTGTTTGATTACTATTGTTGGAGATACTAGTAGTATTACATTTATACTACAAGATTGAAGTCATATCACACCCAGAAGCTTTATGATCTGTTAGATATTGCTGGTCAAACATGCCATCTCAGTGACTGCCTATGAATTTCTGGGCAGGCTCAAGAACATGAAGAACACCTATAGCGACGGTTCTGTCGCTATAGGCAGTCTTTAGCAACAGTTTATTTATAAAATTAATTATTTTTATTAAATAAATCCAAAAATTAGTTTTTAATTATGAAAAATACAAAATAAATTCTTAAAAATTATTTTAAAATTTGAAAATTAGTTTTTAATTATTTTGAATATATTTCATAAATATTTTATATTTTTAGAATATTAAAAGTATTTAATTTATTTAATTATAATATTAAATAAATCATTTAAAAATGATTTTAATACATGAAAAATCATTTAAAATTATATTATAGTATAAGAAAATAATTTAAGTTATTTTTGATAACTTTTAATATTTTGTGATGAATTTCATTAATTAATTAATATTAATGGTAATTAAGTTATTTAATAAATATATTAAATAAATTATGAAAAATAGAATTAATGATTTATAAATTATATAAAAATAATTTAAAGGTTATTTAAGTTATAAAAAATGACTTTTGATATTTTGTCATGAAAAATATTAATATTTTAATATTAAATGATATTGAATTTATTTAATACTTATATTAAATAAATTAGTTTAAAAATAATTTTAATATTAGAAAAATCATTTTAAATGAAAATAAATAGTTTAAAAATATTTTAAGTTATAAAATATAACTTTCAATATTTAAAGTTAAATTTCATTAATTAATTATTATTAATGATATTAAAGTTATTTAATAATTATATTAAATAAATTAGTTTAAAAATAATTTTAATATTAGGAAATTTATTTTAAATGAAAATAAAGTGTTTAAAGATATTTTAAGTTATAAAATATAACTTTTAATATTTAAGGGATAATTTCATTAATAATTTAATATTAATGATATTGATTTAATAATAAAGGATATTAAGTTTATTTAATAATTATATTAAATAAATTGTTATAAAATGGTTTTATTTATTTAAAAATCATTTAAAAAGGAAATAAATGAATTAAAAATATATTAAGTTATACTTAATGACTTTTAATATTTTGATAAATAATGCATTAATACTTTAATATTAATGATAATTATTTAAAAATAATTTTAATTCTTTTAAAAATCATTTAAGTGTAATATTAATACTTTAAAAGTATTTTGAGTTATTATAAATAACTTTAACATTTTGGCAATGGTTTCATTAATAGTTTAATATTAATTAAATATTAATGATAATAGAATTGATTAGTATTTAAATCATTTAAATATGATTCCGAGGTTTGAAATTTATGATAAATCATAATAAATGTTTTAAAATTATTAGAAGTCATTTAAAAATAATATGACTGATACGTACGGATATTGAGTTACAGGACAGAGTCTTAGACTTGGTAATTACCCGATAAAGCTGTCGGTACACCGACATGTTTCAGAAATTGATCTGGACTTAGATAATTTATTGAGATATGTGGTTATTTGTGATTCAATGGTTATTAAACATATGTGCCAATGTGATTAGGGTATGTGCTGACTGCAATAAGCAGTGTTATGTGTTATAGTATGTTATTTTAATCGAACGAACGATTTTGTTAATGATAGGTCTTGAGATAAGCGATAAATTTAAATTACAAACTGTAAGCAGCGCTTCAGGCAAGTAACTAACCTTTGCATTTTCTTTATGCAATGGACATGAGTAAGAATATTTCTAAACTATATTATTACTGTACAGATTATTAACCTTATATTATATAAGCTCATTGATTATCAACATGTTAGTATATGGTAACTCAGATATATATTCTGTTCGTTAATTTCTAGAAATGGTTAAACAAGCGTCCCCACTTGGATAATCATTGTATTTAATCACATGTTGATATACCTTTGTCAATTACCCGTATACATATATGTTGAATTATAGATTATTGTTGAACAAGATAAAATCTTTGATTTAGAACCCAGACAAGTATGAACATCCCTACACGGGAAAACTTTTATGCGCCCAAGGCAGAACAGAGTGAACGATCCTATCATTCGTGTAATGTAGTATTAATCAATACAGGGCCCATGGGAAGTACAACCTAACGCCCGTAAGTTATGACGGTTTACAGATGAATTTCTGTTTAACCTTTTCGAAAATAAAAACAATGTTCATGGCATGTCACCATAACCCTAGTTATAGTCAATATGTAGTTTCAAAAATTTGAAAGAGAGTTGTTATGTTATTATTATTGTTTCAGAATACTTCACAACTATTGACTTGTTGTAGAAGAATAGTACAAAGAAAATATTTAAATTCTTTCAGATTATATATATATTATTGCTATTACTTGCTGGGAACTCAAATGTTCATCCTTGCTTAATTTAAATGTTTCAGCTAAGTGTGAATGATCAGAGAGCTCTGCTAAGAACAAGGAAAAGGGAAAAGGTTGCTGAATGAATGAATGAACGTTATCTTATGTAATAGTTTAATACTATTAAGACAAGTATGATATATATTATCTATCATGGTTTGTAATGAATGTTTAAAGGTTACGTACTTGGGATTAGACTCTGATAAATGTAAGTTAAGTTTGATATTTATATTATTGTTATTATTATTAGTATTATTCTGCTCATAGAAATGATATCGTGATGAACCGAGTTCGGGTTTCAAGTACCTGAGTTTGGGGTCTTCACAGGTTCGGTCTAATCCTTTACCAAAACACAAATACTTATCAACGGTACTGGGATCAAAATTCAATCCACTACATTTCATTGGCTTCAAGCCAAAGGGATGGAATTACCTGAACTCCTCCTAAATAGGAGATTCGGCGACCATCTAAGCTGCGGTTGGTTCTCAAAGAGCAACACCAATCCATAAGAGATAGAATTAACTAGGCTCCTCCTAAATAGGGGTACTGGCGACCATCTGTGGTGCTGTCAATCTCAGAGAGGAAAGCCACAATCCTCTCCATATTTCCATACAAAAACCAGTCCCAAGACACTGAAAAATGGTAGGGATACACACAGATCCATGATCTATTCTGAACTATCCAGAGACAACTCAATGTCCATCCAGCAAGGAGGAATTCAGAATACATCAAAATCATAAACCCTGAAGAAGCAGGCAAATATCAAGCAAGTATCAGAGCATATCTAAAAGGGAAGTGATCAAAAATATATTTCCCTGCCATATATAATGTTGTTTGATATACATAATTTAAACTATACATGACAAAATGGCTAAGCTAGTCTGTGCAGGAAAGTACGAGCCCATCTACAAATCGGTGTATATGCGAGCTAACAAGCCTAATATGGCATCCCTCTCCGAAGAAGGAGGCAAAGCGGTGGTCTCCTGTACGAGGATATCCACACGACCTATCAGATTTGCAGCCATCTGCATGGTGACCATATGCTCATCAATATATGTGCTCATCTCTGCGAGCATGCCAGTGGTAAGGGACCTCACTGCAGTACTATCTGTGACAGCTACATCCTGGGCAGATATGGCGCTATCCCGCTCAACTATCACTGTATCTCTAGCTGATCTGGCCTCATCCCGCTCAATAACAACGATATCTCTACTAGTCAATGCCTCGTCCCTCTCTTATAGAGCTGCGTCTCTCCCATCAAGGGCAGTTAACATCAGGGATCTAGCCTGATCTCTCTCAAAGGTCATCAGATGAAGATTCTGCTCAAAGTACTGTGTTGAATGCTGAATCACGACAGTGCTAGTACTAGGAGAATCTAAAGGAAATACTGACAACCCAGTAGATGGCTCCTCCTCGGTGTGAGAATCAACGTTCTCCACGGGCTCTCCACAATCTGAATCAATACTTGGCAATGTGGATACCACCGCAGCTGGTGCAGTCTCTGTCTCCATCCATGCGGAATACTCTACAGAACAACCTAGATGACTAATAGAGAAAGCAGCTATCTTGCGCTAATCCCAACATGCATATACACGGGATCTGTCCTCTGCTGAAAGATAGCGAGAAGCTAAATGCTGGCCCAGAGCCCCCTCGAAAGGATGAAAATCCTAAAACTGGTCAAACTGCGACATCACGGCCAGTGGATGGTAAGTAGTCATGCCCCTCAAACTTGCCAGAGGGATGTAATCCATGCCCGAACCATGAGTAATAAAGCTGTAAGGTGAGCTGAGCCCTGAGCATGGCAGTATACTAAACGAGTCTACAATATCAGCTAAGAAAGCGGACCAAGACATAACATCCGTACACTCCGCAGGCTAAAATGAATATGACATGGCTATATCATGGGTGAAACAATACCCATACCATCTGAAAGTGCCAATCGGTCTCAGATGTGACATAAACCACACGTATAGCATGACCGAACTGCCCGTAAATACTCTTGTCGGATAAGTGCAGCAGTATGTAACTAACCTCAATGTCTCGGCTATAATCATAAGAATGATGGTACGACCCTCCCTGAGAGCTCTCACCGCCATGATAACTCCTATGTCCAACTCATCCATATACAGTGGCATGTAGGCATATGATAGTACACACAATAGCAATACATCTACTCTGGCCAGACCCCAATGATCCTCCGGTGTGGTGAAATCCCCGAAATGTCATCTATAATTATCCTCAGAGCCAAATCTGTCAAATAGAAAATGCTGGAATATAACGTGGCCAGATGTAAGCTCATCCTGCACCACTCTACGCCTTAGTCCAGTGAGGGTCATGAACCGCCGACTCATGTCCCCCAAAGCCATATGCATATAAGGTCTGTCCAGTGGCAGCATCGTCAACCGTGCATACTCCTCCAGAGTGGGAGTCAACTCCTGGGTTCCAAATCAGAAAACCTGCCTCTCCAAGACCCAGTGCTCCAGCATGCCATCCACGAATCCTGTGGGAACCTGAAACATCAACAGGGTCATAGTATGCTGCAACAAATGATCTACGGTCATCCTGTCTGATGGTGACATGCTATCATACCACGATCGCATACCAGATACCACCAATAATGGTGGGGTATGATCAATACGGCTAACTGTCGAATAAGACATCTGCACGGGCCATGTCATAAGACCATCCAGGGGTCAATGCTAAATATCTCTAGACATACATACATATGCATAACATAATACATGCATTACAGATAATAGATGGCAATATAATATAGGAAATAGAAAAACTGTGCATACATTCCTAAGTATATCATCATCTAATACATCATCTCTGTACAGCTAAAAATATAGGGAAATGGGGCACAAACGCCCTACTACTAACAGAGGCCTATCAAAAGATATAGCGAGAATGGGGCACAGACACCCACTAGCTAACAGAGGCCTATCAAAAGATATAATGAGAATACACATCAGAAGAAGACAATGGTGTCGATGTCCACATCATCAATCCTGTCCACCCGATGTAACTTCTTATGAGTCACTGGATCTCTATCAACAGGGATATCAGGCCGATATGAAGGAGGATCTGCGCCGGCAAAACCAAATGGGTCATCTAAGGGACCAGCGCCTAAGCTGGAAGGATCAAACAAATCTATCTTTGTCAGATCTCTGCCCAAATACCAGATAAAGATATGTGCTTGGTCCAACTACCGGGTCAAGCTATCAATCTGTGTCACATGAGTCGGATCTCGGACACAGGCTAACCAATCAGTCATCATCACGGATCCTGGAATCATATCCCCCATGAACTAAGTGGCGCGGGTCTGGGGTCCAATAGTACGAGGGATCCACCAGCGCTAGAATACATCCTGAGTGCAAGGACCCTCAGACAATGTGAAACCGTCAACTCCCAACAATGGGATATCAATGATGGGTGACTGCGACATAGGCTAATAACGCCTGGCAGGAGGCAAGATCGGAATATGGATCTCTCCTGTGGTGCTCCTAATAGCACGCTCTCCTACATAAAGCTCTCATCCTCCATCTGTGAAGAGAGGAACCCTACAGGTGGAAATCACCTACTCGATACCAGTCGGGTATCCATCCTCAAATCCAATGGCCAAATGCTCCCCAGAATATGGAATCCATGTGATGGCATTCGCTGTCAATAACTCCAGTTGTAGGCGACAATGAGTGAAACCCTCAGCTACAGGGACCTCCGCTAGTATGGAATGATGTCATCGTCGTCCTCATGGGTAGGTATCCAACCCTAACACACTCACTGGACGTAAACATGGGAGCCTCTCATAGGCCCAAAACTACCAACACAAAGGTAAATATCTACTGTCAGTTAACACTCTTAACCTATACATGGTAAATGACAAGAGAAATACTCACCAACAGAAATGGGTAGAATCCTAGCCAAGCCTCAGTCAAGCCCTGTGAGCGCATAAGCATGCCCCTGAGGAAATAGGAAAAGGTATAGGAACCCCAATCATACTCTCCATTATGGTCCATATGTCGCGTGGTGCTGATCAAAGCGAACGACATCGTAGAAGAGTTATCTGCTATGAAGCAGCCCCTAATGATCATCAGGAACAATCGTCGAAGAATGCGATCCCTGACTCTAACATCATCTGGCATGGGCTCACTCAATAGCCCACTCATAGCATCTACGCTCAAAGGACCCGCACGAACAGTCGTAGAGCGCCTCTGCCAGAACTCCTAACAAGGATCTGATGGTAGTTGGGATAATATCAGCCATGCAAGGCACTGGCTCCCCTCCAAACTCCATACCTGTGATAAATCGTCAATCCATAGGTGTCATCATCACCTCACAGTCCAATAAATTGAGAGACTGGGTCTAGTGAAACCAGTGCTCAGACAATTCCCTGAGGTCACGCAGGTCCAATTCCTCTCATTTAGGATCGTCATCCTACTTTGCCACATAACCCCGATGGGGGTCACAACGCGGTACATATGTCGAAGTACATAACCCCGACGGGGGTCACAACGCAATACATATGTCAAAGTACATAACCCCGGCGGGGGTTATAATACATATCATCTGTTGACATACATATCAACGAAGGTCAAGCAGCCTTGACGTTATTTCAGTTGATGGCAAGTAAACCCATCGAAGCATCGAGAGCTATTCGAGGATTTCATACTCATTGTGACGCCCCCAAAATTAGGTATTCATCACCCATCTTGGGTCGTCAGATACATGGTACAAAATACAAATACAAACTTAATTATACAAATGTCGTGTAACATACGACAATACATAAACTAAGAGTTCTAATAGGAATATTGTCATCTAGACAATATCCATACTCAAGGAGTCCTCATTACATTTATTGTCACACTATTTAACAGAATGGTGAGGACTACTAATGCTATCTTCTGAACCATCACTCCTTTCCCTGACTCGTCCCAGCTATATTCTCATTTCCTGAAGAGAACATTGAAAGAAAGGGTGAGCTCAACTAGCCCAGTAAGAAATATTATGACTAAGATAATGAAGAATAAATTATCAATAGTCTTCAACAATATTAAACTGATAAAATACAATAGACATCAAGTTTAACTGCAGCGGAATAAGCAATCCATTAGAAGAGTCAAGTAGAGAATAAATTCTACTATCTTTTATGATTTAAAAGATTTTCCAACACTGTGATCGCTGAGACTCAGCTTAATAAATAAACCACATTTTCTAATCATCCTTGTATTACGGGCCAAGGATATTCATTAAATCATCAATGGTCATGACTATACCGAAAAATCCTTGGTCATAATCATACCAAAAACTGTATATCAATGCATTACAAGCCACTGAGGACTTTTACCACACCACTTATAACATCACAGTTCATGATTATACCGAATGATCCCTGGTCATAATCATACTAAGTCCATCTATGTACGTAAGCCAAAGATGACTTTTAACATAAAATAAACATGAGGATGATGACAATGTTATAGGAATTCAATTAAACAAGTTCAAGAATTAGTTTATCCAGGAACTAATAATATCCAAATTGTCAACATGATACTTCTTTGTAAAGTAACAGTCAAGAATGCTCAGAAGAATATTTTCATGAAAAGATACTGGATGAAGCGCAAATATCAAGAATATTCCACTAATTTCATGGAGTATAGAAATCAAAAATTTAACCAAATGAGTATAATAAAGAATATATGAAACTGCAAATGGATTTTCACCAGCCATGCGGTAATCCATGTATACAGATCATTTCCACAATTTAATAAGGAATGAATATAAAGGATCATTCACCATGCATGTGGCAATCCACATAGACAGGTTATTCCAACAGAATAATAAAGAATGGAATAACAGAAGGATTCACCATGCATGCGATAGAGACTGTACAGACAGGTTATTCCCAACAGAATAATAAATGCGAAATAATAAATATAGAACCAGGTCAGGTGAAATTCACACCGACAGGATATTCCGACAGAATAATAAATGCGAAATAATAAATGATGGAATCAGGTCAGGTGAAATTCACACCGACAGGATATTCCGACAGAATCGTAAAGAACGGACTAATAAAAGAGTTTCACCAAGTATGCGGTACTTCGCATAAACAGGTTATTCCAACATAATAATAAAGAATGGAATAACAGAAGAAGATCACCAAGTATTGGGTAAACCGCATATACAGGTCATTCCACCAAGTATAGGGTAAACCACGCATACAGGTTATTCCAACAGAATAATAAAGAATGGAATAACATAAGGATTTCACCAAGTATAGGGTATGCCGCGTATACAGTTCATGTATAGGGTATGCCACTTTTACAGGTTATTCCAACAGAATAATAAAGAATGAAATAACAGAAGTTCTCTTCATGAATAAGAAAGAATAACACCCCTTACCATTTTAAAGAAGAACTGAAATAAAGAAGTAGTTAAGTGGCAGAATACTCTTCTTCTTTCTCTCTATAGTTTCTCTCTCTAGAGTTCAGTGAATTCGTAAGAAAATAATGAAGGAATGAGCTTCTATTTATAGAAAAATAGAATGCATAGTAACTAATCCATGAACGGTCCAGATTGATTTACTTTAATCTGACGGTCCATATTTAAAGAAAAATCTTTTAAATAAAATATAATATATTCTATTTATAGAATAACTTTAATAAAGTATTCTGTTTTATATAAAAAGATGTTTCTGTTTTATTACGTTAATAATACGAATAAAACAAAACTTCATTATCGCTAAATAATTCTTATTATTAATTGACAATAATTGAATCAAACTGAGTGACTTCTCACATAAGCATCAAAATCGTGTGCTACTATGCAATCACACGTATTACTGTACTTTTACTACCGACTAGTTCAATAGTATCAACGGTAAAACTTTCGCCGTTATTTTTAATAAAATATTTTTGTCGTTTTCTCAATCCGACAATAATTCCGTTGTGGGGTCCACCAATGATTGTACCGTCGTACGAATATTCCCCGTGAATAGTAACTCATGAATAGTACTCCGACACAAAAAATGTCCCAAATACTCGAGTAAAAAATACTAGAGTGAATAGTAATTTGGGTGAATAGTAACCCATGAATAGTTACTCGTGAATAGTAACTTCGACACAAAAAGTGTCCCAAATACTCGAGTGAATAATACTAGAGTGAATAGTAATTTTGGTGAATAGTAACCCGTGAATAGTAACTCATGAATAGTAACTCTGACACAAAAAGTGTCACAAATACTCGAGTGAACAATACTAGAGTGAATAGTAATTTGGGTGAATAGTAACCTGTGAATAGTAACTCGTGAATAGTAACTCATGAATAGTACTTCAACATAAAAAGTGTCCCAAATACTCGAGTGAACGATACTAGAGTGAATAGTAATTTTGGTGAATAGTAACCCGTGAATAGTAACTCGTGAATAGTGAGTGACCAGGTATTTTATGACAACTTGTTTACTTTAAAAAAAATTTACATATCGCCCTTAACTTTAACCTTTTATCAATTTAACCATTTACCAAAATAGAAAAATTGAATACTTTTATTTCATAAAATTCGGGGTCTCACAATCTCCCCTCCTTATGGAATTTCATCCTCGAAATTAACGTACGTACCTGATATTCGAAGAGATGAGAATACCTTGCTTTCTTTTTGGATTGTACCTTTCCGGATAATTTCGCTCTATCATGATTTTTCCATTTCTTATCTCCTGTATTTCGAATATCATTCTAGAATATACCTTCAAAACAAAGGTTAATCGACATACCACAATTTATCCACTTATTAAGTAAACAATTTCAGCTTAGGTAAGTCACACCCTAGCGAAGTATATTACTCGTCTTCTCGACTAATATCTCCGTCAGTGACCATATTCCTGTAACATCAATCAATAATTTTTGTCCACAATCATATGAATAACTCATAATCATAATTGTGATTCTGAATTCCTTTTCGCACCCAGGAAGAAGAAAATTTACATCACCTATCTTCACCTGAAACATCAAAAATCATGGTTATACCAAATCACAATTCCTGCTCATAATCATACTAATAAATTCATCTTTGCACTACGGCTAAAGATTTACAACTGTATAACCAATAATCAACAGTTAATCTTCGTACTACAGGCCAAGGATATACAACTGTAAAATCAATAATGCTGAGACTCAGCTTAATAGTATCACGACCACGAATTATCCATGCACTACGTGCCAAAGATAATCGTGTTTTCAATTACGGTCATGATTATACCGAACAATCCCTGGTCAAAATCATACCAAGTCCATCTATGCACGTAAGCCACAGATGACTTTTACCACATCTATGAATTAATATTTCATTGCTGAGACTCAGCTCAATAATTAATCCACATCATCGAATCATCCCTGCACTACAGGCCAATGATATTCTTTAGTATCACGACCACGAATTATCCATGCACTACGTGCCAAAGATAATCGTGTTTTTAATTACGGTAATGATTATACCGAACAATCCCTGGTCATAATCATACCAAGTCCATCTATGCACGTAAGCCACAGATGACTTTTACCACATCTATGAATTAATATTTCACTGCTGAGACTCAGCTCAATAATTAATCCACATCATCGAATCACCCTTGCACTCCGGCTAAGGATATTCTTTAGTATCACGACCACGAATTATCCATGCACTACGGCTAAAGATAATCGTGTTTTCATCAACGGTCCTGATCATGCCATAAAATAATTCGTCTTTGCACTACGGCCAAAGATAATCCATAGCCATAATCATACCAAAAACTGTCCATCAATGCACTACGGGCCAATGAGGACTTTTTTTTCACATCATTTGTAATATTACAGTCATGATTATACCGAATAATCCCTGGTCATAATCATACCAAGTCCATCTATGCACTACAGGCCACAGATGACTTTCAACATAAACATGAGGATAAGGTATTGACGTATATAGGGTTTCAAACCTCTTAGAAACATTCGCGTCATTCGCTCCTCATTATCGACCAAATTGGATGCAAACCGGGATAACTCCGCAAACTTAGCCTCGTATTGCGATATGGTCATATTATTTTGCTCCAATGCTTATCTCAACATTGTTAGATGCCATTTTCAAACACTGACACCAAACAAGGGTTAATTAACATATCACATATTATCCCTATACTCTGACCGACCAATTAAATACCAAATAAACTTAGGTAGGTCATACTAGCGAACGAATTCCCCGTCTCTCCCCTCCTAGTTCTTATCTCACATCTCAACCAGGGATCATATCCCTAAGCTCTGATACCAACTGTGACGCCCCCAAAATTAGGTATACGTCACCCATCTTAGGTCGCCACTTACATGGTACAAAATACAAATACAAACTTAATTATACAAATGTCGTGTAACATACGACAATACATAAACTGAGAGTTCTAATAGGAATATTGTCATCTAGACAATATCCATACTCAAGGAGTCCTCATTACATTTATTGTCACACTATTTAACAGAATAGTGAGAACTACTAATGCTATCTTCTGGACCATCACTCCTTTCCCTGACTCGTCCCAGCTATATTCTCATTTCCTGAAGAGAACATTGAAAGAAAAGGTGAGCTCAACTAGCCCAGTAAGAAATATTATGACTAAGATAATGAAGAATAAATTATCAATAGTCTTCAACAATGTTAAACTGATAAAATATAATAGACATCAAGTTTAACTGTAGCGGAACAAGCAATCCATTAAGAGAGTCAAGTAGAAAATAAACTCTACTATCTTTTATGATTTAAAAGATTTTCCAACACTGTGATCGCTGAGACTCAGCTTAATAAAATAATCCACATCATCGAATCACCCCTATACTACGGCCAAGGATATTCGTATATTCATTAATGGTCATGATCATGCCAACAACTGTCCATCAATGCACTTCAGGCCAATGAGGATTTTTACCACATCATTTGTAACATTACGGTCATGATTATACCGAATAATCCCTGGTCATAATCATACCAAGTCCATCTATGCACTACAGGCCACAGATGACTTTCAACATTTTATAAACATGAGGATGATGACAATGATATAAGAATTCAATAAAACAAGTTCAAGAATTAATTTATCCAGGAATTAATAACGTCCAAATTGTCAACATGATACTTCTTTGTTGAGTAAACTTCAAGACTGATCAGGAGAATATTTTCATGAATAGATACTAGATGAAGCGCAAATGTCAAGGATATTCCACTAATTTCATGGAGTATAGAAGTCAAAGTTTTAATCAACTGAGTATAATAAAGAATGGAATAACAAAAGAAATCACCATGCATGCGATAGACCGCACAGACAGGTTATTCCAACAGAATAATAAATAATGGAACCAGGTCCGGCGTAAAACACACAGACAGAATATTCCGACAGAATAATAAATAATGGAACCAGGTCCGGTGTAAAACACACAGACAGGATATTCCAACAGAATAATAACAAGACGGAACCAGGTCCGGTGTAAAACACACAGATAGGATGTTCCAACAGAATAATAATAAAAACGGAACCAGGTCCGGTGTAAAACACACAGACAAGATGTTCCAACGGAATAATAATAAAGACGGAACCAGGTCCGGTGTAAAACACACAGACAGGATGTTCCAACAGAATAATAGAAGAATGTCACCAAGTATAGGGTAGACCGCGTATACAGGTTATTCCAACAGAAATAAAGAATGGAATAACATAATGAATTTCACCAAGTATAGGGTATGCCGCGTATACAGGTCATGTATAGGGTATGCCACTTTTACAGGTTATTCCAACAGAATAATAAAGAATGGAATAACAGAAGTTCTCTTCAAGAAGAAAGAATAACACCCCTTACCGTTTTAAAGACGAGCTGAAATAAGGAAGTAGTTAAGTAGCAGAATACTCTTCTTCTCTCTCTCTCTAGAGTTCAGTGAATTCGTAAGAAAATAATGAAGGAATGAGCTTCTATTTATAGAAAAATAGAATGCATAGTAACTAATCCATGAACGGTCCAGATTGATTTACTTTAATCTGACGGTCCATATTTAAAGAAAAATCTTTTAAATAAAATATAATATATTTTATTTATAGAATAACTTTAATAAAGTATTCTGTTTTATATAAAAAAAATGTTTCTGTTTTATTACGTTAATAATACGAATAAAACAAAACTTCATTATCGCTAAATAATTCATATTATTAATTGACAATAATTGAATCAAACTGAGTGACTTCTCACATAAGCATCAAAACCGTGTGCTACTATGCAACCACACGTATTACTGTACTTTTACTACCGACTAGTTCAATAGTATCAACGGTAAAACTTTCGCCGTTATTTTTAATAAAATATTTTTGTCGTTTTCTCAATCCGACAATAATTCCGTTGTGGGGTCCACCAATGATTGTACCGTCGTACGAATATTCTCCGTGAATAGTAACTCGTGAATAGTACTCTGACACAAAAAATGTCCCAAATACTCGAGTGAATAATACTAGAGTGAATAGTAATTTGGGTGAATAGTAACCCATGAATAGTAACTCTGACACAAAAAGTGTCCCAAATACTCGAGTGAATAATACTAGAGTGAATAGTAATTTAGGTGAATAGTAACCCGTGAATAGTAACTCATGAATAGTAACTCATAAATAGTAACTCTGACACAAAAAGTGTCCCAAATACTCGAGTAAATAATACTAGAGTGAATAGTAATTTAGGTGAATAGTAACCTGTGAATAGTAACTCATGAATAGTAACTCATGAATAGTATTCTAACACAAAAAGTGTCCCAAATACTCGAGTGAACGATACTAGAGTGAATAGTAATTTTGGTGAATAGTAACACGTGAATAGTAACTCGTGAATAGTGACCAGGTATTTTATGACAACTTGTTTACTTTAAAAAAAATTTACATATCACCCTTAACTTTAACCTTTTATCAATTTAACCATTTACCAAAATAGAAAAATTGAATACTTTTATTTCATAAAATTCGGGGTCTCACACTCGTGTACTCATATTCCCCATCATCTCCCCGGCGGGGGTTACAGCGTATGTTCCATTGACACACACATCAACAATGATCCAACACGTCTCCCCGGTAAGGGCTACAACGCATGTTTATCGTTGATACACATGTCAGCGAAGGTCAAGCAACCTTGACATCAGTTCAGCCGTTGGCAAGTAAACCCAAAGTTGCATCAGAAACCATCCGATGATTTCATCAGTTGATACACACATCAACAAAGTCCAAGTAGCTTTGGTATTTATCCCTAGTAGGGAGTTCATCCGTTGATCTACACGCCAACAGAGGATCCAATGTATCCCCGACGAGGGTTACAACGCGTGATAAACCGTTGGTTCACACGTCAACGAAGGTCAGGCAACCCTGACAGCATATATTGTTGGCAGTAAACCCAATAGAATATTAACGTACTCTGGCGATACAAACCAGGAGAGGGAAACGTCATCAAGGAGGATTGATGACGGAATATGTTATACACATCCTCAAGCAGACAAAGCTTCATCCCCACAGATCTCTTACACATAAGAGACACTTCTTCAGAATCAAGTCTGTATCAAGGATTCAAGACTTTGGTGATAACCCCAACGTCAAAATCCTCAAAGATTTGGATCACACATCCAATCTGGCCATAATTGCCAAATCCCTAGTAAAAGCTATAGGGAGAGAGAAATCATCCTCAACATGTTGGGCAACAACCCCATACACATGGATCACGCAGTTGTTTCATGTCATATTTCAAGTGTCTATGATTCTTTATCCTGTCCATGCATTGTATTGCATGAATATGATAAAGAGGGGCATCTGTAGACACTCGAAATTTTTTGCATATCTGGTACTGACATCGCAGGAGTGCAGATTCATTTTTCAAGAGGAAACCCCGGAAGACGGTTCATATCCATTTCGGATACCATCGAGAGGAACAGCTCAACCCCGAAACACACACTGGGAGTAATAGCTCAACCCCGGAACACACACCGGGAGTAACAATTCCAACCTCAGAGATGTCCCCGAGGCATGCAGATCCAATACCAGAACATAAACTGGAGAAGACCGATTCATCCCGGAGATAACCCTGAGATGTTCCGTCTCAGTCCCAACACTGGGAATAGTAGATTCCAACCTTGGAGATAACCCCAAGGAAGGCAGTGGCAGTTCCGGTGATAACCCCGAAAATGCTTATTTCAAATGCATGCCATTAGCTTCAATCTTGGCGCTCATACCGAGGCACTCAGTACCAACCCAGAGATAACACCGAGAAGACAGGCACACCTCAGAGATGACACTGAGGACCTTCAACATTTGCAGCAGTTCAATCTCAGTGATAACCCTGAGTAACGTCTGCTTTATCAGCCCAAATCGGAGATAACCCCGATGAGGGGCAAAGTCATCATCTTGCCACCATGACGCCACGTCACGCCGTCTCAACATTTTAGACATACATTTCTACACAATAATGTCCCACAAGAGCCAAGAAAAACCAATCCCGAGTGACAATTACGCAGGATAACGAATAAAATTTGAAGCTGAAGACCGAAGGGCATCGTCCCATCTTCATGACTTCGTACAACCTCTAATCCCATGTCATTGCGTAACTCTCGACAACGATAGTCCGAAATAGGTCCTATATACCTCAGTCGGATGCCCGGATTATAATTCTAAAAGTTCAAGCAAACATCACGTTGCCTACGTGCACATACTTCGAGACGGCAGGACCCGCGAAGCCCGGGGCACCCCGGGCAGCCTCAGCTACACCTGCGGCTCCACCCTCTATAAATAGAGGGCTTGGGGTGGCCATTTTGAAGAGAAAAAAGGCGAGGAAGCCCTGTCTAATTTGCTCTATACACACCCCAAACTGAGTGCTTTCTCATTTTAAACACTTGTGAGCTCACATATAGCTACTTTTGTACCGGCAAAAGCCAGTGTTTATCTACTTTAAAGTTATTGAAGTCTTCTTTGGCAGCCCACTGTAAGCCTTCTTACATATTTTCAAGCATTTCTATTCATATTTGCACACACCCTTCTTTACGTTGAGAGTCGTGTTGCGTGTGTTTGTCCGGACTTCGGTCCGTGGTTTTATTTAAATTTGTATATACATATATATTTATATATATATATATATATATATATATATATATATATATATTTATATATATGGACTAACATTATCGAGTTATGTCTCGATTGAGCCTAGACTTCGGTCTGGAGCGTTTACTTACTTTTGTATATATATACATTTATATATATGAAATGCATGTTGAACTCTGTTCGATGAGCCTAGACTTCGGTTTGGAGCGTTTACCACTTTAATATATATATTTATATATATTAACTGTTGTCGGACTTTGTTCGATGAGCCTGAATTTTATATCCGGAGCTTTTATTTGCTTTCGTATATATATATATTTCTATATATGAACTGTGTGTCGAACTTTGTTCGATGAGCCTGGATTTTATATCTGGTGCGTTTATATCCTCCGTGGCGGTAGATAGCTTTTACAGCTTTATTTATATTTCTGATCCCCCATGGAAGTGCTTCGTGGTTGGTGATCATGTCTGTATATATATATATATATATATATATATATATATATATATATATATATATATATATATATATATATATATATATATATATTTACAGCTTTTATATATATACCTGCTTACTGCGTTTATATCAATTGCGGCATCATGTGAGCCTAGGAATCATGTGATCACAGATTCAGTCTACTAAATCTAGATTCGGTTCCCGTGATGGACCTTTTCAGCTGTAAGTAGCTTATAAATTTATCTGTGATGTTTGGATTTCCTCAGATGGTTCTCATACCCACGAGGAATTCAGCACCTTTTGTACATTATTTTTATACAGATGCCTCGCATCTGTAAAATAAAATCAATCTAGCTGAATACAGAATAAAATGGAAGTATCAAAGGCCTCAATTACTATTGAGCACAAGGGTTTGAAAAACCTCTTTTCTAAAACATCATTGCAATATCTTGTTTAAAACTGAATTTTTTACATAAATTCAAACCCTTTGTATATAAGTGCAAGCGAGGCATAGCACTACTTCCAAATAACAGCACATTGACCCACACCCACACACACACACACGCATTCATATAACAGTTTCTTGAAAAGTGGCGGTCACCATGGCAACACGAATGTCGGGGGGTGCCTTACACCTTCCCTCTGCATAAGCAAGTCCCCGGACCCTAAATGAATCTCGGTTTCACAGACCCGTTTAGCAGTGTCACATCACTGGGTCAATGTGCAAACCTTTTCTCGGTTGTGTTGGTACAACCAATTAAAAAACCAACTGGCGACTCTTATAGTCAAATCGTCGACATTATACATGTCGGACCTTTTTCACTTATTTTTTCAAACAAATCTCACATAAAATGAGAACACAAAAGAATAGGTAACGAAAAGGGACAAATAAAAATCCCGACGTCGACAATAAGATTGGGAATGATGAAGGAGAGTCCATTAATCCTAACAGAAGAATGACCCACCAACTGTTCTAGAACTGGAAAAGGAATCTAGCAGAGAATGTAAGAATGATGTCTGAATCCAGCGGTAGAACTGGTGATGTGAAAGAGTCTGGGATTCCGGGGAACATGTCTGTTGTTATGGAGACTGAAGAAGATGAAGAAAAGATCAATAAGGAAGAACCCATTGCCTTAGTCAGGAAGAGCAAGGGTAAAAGAAAATTGAAGGCTCAAATGGTAGAAGAACCTCAGGGTTCAACCACTGATATACCTCAAGAGTATTCTGACATTGAAACTCTGAGGATTTTGAGAAGGAAAGAACAGCAAGCTGAGGCAGATGAGGACAGAGCTACCATCTCTCAGCTGCTGAAGAAGAATAAACACAGTCACAAGTCCAAGAAGCCCTCTTTCTCTTCGATCGTAGAGTCTCTACCGATCGTAGAGACCAGACTGGACGCCTCTCCCAAAGAAGTTGCTGTAACAGATTCTCTGGCTGATCAATAATTCAGAACTGAAGCCGAAAAAAGTCCTAAGGCTATGGCTCAGCCTAGGAAACCAAGAAGGAAATTGATCAAAAAGTACATCCTTGTCAATGAAGGAGTACTTAAAGAAGAAGACAAAAAGATAGCCACTGAGAAGGGGCTATTTGAAGCAAGACAAGAGGACAATGATCCAGCTGAGGAGGAGCTACCTGAAGTTCTCACTCTAGAGAGTGCTCCAGCTGAGGGGGAGCCATTCGAAATGTAAATGGATGATCATGTTGAGGGGAAGCCTCATGATATCCCAATGGCAGTAGAAGCTGCACCTAAGGAGGATGAGAGAGCACCAGAGAAAGAAAGTCAAAAGGAGGTCATTAATGTAGTGGAATTCTCAAAAGAAAACAGAGAAGAAGAAGATGATGATGAGGTCGAGATTATAGTTGTGGGCTGTGATGGGTATAGGAGAGCTAACTATAATCAGCTGTTCTCCTATCTACCCATGATGCCCTTTCATAGAGCTCAAATTCTCAACTCCTGGGATCACAAGTTCTGGAGCTTCAAGGCATAACCAGCAATCTCAGTACTAGTTCATGAATTTCTAGGCAACCTCAACTTTGCCAGAAAAATGATTACAAATGACTCTTCTTCAAAGAATGGGCATGAGGTACTATATATCCCAATCTCTTTCAGGGTTAATCACTAGCCACCATCATTTTTCAACCAATTCTATGAATTCCCAAGCTGGTTGGAAGTGATCCTTAATCCACTAAATCAATTTCCAGTTGTAGAATCCCAACATTCTGTAATTGATGAACCAAATATGCCAAACTTTATTTTGATCCCATCTCCTCTCATCTCTACGATTACTGACTCGAGCCCAATCGTAGAGTCACACGCTCAAATCGTAGAGCCACCTACTCAAGAAGTCCAAACACAAGCCCCTCCATCAGATATTCCCTCCTCGTCTTTAAATGAGTATTTCAATCTTGATCTTGCTCTGTACACCTTACAAGATCAATACACAAGAACCCCTCCTCTAAACAATCCACAACTCTGTGAACTCCTTTCAAATCTTCCCACCAAAACTGAGTTATCAGAAGCGTCCAAGAAAGTGACCAAGGACATAGACGACAGTCTTGAAGCTCACACTGAATTCGTTCAAATGAGACTGACTAAAATGATCAATGCTGCCAATGCTCTCCCAAGCACCCTAAGCTCTGAGCTCACAAAGAAGCTTAAGGAGATCATAAAAGAGATGCTTAAGAGCATAAATGATCGGGATTAGATCCACTTTCAAGCTACTAAGAGACACAGGGATGTTGTTCTTCTCTTGCAGATGACTCAGGAATCCAAGAACAATCTTATGATGGATAGCATCACAAATCTACAAACTGCAGTGAAAGAATTCCAAGGATTTTTCATGAGCCAAGGGAAGCAGACTAACAATGTCCTGGACATCCTCCAACGAAGGGAAGCTCGATATGACGCTCTAATCAAAGAGAATCGAGAAGACATTTCTCAATCCCAAAGTCAGCTCAACGAGCTTGTCCAAGGCATGACTCACCTATCGAACGACATTCGATCCCTTGATGTTGACATAAAGGGGGAGAATAAAGGAAAAGGAGAAAAGGGCAGGGGCAGAGGAAGAGGCACATTCATAGCTCAATTATCAAGAAGCCCTCCTCCAAGACAGTCTCACCATCAGACTCAATGATCTGACCATCAGACTCCACAATCTGATCAGCAGCAAATCATCATAGCCCAACCACTAAGGAGTCAAGGGTCGTCTCCCAACTCACAAGAAGTGACTACCACAGGCCTAAGAATACCAATTAGAGATCCTGCATTCATGAATAGGCATGATCATAATCCAAGACTAAGTCAAAGCGAGCTGGAAGATCTAGCCAGGAGAGACGAAGCAAGCAGGAAAAGAACAGCTGAGGAGTATGCCAATCTTCCACGAGGCAAAAGGCCGAAGAAATAAAGATAAGTTAAAATTTAATTCTTATTGATGTAATTGAACTTAAATGTAATATCTATCTTCAAACATCAATAAATTCATGCTTATTCTCTAGAAATTTCAGTTGCTCACTGAAATATTAAGTCATATTTACTTTTCAGCAATTGCATCTAGAAATTAATAATCATAACAACAAATCTCCTTGGTTATGTCAACACCAAATAGGGGGAGATTGTTGGGAGAGTGCATATTTTGATTTGATGTTTAAAGTAAATGCTCATGATTATATGTAAAGTCCTTCAAGAAATATATGTACAAGTACTTAGTGATAGATCAAATCTGTTAGGTTGATTTAAGCTTTTAATGTTTATCATTCTGTAAATGAATGTATAGATGAAGAGATCAAAGATGTTAGGTTGATCTATATCTTGAGATGTAATAGATAAGCTTCAATAAAATCATAGTCTATCGAGCTGATCAAGAGATTGCAGAAAGCCAAGGCAGAATCGTAGAGCTTCGAGGATCGTAGTGTGTCTGCCTTGAAGGGCCTCTCCATAAATCGTAGAGTGGTCCCAACGTTTGTCGAGTCAACTCAAAGATCGTAGTGTGCTCTCAAAAATGTAGAGTCTGCAAGACAAGTAAGTGAAGATCGTAGTATGCCAGCCCTTAAGAGAAATCGTAGTGTTCACGTGTGCTAGTATCAGATCAAGCACCAAGGTGGCAAGACACCACGATCAGAATCATAGAGTATCATCTGCCTGTGTCAAAAGCATAGAGCCTTGCCCATTTGTTTAAAGATAAATCCCAACAAATGTGGAATGGGTTATAAACGTTGAAGTCCTCACCAGTCCCAATGAAACAAAAGATATCCTTAGTATACAACAAAGAAACGTATTGAAGAAGCTAAGAAAAGGACCATAGGTCAGAGGAAAATACCTTTTCAGGTGTTAGGTGAGAAAGTAATCTGCTGTGTCAGTGGGCCCGAATGCAATTCAGAAGATGTGCAGAAAAGTCTCCATCAAAGTTTAGAAATGTCTAACGCATTTAATGCTTCAACAGATATCTTCAACGGATAAATTTCAAGAATCACATATATGCAAAACATCTGCAAATGATTCAACTAAGCAAGCATTGAACAAAACACTAAAGAACACTCAACGCTCAACTCTACGATCTGAGAAAAAGAGAAAGCTTGCTCAACTACTCAGTTCTTTCGAACAAGTGCTTAACGGCAACTGAGTAGCACCAATCAAGAACTCATCAACTACCAATCAAGTGAAGTAAGAGTTCCAAGTCAGAAGGACTTGAAGAGTTCTAAGTGAACTGTGAAGAACCAAGTCTGCTGGACTTGAAGAGTTCAAAAGTGAACTGAGAAGTTCCTAGACTGTTGGTCTAGAAAGAATCTGTGAGATTTAGAAAGTGTAAAAGATATCCTTAGTAGATTTTCTACTCGAGGAGTAGAAGAGTGGACTAGGAGCTTTAAGTACTCTGAACCACTTAAAACTGATGTGTCTTTTACATTCTTGCTATAACTGCTATGACTGTTATAACTGTTATAACTGTCTCACTCTCATTAACTCACTATATCTAAAAGGGAGAACAAACATATCTTAATTCCGCTATGTTTGAATCATTGTCAAAACTAACAAAGTAAAACGAAAAGAATTTAAATATCTATTTAACACCCCCCCTTCTAGATAACTATTGTGCCTCTGGGAACTAACAGTTGTAATAGTGGAGGAAACAATAACAATGTGAGTGTAGGTGCTGGAAGTCAGCAGAGTAGCAAGTAAGAAAGGAAAGTTGAAGTGTGTGCTACTTGTGGGATAAATCACACTGGCATTTTCTTGAGGGGTAAGTGAGTGTGCTTTAACTGCGGCCAAAAGGGTCATATTGCTCCCAATTGCCATCAATCGAAGAAGAATGCTTGTTACACATCCGGGTCAAAGGATCATCTAGCTTGCGAGTGCCTAAGAAGAAAGCTGAAGATCCAACTGGGAGCAAATGAGGTGGCAGTGGAGGTACGTGGCTATTGCTGGACCAACGTCATCAAGTAGAACCTTCAACATGACTGTTCAAGATACGGTACAATCAAAAGATATTGTGTCATCTATTTTCCCAATCAATGATATAGATGCATATATGTTATTTGATTCGGGTGCTACTTGTTCATTTATATCAGATGATTTTGCTAAGAGTTTGGGGTTGCCTAGTGAAGAGTTAAATTTCCCTTTGGATATAGAAATTGGGAATAGGGAGGTGATTCCTGTTAAATTCTTATATAAGAATTGTAGGGTGAATATTAAGGGAAATATTATGATAGTAGATTTAATCTCGATTAAACTTGGAGAGTTTGATGTCATATTGGGAATGGATTGGCTATTCAGTTATGAAGCAATAATTGATTGCCAAAAGAAATGTGAAAACCTTATGACTCCGTCAAAGGTAGTCTTCTATGGTAGAAAATCACCTAGACAAGCAAGATGTCTAACAATTATGCAGGCCAAGAAGTTATTGAGACAAGGCTGTGTAGGGTATTTAGCTTACATAGTTGATACTCAGAAGAAGGGTATGAAACTAGAAAAGATACTAGTTGTTAGGAATTTTGCTGACGTATTTTCGAAAGATTTGTCAGGACTTACGCCTGACAGGGAGATCGAGTTCATTATCGATTTAGTATCAGGGACTGCTCCGATGTCGAAGGCCCCGTACAGGATGGCTCTGGTAGAGATGAAAGAATTGATGGTACAACTGCAAGAGCTGCTAGACAAGAAGTATATTCAGTCGAGTGTATCACCATGGGGAGCATCTTTGCATTGATTATAGGGAGTTAAACAAAGTCACTATTAAGAATAAGTATCCGTTACCAAGAATAGATGACTTGTTTGATCAACTGAAAGAAGCTAAGTACTTCTCGAAGATAGATTTGAGAAGTGGGTATCATCAACTAAAGGTAAGAAAGGAGGATGTACCAAAGACGGCATTCAGAACTCGGTATGGACATTACGAGTTTCTAGTAATATCTTTTGGTTTGACCAATGCCCCTGCAGCATTCATAGATTTGATGAACAGGGTGTTTAAACCATTCTTAGATAAGTTTATAGTGGTTTTCATTGATGATATCCTAGTGTACTCTAAATCTCAAGAGGAACATGTGGAACATTTATGTTTGATATTAGAGACACTAAGAAGGGAAAAGTTGTATGCGAAATTCTCTAAGTGTGAATTATGGCTAGAACGTGTACAATTTCTTGGGCATGTGATAGACAAAGATGGGATTTCAGTGGATCCATCAAAGGTTAAAGTTGTAATAAATTGGGAACAACCAAGGACACCATCAGAGGTGAGGAGTTTCTTGGGACTGGTAGGTTACTACAAACGATTTATTCAAGACTTTTCCAAGATTGCCACTCCGTTATCGAATTTGACAAGGAAAGTCACAAAATTTGTTTAGACGTAGAAGTGCGAAGAGAGTTTTCAAGAATTGAAGAAGAAACTAAGCATTGCACCTGTGTTGTCATTACTGGATAATACAGGAAACTTTGTGGTGTATAGTGATGCTTCGCACAAGGGACTAGGTTGTGTGCTTATGCAAAATGGTAAAGTCATTGCGTATGCATCAAGGCAACTAAAGGACTATGAGAAAGGCTACCCGACTCATTATTTAAAGTTGGCTACGGTGGTATTTGCTCTAAAGATATGGAGACACTATCTCTATGGGGAGAAATGTGAGATATATACGTACCATAAAAGTTTGAAATATATTTTCACACAGAAGGATCTAAACATGCGTCAGAGGCGACGATTAGAACTGATAAAAGATCATGATTGTGAAATCTTTTATCATCCGGGTAAAGGAAATGTGGTTGCCGATGCCTTGAGTAGATAGGGTCGGGAGAAGTTGATGTTGTTAACCGCCCAAGAGGAGCTCATTTCAGCAATGACGAAACTAGAGTTAGAAATCAAACTTCTAAAAGAATCCGATGAAAGATTGTTCCAAATGGAAGCCGGTGCGACTTTAGTGGACAAAGTGAAGAACGCTCAACTACAAGATGAAGGATGCGACAAAATTAAAGAAGGGGTGTTTGAGGGTAGCGAGATGAAGTTCAAGATTGATGCCGAAGGACTACTAAGGTTCGAGGGAAGGATTTGGGTTCCATCAGTACCTGAAATTAAAGACGAAATCTTGACTAAAGCTCATAACTCAGGATATTCAATTTACCTAGGGAGTACGAAGATGTATCAAGATTTATGACAGTATTTCTGGTGGCCGAATATGAAACGAGATGTTACAGAATATGTCACGAAATACTTGACATGTCAAAAAGTCAAAGTCGAGCATCAGAGACCAAGCGAATTACTTCAGCCATTGGAAATACCAGAATAGAAGTGGGAGCATATCACAATGGACTTTGTGGTAGGTCTTCCGACTACTCAGAAAGAGTACGATGAAATTTGGGTAATAGTGGATAGGCTTACAAAATCAGCACACTTTTTGCCGATAAGGATTAGATTCAATCTTGATCAGTTGGCGAAGTTATATGTCAAGGAGATCGTTTCAAAGCATGGAGTCTAGTGTCAATTGTGTCAGACAGAGATCTGCGATTCATGTCAAACTTCTGGAAAAGACTACAAGAATACATGGGAACACAATTATGAATGAGTACGTCGTACCATCCTCAAACAGACGGCCAAAGCGAAAGAACAATCTAGACGTTAGAAGATATGTTAAGAGCGTGCATTAAGGATTTCAAAGGAAATTGGGATGATCACTTACCGTTGGTTGAATTCACCTACAATAACAGCTACCACGCAAGCATTGGCATGCCGCCTTACAAAGCATGGTATAGCAGAAAGTGTAGAACCCCATTGTGCTGGGATGAAGTTGGTGAACATCAACTGTTAGGACCAGAACTGGTACAGCAGACCACTGAGGTTGTCAAACTCGTCAGGGAAAGATTGGTAGCTGCTCAAGATAGACAGAAGAAGTATGTTGATCAACACAGACAAAATCGCGAATTTAACGTTGGAAATTTCATTTTCCTAAAAGTTTCTCCTTAGAAGGGGAAGATCTGATTTGGTAAGAAAGAAAAACTAAGCCCGAGGTTTATTGGACCCTTTGAGGTGCTGCGAAGAGTAGGTGAAATGGCTTATGAGATAGCTCTACCTCCAGAATTAGATCATGTTCACAATGTTTTTCATGTATCGGTGTTACGACAGTATAAACCTGACTACAAACATGTGATCGAGTATGAACTGTTACAGTTCGATAAAGATTTGTCTTATGAGAAGATTCCTATCCAGATAATTGACAAGAAAGAACAAGTACTCAGGAATAAAGCAATACCTTTTATGAAGGTGATATGGAGGAACCACAATGCAGCGAAACTACGTGGGAACTCGAAGACAAAATGATGAAGAGTTATCCTTAGTTATTTGTTTGATATTTATCTTCGATTCTGGAGACAAAATCTTCATAAGGAGGAAAGAATGTGACGAATGAATTGTTTGAGTTGTGATTCTGGGGATAGAATCCTTGTAAGGAGGGAAGAATGTAACAATCCAAAATTATTTTTATTGTAATTTCAAATATTTAGTGAATTAAATAAATATTTTGGTTGATGTGTATTGTTAAATAAATATTTATTTAATTTAATTATTTATTAGTTAAAAAAATAATTCATGAGTTGTGGGGAATTAACTTAATTAAGGTAATATGTTAATTAAGTTGATAATTGGTAATTTGGTATTTTGAAGTTAATTAAAATAAAAGAATGATGAATTAATTATTAGGTGGTAATATTCTAATTTAATTTAATAATTAAATTAGAGAGTTGATAAGGATTAAATGAATTGTTATAATATTGTTCCAATTTAATTTAATAATTAAATTGGAGATTTAGTGATTTGTTAAGTAAATTATAATTTAATGGGAATTATAATTATGTGATAATTTGATTTATTGTGTTAATGTTAACTTTAATGCAATTGAATTTGAATATTAGAATTTAATTAAATAAAGTGTGACAATTAAACTACATAATAAATGAGTTATTAAAATAAATTAAAAGAGTTTTAATTTAGTTTTGCCAAACAAGACTTAAGGATTTTAAGTCTTTAATTTTAAAGGGGTTTTACCGAACAAAGCTTAGCGCTTGTTAATCCTTATTTTTAATTTTGTTTTGCCAAACAAGCCCTAGTGACTTTTGAATTTAAAATAAACATATCTGATATATTAAGTATTGTTATTATTATATGTCAATTTTTTTTTTATTTTGCGTCTGTTTCTTTTTACGTTAAGTTATCTTAGTTTAAGCCTAAAGCTAAAAGAGAGAAAGAACAGAGAAGAGAAATCACATAGAGAAAAGAGAGAAAGGAGAGAAGGAAGAAGAGAAGAGTTTTGTGAGTTTGAGAAAAATCAAATGAGGTTACTATCATATGTGTTGCTCAAACAAGATATTTGAGGTACTTATTTAACCCTTTTGTTCTTAATTCTTTGTGTTTTTGAGTTTTCATAAAAAATCTCTGTAAATGAGTTTTTGAGTATAATTGTTAAAAACATGGTGTTATATGTGACAATGAGTGTTGATAATATGTTTTATACCATTTATTCATGATGTAGAGTAATCAAATTCGTAGAAATATGTTTAGTATTGAAGAACTTGAATTACAGTGGTATATATATGATATGGCTTATTTTAGAATTAAAATCGATGTTCAATTCATGTGTTAAATAGTAAATTGTTTGTTGATTGTAAAAATACATGAAGAAACGAAAATAATATGATTTAAACAGACTGTTTTGGTTGTAAAACGAATTCACAGTAAATTGTTTAGCTAAGAATGTCTAAAAGTGAAGAAATAGTAAAAAAAAAAAAATGAATTTAGATGTTGTAATCTTGATGTTTATACTGTTTACATGGTTAGAAACATGTTAGAAACATTAGTTTATGTTTCTGTAAATTTATTACAACTTGGGTAAGTTGAAATGGTTGTTAGAAATGAGCTTTTAGTCCTAATTTAGCTTTCTGCTGTGTTCGTTCGCGAACTGCAGAAACGGATACTGGGTACCCCCGTCCAGCGAGCGTTACCAGTGTAATTTTGCCACCCCAGCGGGCCTTTCCTCAGTAAAACCCCACCCCCGTGGGGGTAGCAGAGTTGGGACAGTTTGGTTTTAGTTGTGTGCAGTCTATTGTATGTGAGTCTAACCTAATCTAGAGAACAGAATAACATGCGGAACATGTAATGGGATATTATATCAAGTTGTTAAGGTGTATATGTTGAGATGGTATGATAATTTGATAAGTTGTAAAAGAGCTAAAATGTAATGCTCATGGAAAGATGTGATGTTGGTTAAAGTTAAGATTCAAGACTTCGGTCATGTAATATGTGACTTGTGGTAGTAAACAAAAACTTAAATTAAGTTAACGAGCTATACTAAAAGTGGAAACTAAACTCATGAAGTTAATATTAGTATAACTAATGAGTGTTGTCAATACATATGATATGTATAGGACTTGTGGTGAACGTGAGTAGTGATCGTTTAACCTACGCACGAGGCAAATTTCTGAACCCTAATCTCTAATTGAGTTTATCATATCTTACTTACTTTATGCAAGTTTTCTAACCCTAAACTTTCTTTGAGCAAGTTTTCTTATCCTAACTTGATTATTATTACGCAAGTTTTTAAATCTTATTTCTTAATGTAAAGCAAGATCATTATCATGTATTGTTTACTATTGTTGTGGAAGTTTCCTAAACCTAATCTTTATTTTGAGATTATCCTATTGTTTATAAATATGCAAGTTGTTATTTTGTCTTGTGTATCAAGTTATGCAAGTTCTTGAATTCTATCGAGCAAAGTTCTTAATTTTTTTTCTTTATTGGAAAATGTAACCTTAGCTTATCATTGTTGTTCAAGCTAGGTTCATTACATGTTTCTAATGCTTTGAAAGTTATTCTTAAAGCATGACTTTGATGTATCATACTATTCATTTATAGTTCATAATTACTCTATAACATGTCGTTGTTAAACCATCGCATTGTCATTGAACTTTTGACTCAAATAGTCCTTAGTTGATGATTGTTGAACTCTAAATTATCCTTAAAACTTATCTAAACCAAACTTACTTTGGTGCGGACTTGTATATTAAAACTGAGATGAACAACCCTATTATAGGGGATTATTTACGCGGAAGTGTTTAGATGTTTGTGCACAATACATGGTACGAAGGGCTGATCACCCTAAGTACAGGGAGTCCCTACAGTCTAATGACTGTATAGGTTTAAGTTGAAATAAATACTTATAACCTTGGATATAGTTCATGGTCTTGTGACCCTCAGATAATTTTCGGTATCAGTTATTGATTATCGACGTTCAGATATGTTATTCAACTCAAATGAGTTTATTCATTGCCAGTCATTGTATTCTTTTAAGTGAGCATTTGTTTTGCTCACTCTTGCATATATATATAACCATTGCAGCTAAAGTTGAGAAGGTTGACGAGCCAACCACTAGCAAAGGAAATGGCAAGATGAACAAGTATTGAAGACTTGTTAAGTTGTTGAAATTTATGTCTTCAGACTTAGTCTTAATTACTGTGATGTAATTTATTTAATTTTTTCCGCATTTGGTGAATGTATTAAAGGTTAGATAACCTGGGGATTTTATTGGATTTAATTATGTAAACCCTTTAATGGAAAGATTTATTGATTAAATTTTTATTAAATTTAGATAGTTAGAAATGAATATTTGGACAGTGAGCACCAAATCATGTGGGAATGAAGTACCCAAATTTGGAGGTGTTACAACACATGGGATTGCATCACTTAATATACATTGTCATGCATTGGATGTCTAATATCTTTATCGTGTTCATTTCATTGCATTACATAAACATAACAAAGAGGGGCATCTGTAGACACCCAAAAGTTCGCTTTCCTTTCACTAACCCTACAGGAGGGTAAAAGCATAGTTTCACCCCAAAGACAACCCCACGACAGGGTAAAGGCATAATTTCACCCCGGAGATAACCCCGCGGAGAAGCCAAAGTCCAATATCGCCCTGAACACAACGTGGTTAGAACAAGGAACGCAAAGCTGAGGATGAGGTCATAAGAAGCCACCATAGTAATCTCTAAACTGCGAACTACCTAAGACGAGCTAATTGACTACCCTTAGAAACAGAAATATTCCTCTCGACTTGTTGCTTCATCTTCCTGGACTCAAAATCAGTTAAACTTGACTTCAGTTCATAGCACTCGGCAGAAGCTTTCCGGGACAATTGGGCACATTTCTCAACTTTTCCAGGATTGAAAGACACGGACGATCAAAGGAACAAATTTCGAGACTGCGGGATCGACGGGGCCTAACCTCAAGTTCAACTACGTCTAGCCGCAGGTACACCTGCGACTGGTCTCGGATTCTATAATAGAGCATCAGCAAGTTATTCGAAGAAAGGAGATGACGGATTTTAGAGAGAAAAAGTGAGATTTTAAAGTGAGAAAGGCTCGGGTTTGGTAAAAAAAACACTAGTTTTGAGTTAGATTCATCACATATAAAGTAGATCTCACACATCTAGAGTAGTATAACATAGATTTTAGTCTCGGGAGGCTTGTTTCTCGATTCCCCAAGGTGAAAAATTGAATCTTTGGTCATTTCATTGTAAATATCGTTAAATCTATTAGATCTATTTCAATATAGTGCTTATATATAGTTAGACGTGTTGTCTTTATAAATATATTGTGTGTTGGTTGGTAGATTTATCTATTTTACCGATTATTTTGCATATATATAGTTCAAAATCAAGTCTTTTTACTAGATCTAGTTGGATCTAGCCCTTAACCGGTTCTGGAACTTCAAAGCTCGAACCTCTATGCTAGACTGTCTCAGATCTAGGTTAGATGTAGTCATTTTTCAATATTTTTGATCGATCTCGATCGCTCCGTAGAGCTCTAGATCTATATCTATCGGTGAGGGGGTCCAAACTATTTGCGCTAGGGATTCCAATCGATGAATCGCCTGATAGCAATTTTAGGATGCATTCTTACATATTTTAAAGTTTTAAATTCCAATTATGTTCAAGCATACTAATGTGAGCCTAGGAATCCCGGATGGAGATCACCTGATCGGATCTCGACTAGATTCCCACGATGGACTTTTTATTTAAAATATAATATTAAACTGCACAAATCATTGTATATATAATATCAAATTTTAAAACGACTTCAAGGGCCTCATCCCAAGAGATCGGATTTAAGGCCCCATGATAGTGAAAATTTGCGATTGACGGCTTTCATGCCCAAAGATGGCTCGAACCTTTTTGTTGCTTTCTTTCATGCATTATCACTCAAAACAATTTTTAAATAAAATAGCAAAGAATTTATAAAAAATAAAGCGCTCCGGGGATAGACAAACTTAAGATCAATAATCGAAAGTAACAAAGGACCTCGATTCCTATTTGGCAAAGGATTTGAAAACCTTGTTTTTCAAAACGTCACCTCAAAATGCTTTATCAAAAATTCAATGAACTTTTCTTTAAATCAAATCCTTCACGCATAGGTCCAAAGAGGTTCAGCACTACTTTCAAAACAACGCCGATTATAGGATAAAATAAAACAAGACTTAGAACATCCCTTAAAATCAAGGCACTTAACATAATTCAAAGAACATCAAAGGCTTTCTCAAAATCACACACACACACACACACACACACACACACACACACGCACACACTCTTCATGCTTAGAAAATCAACAAGATGTGGTAACCATGTTTTCACGGAAGTCAGGGGGTACCTAACACACCTAACACCTTCTCTCGCTTAAGCAAGCCCCCGAACTCTATGAATCTCGGGTTCTAGACCAATTTTACGGAGTCACATATTGGGCCATATTGCGAAAACGTCAAAAATTCGGATAAGTTGGTACATCCATTTAAACTTATACCAACTAGCAGCTCTATCTAATTTGGCTCAATCATTAAAATCAATCTTTTCAAATTCATCAGCACTCATGTCGGTCTTTTCCTAAAATCTCACCTTTTAAATAAATTAATTGACATAGCGAAATACCAAAGGGAAGAAACAATATTAAGAATCGAATTCCCGACGTCAACATCGATCTAATAGAATGATTTTGTCGTTTCTAAAAAATGATCAATAATATCAATGTAAGTTTTCTCTTGCTTGGACTGAAAAATCCAAGAAATATTACTATATCGTCTATTCAAAATAGAGAAATAAGTTTAGATATAATACTGATTCGTAAGAGCTTAACTGTTACTGATGAAAAGGGGGGGTATTGATTATCGAACCCATTCGTTTGTCTATAAAAAAAAATATGGACAATTTATTATGTATCAAACCATAGATATTTCATTAATTCATAAAAGTAAGTATCAAACTAAACAACGATATCGTGAACAAAGATATATTAATAAGAAAAAGTTTAATGAATTCACCCCAAGATATCAAAGAATAACTGGAAATACAAAATATTATGATTTAAGTCCTGTTGTGTATTGCGTTAAATTTATGCCGAATTACAATTGCGAAACTTATCAATACATGAGATTGATAGGAATTATAGGAGGGCTCTAATTATTACACATCTCCCTAAAAATATTATCACTAATATTTATTCACGTAACTGACAATCAAAAGTTGACATTAACACATTCACAATATATATCAGTACCGTTATAATTTTTAGGAACAATTTATATATGTATATATACATATATACATATACATATATAAATCGCTTATTTAATATTGATATATAATATATGGAAGTATTAACATCAATTGATTATACATCTTTTATGATTATTTTATAATATACGATATAAAAAAATTATATATAAATATTATATAAAATTTATTATTTTATTTTGTTGATTATACATCATTTCTAACTTAGTATTAGTTAATTAAGTAAACATTTTTTTAAATTATTAATTCAACATTGTACAAGAATTAAAATAAAATAATAAAAAATTTAAAATTTTATTTTGAACGGATGCAAATACAAATATAGATATGTGACGGATGTTCGAAAGTATCAGTTTACAGTCGTAGGGGTGGGGGGGGTGCGGGTGGGAGTGGGAGTGGGGGAAGCCAACGCAGAGAAAGAGTAGTCTCATATTATCTAACTTTATTTACCAAATTTGGGCCGTGAACGGTTAAGAATCAGCTTTGTCCTTAGTATTTTTTAACCACGACTAGCAATATCACAGAAATGGGGATTAAATATTCCAAAAATAGACATTTAAATGTATATATACATACATATATAGAAACCATAACGACCACAATCACATTGTTCCACCCCTCCTCTCTTCTCCTTTCTTAGTGCTATATGGATGGATCTACGGAAGGAGGTATGTACAATCTTGTTTGAAAATGATAAAAAATATAAATTCTTCACTTTTTTGATTTTTTTTGAAATCATCTTTTGTTAATTTAACAAAGATGATGCATTTTTTTGTTTGATTATCTTCTAAATTCGTTTACCAAATGTTCATACTTAATTTCAAATTAAAACAAGCACCTTTTTTTTAATTATTAATTTAAAAGAAATATTTCCTCTTTCAATCGTATAAAATTCGAATTTTATCTTTGTTGATGTTGTTATTTGAAAGCATATCTTGTGTTAATTCGCAATTTCCCTTGAAGAGAACTTGTGAAATATTCGTTTATTGAAAGTTTGATTTCAAGAAAAATGATATATTTTACAACAAAAATATTATTGTATACTTACCATGATTATATTCCATCGTAAAATTTTGTCAAACAACATAGTACGTCTCAAATTATAGATCAAATCTTTCATTTGCATGAACACATGCAGAATGCTTTCTTTACGTTAATATTATGTAAATAAAAGAATATTATTTTATTTCTGAAAATATTTTTTCCAATGGGTTTTTTATGAATTACTATATTCTCTTTACAATTAGTATAGTTTAGCAACAGGTAAGCAGATAGTACAAAGGGTTATCCCTTGTTAACGAAACAAAATAAGACTTGGCACAATACATTGTACTTTGTTTTGCAAACTTATCTTCTTCTTTTTCAAGCTTCATCATACTTTTTTAATTACTATTATTGTACTTAATTGTTTTATAATCACAAATCAAAAGGTGTTAGCATTTTTTTTTTTAAAAAAAAAAATACACTTTTCAAACTCTTTTATACAATTTGATCAATTTATTGTGCCAGATTCCATTTATCATCCTATTTTAATTTTATCTCAAATCAGTTGTCAAAATAAGCTACCTCCCACTGTCGCATCTTTTATTATTATTATTATTATATCTTTTTTGTGGTGACATGTCTCGATCATCGTATGTTCCTATTCATGAAACTTTATATTTGATAATCTGTTATATGTTGTTGAGCATGTTTTTTTCTCCCAAGAAAATTGATATTTTTCACGTGAAAGAATAATATTTTTATAAGTTTATCCTCAAGTAAATAGCAAATAGATATTGTAACTATGTAAAAGACACTTGTGAAAGTATCAAATATTCATGTAAAAATATTAATTCCCTTCAATTCTTTCAAAGGACATCAGTTTTGGTAAACACCCATAACATTTAAATGGATAACCAAACCAAATTTGGGATACCAAATTGATGACACTATTTACTCATTTTCGAATGTATTTACTAGTTGGGTGTACCCAAATTTGATTGGGTACACCCATAGCATTGTTCATTCATAACAAGTAAAGGCACACAAAGCACAGGAACAAGGTTGCAGAAAGGTCTATTCTTATGTACTGCATGAGTCCAGTAGGGATCTTTGATTCTAGGAAGTTCAAAATGGACTGTTTAATTTCAACTGTCTGAAATCAGTATTCGTACAAGAGCAACCATCTGAGAAAAGTTTGTTAGCTGAAAGCCTGGTTCTTAGCTTTCTCACCTTTTTACTTTTATACCTTGATCTGTAACTAAATTTGTGTGGCGCAAGAAATTAAAAACTATACTCGAGCTGTATTGGTCAATGTGCATTGACCAAGGGGATGTTGACCTATACATGCTCGAGTACAGCGGCCCGAGGGTTTATCATATGTAGGAAATAGTAATCAATAAGGACTTCATTTATTCATAAGTGCATTTTCATTGATCACAACAGCCATTCTCATGTCCAAAGAAAAAATATAACTAAAAAATTATAAATCTGGAATTATTAACTAACCGATTTGAAATTTCAAAATTTACAGAAAGGTTTGATGTCCGTTCCTCAGTTTGGAGGGTGGGATCAGAAGACTGCAGGAGGACCAAATACTGACTACTCGATGGTATTTTCACGAGCTCGCGCTAACAGGAAGCAGCACAAAAGTGACTTGCCTCGCCGCAGCCTTGGGAATGAACCAGAGCTCTATGCTCACCAACAGGTTGCTAAACAGCCGGATGTTAAACAGCCTCAAGAAGATTCCATCAAGGTAAGACTCAATCCTATGCATTCATCGAAATTATGTATCTAATCGTATTTTTGCCCCTGCGCATATAATCTATATATCCTCATAATAGTGCATTTCTTGATCAACTAAGGTACGGTAAAATGACTCGGTAAATAAAAATATCCACTTAGTCTAATATTCAATACTCGGGCCATTACTTTGATCCATATCCCTTTGGTCAATGCACATGGATCATTGCATGGCAGAGTATGCCCTCGCCTAAGTATTAGGATTAGCTAACGAGTTTTGAAGCCAGTATGATGCCTGCATGATTCCTTCTAATCTCTTTCTAAACATACTTTTTGTGCAGAAAAGAAAGAGGATTCTGACCTACCTTAATTGTTGTATTAGGGGTTGATTTCTGAAACCCTATCAATCCCGAAAAGTTTCTGATAATTGTAACGGTATCAAACTAGATATCTGCTCAGTGTCTGTATATTCATAAGTGAGAAGCCTCATTTTGTGCGCTATAAATATATTGTGTTTTTTCCAGAAGGAATTCTAATGTGTCTTGCATTTATGAACTCTACATAAGAATATATTGAGAAAAAAATTATTAAAAGATTAAAATGAGCAAGCACGTGGAATTTATAAGCTAATAATTTTAAATTAATATACATATAACACAATCAGATGGACATCACTGAATATACATTTATTTTTGCTTATTCTAGCTTGAAGTTGTGTACTCTTAAGAATTATGTATATACCTTTATCCTTTCAAACTCATAATGAGACTATATAAACTGTACAATTAAAAAAAGAAGAACCTGCATTTCAAGTCGTGGCTTTGAACCGTTTTACTGGAGCTTTCAAGGAGGAGAGGTAGTTTACATCTGCTTTATCAATTCCACTAAAAAGAAAGTTGTGAGGTGGCATTTCTATGTACTTGCCAGACCCTGGAACAACATTCAGATCACCATTTTCCCAAACAACCCTTCCACCAGCGATTGTTACTTCAACTTTTCCCTGAGGGAAAAAAGAATAACAATCTATAAGAAACCTAAGAAAGCATAAAATTGACGCTTATATTTCATACAGTGAGGGATGTTATCAACTATCAAGAGATGAGAGATGCAGGCAACTATGAAGTACATAATTTTGAATTGGATAATTAGCCCATCAGTTAGCAATGAAACGAAAGTACAAAATCTACCTTCCCTTTTCGTCCCTCATAGACATTTGTGTCTGATCTAGAGTGGTGAGAACGAGTACTTATTTCAAAGCTTGAATTAGGGTTGAGTATGATTATATCTGCATCTGATCCAGACAATATTGCTCCTTTTCTTGGATATATATTGAATAACCTTGCGCTGGAAAAATAACGTAATTTAAAAAAAAAATCGATCAATCTTGGAGCTGATTTCACATTTTAGTCAACAAGCACAAGATCGCTGACTCAAGTTATTGATATCTTAGAGAGATATAAACAAATCTTCAGAGAATTTACACATCATCAAGATGTTAAAGGTAAAGAATACCACTCAGTGCTTGTTATCCGGACATAATCGGTGGCAGATATTTGGCCTGATTCCTGAAATGGGAAGTATAATTAAGAGAGTTAAAACAGTTCGGGGTGCAGGGATTCAATTAAAATCTATTACTACGCAAAACAAACTTATGACAACTTTTATTTTTGGGTGCAAAATCTATGACAACTTACCACCATAGTATCCCAAACCAAATGCATCCTTTCCTCAATACCTACGTATTCCCAAAGAGTAAAGTGTTATGAAATGTAGAATAGCTCAAACCACCTTACTCCCAAACTAGCTCTAGTGGTAAATATTAGAACATGTTAGTACCATTGACACCATTTGGGATCTTCCGGAAATCGTCAATCCCAAGAGCTTTCTGTGTGGAATTGAAGGTACAGTGATCGGTTCCTACTAGCTGCAAAACATACATCCTTATAAGTGTGTATACACCACTAAAAAGTTAAAATGGTTAAGATAGTGCTATAGGTGACCTTAACATCAATCTCCTAAAATCGCATGACCATATTCTTTCTGTAGCTTACTGGCAGAAACTTTATATTTGAAATTGAAACTGCTTTTGGCAAAAGAAAAGAGTTTTATTTATAATTTTATTTTTTTATAGAAGTACAACTGCAGCGATGGGCATATTAGGACTGCTACTTTGATCACAGAAAATCCAATTAAGTTACGAAGTTCAAACTTCCGGTCATTACAAAACTCAATATACAATAACTGGACTAAAGCGCATAACTTAGATAGACATCCAGCATTCCAATAAAATCCTGAATTTAGTAACAAGCGGTCCAGAAAATAGTTCAAACTTTTAAGTACAGCATTGCAGGAGCAAACCTGCAGAATTCCTGCTGAAAGGGCTTCTTGAAGCATCTTTCCATGTCCTGATGCTCGGATAGGGGGACTCATGACAAACCTGAAACATGAAAAAAATCATAATATTTCATTGTAGCAATGAAACTAAAAGAGTTTCAACAGGTAAACAAAGGATAGATGCACTTACTTAGCTGCCGAGATGAAGTCAGGATCCCAAAGGCCAGAATCATCAAGGATTAAACCTGAAACTACTGGCTCCCCAACAACTCGCTGCCCTGCAATTATAAATGAAAGTGAAAATGGAAAGTAGAGATTTTGCTCCCCACTATAACTATATGAGAAAAACATGGTACATCATTAGTTTGATAATATGATCTTTGTCAGCCCCCGCTCAATTACAAGCTCTAGGAATTAATAGACAGAGATCACAGATAAAACAAATACAACCCAAACTAAAGATATGGACAAATAATAATACAAAAGAATGAATTCAGCAAATAACTTTGTTGTCAAGTAAAATATTAACAAAATGTGGTAGGGGAATATAAAACCACTCCATTACAATAATGAGATATGTTTTATAGATATATAACTGTTAGAAAGTTATATTGTGCTGCCAGCTTGAAGCTACCACATCCTTGAAACAAAGAGACGTTTGAAAATGTCATGCCAAATGTATTCTCATTCTCACGTATCCTCTTTATATACAACTGCAAAGATGAAATTAAATTTTAATACGACTGATTCTTTAGAAAGCATCTATTGTTACTGCTTTGAAATTGGAGACAGATATTTTGTCACAAGAACCCTGATCATTGTCAGCCAAGATGACAACATCTTCTGCAGCCCCTATCCTCTATGTCTTCTTGGCAAAGAACTTACCATTGTATCATCTCTACTCCTCTCTCTCTCTACCTTTGTCTCTTTATTTCCAGTCGCTAGTTTGGCATCTTATTATAAATATTACATATGAAATGGAAAAACACTGGTTCTGAATACATCCAAAGATTGCAGTAGTTGAAGATAATGAAATGAATTCGTCCAGCATACTAGGAGTATATAAATGATGATTAATGAATAATATGGTACTGAAAAGATAACATGTCTTCAGCCAGTAAAGAAACTGTAGATGAAATTTCTTCAGTGACATAAGAAGCTTAGGCAAAGTAGCTGGGAAGTTTAGTTGATTAGAATAAATAGGGAAAAACATCAAAAACAATAAAATCATAATTCCTCATAATTCATTAATGATGATGTCAAAAAAAATTATAAATAAAAGATGCACTCATATAAATTTGTCAATACTAAAACTTTCTACATTTAAGATTAGGAAACCTGATTTTCGAGCTCTCGCTATTTCTTCCATCGCATCACTGCTCATGACATGAACAACATACAGAGGAGTGTTAACAAAATGAGCCAAACGAATAGCTCGAGCAGTTGCCTCTCCTTCCAGCTGCAAAAAGAATTAAAATAAATTATTTTAATAATCTATAACATAGAGATAATAGGTGTATTTAGAGAAGAAATAATTATTCTTGTATATGACTCTGTCTCTCTCTCTCTCTCTCTCAATATATATATATATATATATATCAAGATTGTTAGCATATGCCCCGAGTACAAGTACTCACAAATTCAGAAACATAAATAAAAAGGAACTATGAACATAGTAAAGTAAGTCAAATGAGAAGTGAAATCCTTTAAACCAAAACCCACAATAATTCGAGAAATCCATCATACTTGCATCAGTTTTAGGTACTTCAGAAGCCCATTTTTTCTCTTCCCTGTCTTCTAAGTCTTCTTGTTCTATCCTCTAAACAAAAGCAGGAAACTGCTTACACATGCAGTTAATAGGCTTCACTAAGGCTGGCCTGAATTTGAAACTAATTTTGTAATAAATAAGAAAAAAATAACATGTATACTTTCACTAGATAAAGCATGCCCTGGGTTTAACTCATTATACTCATTCACAAATGTTTTTACCTGATTCATGCTCGAAGGAGAAAGGCAAGGAAGAAAGACAAAACTACCCCTTATCAGTATCAGATGATAAATCATTCAAAGAAAGCTACAGTTTGTTTTCCACTATTAGGTAGTCAATGTTTCTTGCAGAATAATACAAAGAGTACCACAAAATTCCCTAAGAAACTAGTTAGTTCTTTAGTAATGACAGGCAGTCTACCCAGATCCCAATCAATATTGAAAGAGAAAGAAGGGGAAAGAGAGGTTGTTGGGAGGTAAAACAAGAAGACAATATGATCATAAACTATATAACATAATTAAATATTACCACTGGAGGCCTTGAAAGAGCATGTCCCTCTGGACCCGTGATACCAAGTTCAATCATTCGTTTCTGCCCTTCAAATACAGCGTCTCCATTTTCTGCATGGACCATAGCCAAAGCACCAAGAGATTTGCACTTTTTGAATCCCTCCAGTAAAAGCTCATCGTTTATCATAAGAGAACCCTTGTATGCCATGAAAAACTTAAAGGAGTTGATACCTATCAGTTCGGAAACAAATTTAGAGAGCTTTATGATGATCTAATGTAAACACTAGATGCAAATTTATTTAATAATGTTTCACTAAACGAAACAAGCAAATGACGCAAATTCATATTGTACAGTCTAAGAACAAACAGACCTTTTTCCTTTACCATAATTTCCATTTCTTTTGGAACAGCATCATCCCATTTTGTAATTGCCATATGGAAACCATAATCCATGCAAGATCTATTTGCTTTTCCCACGTAAGCTTCAAATCCAGCAGATAAACTCCCATTTACAGGTATAACGAAATCAATGTGCATTGTTGTTCCACCTGCTAATGCAGCAGCCTGACCGCTAAAGTAATCATCAACGGTTTCAGTACCCATGAACTCCATAGCCAAGTGTGTGTGAGGATCAATCCCTCCTGTCAAAATCAAAAGCCAAATAAGGTTATTCATATCATATTAGGACACTGTCCAGGGAAAAAGTGTAAATTTTATGATTACAGCATATCAAGATCTAGACCTACATAATTAGTAAGAGACGTAAGAAATTAGAAGAATGAAGCAGTGAAACTCTATGACCTTGGGAAAGCAAGCCAATGAGACACAATTTAATGCAAATAAGTTCTGTTTATTCAAAAAGGAAGATACATCATAGATGATGAGAAGGGACTATTCCCTACATTACTTATCCCAGTTATACAATAACAGCGTGACTTAACGATGGACACCAGAAATAGTTCAGTGGATTACAGCATACAAGCAAATAATGTATTTACTTTGATGATGAGGTCAAGACTGAAAAGCTGGATAACTTCTTCACACAGGTTATATAAGTAAAACTACATATTTTATAGATTAAGCCTAACTTTGACATTAATAGCTGCTAAGATCTCGAAAGTGCTCTTTCATAATTTTTAAAAGCACCTCAGGTTGGCGAAGGGGTTTATACTTCATAGGAAAATTGCACAGCTTCAAAACTACAAAAAAAGACCAACAAATTATCACAACTACATAATCTATATACATTCAATGACCTATAAAAAAATTATTAATTAGAAATTGGAAAAATTGAGCAATAAGAATAGTATGACTAATCTAAAACAAATGCCAGTAAAAAAGTAAAATGGAGGAGTTTGAATTTAAAATTTTTAAACACAAACCTAACTAAAGCCACATGTAAACAGGGGTGGATCCAGGAATTTTTCCTAGCAGCGGATTTTAATTAATTTTTTTGTTGAAGTAAAATAAAGAAAACTTGAACTAATCATAATATTAAGCAGAAGTCGTCCTAGTTGGCTGACTAGTCGGCGACTAAGTCGGGGTCCGAGCCTCAACGATTCGACTAGGGCCTAGTCCTTTGATTTAGTCGTTGGCCGACTTAGTCGGGCTCTAGTCGGCGACTAGTCGGAAAAGTCGCTCAGTCGGAGTAAATTAAAAAATCGGAACAAGTCGGAAAAAATCGGAACAAATCGGGAAAAATCAGAACAAGTCGGAAAAAATCGGAACAAATGGGAGCGGATGAGGTCCTTCTACCTAGAAGAAGTGGTATAAATGTGCGAAAACTAGATGAAGACGAGTTTGTGTCGGAAGATGATAACGAAGAGGAAGATGAGGATTATGAGTTTGAGTCCGATGGAGAGCAAGTCTTGGAGTGATACGGAGAAGAGGAGGAGTGATTGACTATTGATTTTGTGCTACTTAGTTTCATTTGGTTAATTGGTTTTGAACTTAGAGTATCAAACTATTTAGTTTTACTTAGTTTTCATGTTTTTATTTGATGATTTGTGTTACTTATGTTATTCTACTTACTCATAACTTATGAAGGAGAAAGGATAATATATATTTTAAAAAAATAATTGAAAATCCGACTAGTCGATTAATCCCCGACTAATCCCCTAGTCTCTAGTCGGTAGCCAACCGACCTGAGACCGACTAACGACTTTTAGAACACTGATATTAAGTAATCATAATAATGTTTACAAATTGCAATAAATATTCATAATCCAAACTAAAAAAAGAATTTCAAATAAAAAATATTTAAATACAATTTAAAAACTTATTTCGGTTACTTGTTATAATTCAATTTGAATGATTCTCCAAATGCTCAAAGTCTCAAACCAAATTTGTTCTTTATATTCAAACAAAACTATGAATTAATTTCAAAGCATAAACTAGTCTTGGTATCTTTTTATAAGTTTCAAATAAGTTTTACTTCAAATAAGAGAAACAAACCATCCAAAATTTATACTCAGAGCACCATAAATCAAGATCCATTAGTTAGATGCAGGGAAATAAAGTAATTATAACAACTAGAAATGAGGGGTTGCTAAAGGCTCATAGTCATTTTCCATTTTCCATTTTCCATTTTTTAGTATAAAATAAGGGAAAATCATTGTAAACTATCACAATAAAAGGCAGAAACTACTCGATCAAAATGATCCCATTTTCAATTGAAAATCAAACAATCCAAAAACAAAAACCTAATTAGACCAAACAAACAGTAACCACAGTCAACCTAATGAATAACAAAAAAAAAAATCAAACTTGAATCAAACAATCCTTCACAGTTCACACGCTGATGAACATTCAAAACCAAAAACTATACAAAAAATATTTCTAAGATTTCACCGAGCTTTAAAACTAAGAAGATTTTTATACTTGTATTTAGAATTAGTTTATGAAAAAAATTTGTCCCCTTCAAATTTAACTATTCCATTAATTTGCTCTCTTAAATTTATTAATTTACATATTTTCCCTACCCCTATACCTATATAAAAAAAATGCAGCAGGGGCAGCTTAGGCCGCCACTGCATGTGAAGATCCACCTATGCAACTAACCAGAATACGAAAGATAAGATCTGTAGATTAGACATGTTTACTTACCATGTACTACATATACGTCTTTTATTCGGAAAGTGTGATTTCAATTATAAAAAAAAGGGTGATTTCCCAAAATTTATTCTTGTTCAGTTACTTATATTGGCATAATCTTCAATCCCTTATTGCCTTCTTTCTCAGGTTCTCATTTCTAACTCTCCTAATCAAACCTCCATGAGATACAATTGTGTAGATAGATTCATCAAGGAACATTATTCCTCCCAAAATCATTTCCATATTAATTAAATAACTAAAATAAGCTGAATTATGTCAAGGGCTATCGTATAACATATTTTTATTGAAAAGTCAAACGTGTTCCAATGAATTCAAGAATAGGAGGGAGAGGGAGAGGGAGAGAGAGGTTTGACTGATTAATGGTCATAAAAGAAGGAAAAACCTCAGCAATGTTGAGTAAACGTTTAAAACAGAAACTTTCAAATGTTCAAAGTTTAACGAGATAGAATAAGCCTTCATTGACAAGGTTATTCCAGTTTTTTAGTATATAATATATGTGCTTTGCAATTTTGGCTAACAAAGAAACATCTGCAGTACTATTAGTACAAAGAAAATGGAGTTGAACTCAAGGCTGCGGAGAGACTTTTGTGTGGCATAATTTAAGACATTTTTTGCAGTTTTCCTCGAACATCATAGTGATGTTAAACTGCAACATACCACGTTAGAACATGAAGTGCATCTGAGGTTGTTAACAAGTTTCTTGGAAACATGTCCCAAAGGAGGAAATAGAAGAACTACAGAATATATCATTTGAGAATTTCAGTTGTAAATGAGAATAGGAAAAAAAAATCTTGACCTTGTTTTCAGCTTCTAGGAACTGCATTAAACCTGCCCGGAAGTTTTAAAGTTTCTTTAATCTAAAAGGTTTGAATCCTTGAGAAAAGAGAGTGCACAAGGCAGGAAACAGATAGCATGTAGCAGAGTATATCTTTGTGAATATTAATCCCGAGTTGATTTTCTTTTGTAAACGGCCAGAACAGGGTTACAATGAAACTTTTAATGACCTGCGGTTCCATGAACTTATTACTATTGTCCGAATCGTTATACTGGAACTCTAAAATGACCAGACATCTTAATGGAAGGTACTTGATATCTTTATTTCAAAGGGCAAGAGACCTTTTAGATGATCTACATTGATATGAACCTAAATACCTAATTCTCTCTATCATTATATTATTTCACTTTTGAAAAGGACCAAATAATGTCTAAATTAAAAAGCTATCAAATTCTCCTTTATATTTATATAAATGTATATATTATCGAAACCCCAACGGGAAACCTTTCACCACGCCACACGATTCTTTGCTCTCTCATACATTTCCACTCCTGCCCACGCAAGCAAAGAGGTTTCAAGATACCAGGCGACCAGGTGAAAGTGAACAGCTCCGAGCAAATCTTCTAGAGAGTGTACCCTTTGTTTTTACTCTTTGTCTTCTAAAAACAACTAAAAATCTAAATAGAAAAAGAAAAAGAACACTTGTATTCTATGAACCCCTTGGACCTCCGACCGACTAATGAGATGATGACACATTCATGCGTGCACATGAACTTCTAAAGAGTGGGTTCCAAACCTATATTATATATATACACGATAATATTGTAATATATAAAACACCTAGCAAACATTCAGCGTTCTGAATAGCAATCCCAATAAGCCTAACCCTCCCTCTCCCAAACCCCATCTTTCCGCATTCCACCATAGACAACGTTCCTGGTAGCCATCGTGTACCAACCATCCGCGTTCCTGGTAACAACAGACAGACACTAGAAATTCTAGAATACTGGAAACTAAATGAAAGGGAAGTGGATTATAACTCATAACAACATTCAGTCATATTTTTGGTGACATCTACAATAAGAAGAGTCTTAATGGAATTTCTAGACTAAATCAAGCATTTTTAAATTTAATTTTTTATGTTCATTTAGTTTGATTCTTGCATGCTAGGGTGGTAAGACTTAGGGTCTCAAATACACTAGCTGACGAAGTTACAGCGTCGACATATCTTGCAAACCGAGTTATTTGTTTCTCAAGATTAATCCTTGTCAAAAGAAGTTATACAAGCATTTGCTAGCTATCTTAACATTGAATTGAAGCCCAAGGACTAAGAAAATAAATATTTGTTTCTTCCCTCTCACTTTTCCTTATATTTTCTTCTATGGTTCTAGTAGACCGCTAAGCAATACTATAGGACTAGTGCTTTCAATCTTCTATTTTCTTTAGTCACAGTACTCGTCAAATTCACTCCTTCCATCTCAATCGTGATTTTGGGGAAGGCCCATGACATGATTAACTAGCTGAAGACTAAATAAAATCCTAGACTCATCTTCTCTTGACTAAACCTTTTAGTCTATAAAGTAAACTATTACTTAATTTTCCAACTGAATTTGGTCAAATTACAGTGTCATAAATTAAATTTGATCCTCTTTATTTTATTCTTCCCCCTACTCACTTTTTAGTTATAAGGCTTAAATAGCTACATTTCATTCTAAAACCCCTGATATTATTTTTTGAAAATTCAGCCAACCAGTTTCTTTTGTCATTCAACCTTTAAAGGGGAAGATATTTATCTTTCTTCAGTATTTTTATAGTAGTGTACTGGAGGGGACCTATCCATTCTTATCAAGACAAAAGTAATTAAATTATATATTCACAATGAAGACCAGCTTCTATTTTAATTTCAAATCTAATGCCAATTCTCAAGTCTATGGAGACACCAAAAAGTTTCTGTTACAACAAGGTAAGTTCAGTAGAAGTTGAAGGAATCAGTAAAAACCTCTACAGATGCTGTCAAGCAAGCATGATGAAGGTAAGTGGACCACAAATGATTTGGTTTGGTTACAACAAGTCTAGTCCAGCAGATATTGAAGTAGATTTTCCAAATGCCTAAACCTCACTGGAGACCTCCGTATGCTCATACAGTTAACAGCATCAGTTCTGACAGATAAGGTTACTGGGATAGATGAGGTAATTCATCAGAATCACCACAACAACTGCAAAACTTTCACTTTTAGCTCATTTGGCTATTAAATTTTCTTCCACTGTCAAGTCCAGAATACTTTACCTATTTCTTCAACAACTAAATCTGAAGCCAGAACCTTAATCATTGCTAAAATATTTATTTTTTTGATAAATAAATCTATGGTTCTAAATTAGTATACATGTTACCTAGCGGTCCAATTCATAGCCACATCATTGCTGAAAGATACTATTTTTTCTTTTAACAAGTTTGCTGAAAGATTGTTTGTTGCCTCCGTGTATATTTCAATTTTCATATAACAAAAATATGAATTAACATGAAACAGAGGAAAATAACTGGTGCACAAGTATTCTTTAGAAAATAAAAATTCAAAGAGTTTAGTCCCTTGGGAATAATTAAGATTTAAGAATTCGAGAGATTGAAAGAAAATAGGTACTAATTAATAATGCATCCTGATATACACATTTTTTATACATTTTAATATTCCCATATTTATTATTTTATATGCTTATTTTATTTAATTAATACATTTTACTTTGTTTTGTAGGAGATAACATTTGGAGCAAATAAATGATTTATATCTAACATTTAAAGATGAAAAAGGACTCTTAGAGGGTTACCATATAGAGATGGAAGTCAAGAAGGAAAGAAGAGAATGAAGGGAATAAAACTGTCCAAGTTCAATGAACCTAAATTAGGGCACAAATGTATTCTCCCTATAAATAAGCCTCTTGTTTTAGAGAGAAGGATACCACTTGTTATTTTCTTTTTCTTAGTTTATCACTGGTGTAGAAGTGAGCAAGATATTTAGAGTTTGTCTTTTATCTTATTCCAATCACGTGTGGTACTACTGTCAAGAATATTTGTAACTTTCTTTTATTGATATAATAGAAATTTTCTTTTTAATTATTGTTCTTATTTCATGTAAATAATAGTACTAATATTATTTGTTTTTGTTTTTAATTTCATGGCTAGCTAAATTTCTAATACCTAAGATTATGATGAAACTAAGTATTTCATAACAATTTTTTCTTTCCGTTCCAAAATTAATGCCTAATTATTTTCGCTTTCATATTTTCCTCCGCATAAATTGTATATGATTTTTATATTGATTGCAAGGTTTTGATAAGTTATAGTTAATCTGTGAATTTTTCATAACTTATGCTTGTATAATTTAGTTAATAAATTTTCTCCACCATTTTTGTTTCTAATTTGCCTAAAATATTTATTAAGGATATATTAAAGAATTGATCTAGTCTTTGTGGTTCGACCTGCACTTGCCAAATCTATAATAGACGATGTGCACTTGCAGTACATAATTTTAACACATCAAGTTTTTGGCGCCGTTGCCGGGGACTAGAATTAATTTTTATTTATTCCTTAATTTTTATTTATTCGAATTAGTTTTAACTCAAAAAAAAATTTCAGGATTATTGAAGCGGATCGAAGGAGCGAAAAGATAAAGATTTTGTTGCTGCGCTTTCTTCGGTACTTCGTACCTCCATATTTTTTTGAAAAAAAATAAAAAATAGTAGTTCAGTTTTTTTTTTAAATTTTTTTTTTATTTGCCGCATTCATGCATCCACTCACGTAGAGCACATCCTGTTAGGTTTTTATTTTATTTTATTTTTTTTGCCAAATATAAACTGTGGTGATTGCTGGAGGATTGAGGTATGTCAAAATTTCTCCTTTTGTAATTCACATAGTTTTAGGACATTTTATTTGTTTATAGTTTTTTTTTTTTGTGCATTTTCATATTTAATCTAACATTAAGGGCATAACCTGTAACAAGATAAGGTGGGGATTTCATCACCCTTCCTTGGCCCACAAACAACCCAATTTGCATTTTGCATAACCATGACCTAATAAAATTAAGTAGACGTTGACCCCTAGGACTCTCAAGCTCAATTAGGACAAGAAACTCCAAGAAGATGCTGAATTTTAAATTAATCAAACTACTGGTATCTAGGCAAGTGGTTCAAAAGGTAAACGCCTAAATATTGTGTGGTTATTCAATTAGTCACCGTATCTACGGAGAGACTCCCACCTTTCTTACACTTACCTGGCTAGTGGTATGATTAATTTTGAATTTGGTGGACCTTGCGGTGTAACTTGGAACAGTTAGGAACTGTCTAGATTTTATTTAGGTTGACCTTAGAAGTAATTTTTTTTATCTTCCTTCTTTTATTTTATTTTTTTGGTGTTTATCTGCTTATTTGTTAAGTAGTGTATGCAAAAAGTGTGGATTAGAAACGAAACATCCCAATTAGTGAGAAAACTTGATTTTTCGAATTTCACTTCAAAAGATCCCACTTTAAGAAAAATGGAGGGTGCACAAACTGTTTCTTTAAGAGATCGATGTTATCCTTCCCGCTCTGCCCAACCTTCATGTATCAGTCTACCACGGTTACTGGTAACAATTTTGAACTTAAGCCACATTTTATAAATATGTTACCTAAGTTCACGGGGATAGAAGATGCATATTTATTTATTCAGGAATTTGAGGAAGTTTGTGCTTTAATGAAAATTCAACAATTATCTGATGACTCAATTAGGCTAAGATTTATAACATTTGCTTTAAAAGATAATGTTAAAAAGTGGTTATATAGCCTACCAAATAATTCCATATCAACCTGGGAGGGATTTGTTGTTACATTTCTAAAAAAATATTTCCCAAATCATAAAACTGCTAAAATTAGGACTGCAATTCATCAATTTTGCCAACTTGAAAAAGAGTCCTTTTGAAAATATTTTGATAGATTTAAAAATTTGTTATCCCAGTGCCCACACCACGGAATTGAGAAATGGAGATTGTGTCAAATTGCTTACGAAGGTTTAGACTATCCCACTAAAACAATGTTAAAGTCAATGTGTTAAGGGGATTTTTTGAATAATGATGAGAAAAAGGCTTGGGAGTTTTTAGGATTTTTTGAATAATGATGAGGAAAAGGCTTGGGAGATTTTAGAAGACTTAGCAGAAAAAACCATGCAATGGGAAACCACCCGAGAGACCGATAAACCTAGTTCATCTAGGGGTGTTCATACAATTGACAATTCAATTGCTACTGAAGCTAAATTGGCTGGTGTACTAAAAAGACTTGAAGCTTTAAAAACTAGGGGACAATCACATGTGAACCAAGTCTCAACACCAACACCTTTGAGTCTAAGTAATTCACCAAGCCATGTGATTGAGGAATGTCCTAGAGTCATGCCCCAACTTGAAGAATATAAACAAGTCAATGCAATGTTTCAAAGACCTAGGAATGACCCATTTGCACCCACTTATAATCCAGGTTTGAAAAATCATCCTAATTTTGCATGGAACCAAGGACCCTACCCAAATAATTCTTCAAATCAGGTCAATCAGTCTCTAAATCAACCTTTTCAACCTTACCAAAAGCCAAATCCTGGTCCGTACCAAAATTCAAATTCAGCACCTCAATATCCAACAGGCTTTTCTAATGAAAGTGAGAAGAGACTTAGCACCTTATTAGAGAAGAGTGTGGAAACTTTAATAAAATCTCAGCAAAGCACTAACCAAGCCTTATCTCGCCTAGAGATCCAAATGAATCAATTGGCCACTACAGTTAGTGAAAGAGAGAAGGGTAAGCTTCCCATTCAACCCGAGAACAATCCGAATTTTTCAGTCCCTACTCAAAAATCTTATCATGTTAATTCACTTGAAAACAACCAAGTCAATCATGTGAATTCTGTAATCTCTTTAAGACCTGGAAATTATTTAAACAATCATGCTGACATTGATAATAAAGAAGAGAAAAAAATTAAATGTTGAATCTAGCGATCCATCTTCAAAGTCAAACCAACCTGAAAATCCCACAAACTATGAGTCAATAGGCCAATCCACTAAGTATGTGTAAAAACATAATCAAACCACACCTTATGAGCCAAGTGAAAAAGTCTTCAAACCAAAAGCCCCATTCCCTCAAAGACTTATTTCAAACAAGCAGTCAGCCCAGTTGGACAAAATTTTAGAAGTGTTCAAACAAGTGAAAATTAACATTCCTCTTCTAGATGTCATTCAACAAGTTCCCTCATATGCTAAATGTCTAAAAGATTTGTGCACATATAAAAGAACCACTCATGTTCCTAAGAAAGCTTTTCTATCATCCCGTGTTAGTTCTATCTTGTTATGTCAAGTCCCTGTGAAGTATAAGGACCCCAGTTGTCCTACTATTTCATGCATAATAGGTGACAAGTTAATTGAAAAAGCTTTGCTTGATTTAGGAGCTAGTGTGAACCTGTTACCATTTTCTGTGTATCAAACCTTATGCTTAAGGGAGTTGAAAAAGACAAGTGTCACACTCTAACTAGATGACCGTTCCGCTAAAGTGCCAAAAAGAATAGTTGAAGATGTACTCATTAAGGTTGGTGATTGTCTTCCCAATTGACTTTGTTGTCCTTGAAACCCAGCTTGTTGTCAATCCCAACGCTCAAATTCCTGTAATTTTAGGTAGACCATTTCTAGCAACTTCTAATGCGTTAATCAATTGTAGAAATGGACTAATGAAATTGACATTTGGGAACATGACAATTGATTTAAATGTGTTTAATGTGGGAAAGCAACCTAGAAATTGACATTTGGGAACATGACAATTGATTTAAATGTGTTTAATGTGGGAAAGCAACCTAGTGATTTTTCTGACCAACCCGTAGAAGTGAACATGATTCAGGAAATGTCTGACAATGAACTTATGGGAGAAGACGAAATTTTTAATTTTTGTCTAAACCATTTTAGTCAAAATTGGGATGAAACAGAATATGTAAATGAGGTTAATGAAATGCTAGAGTCATCAATGTCTTGCTCTAAATGGGAACCCGTGACTGAGCCATTCTTGCAATCTTCAGAACCTCTTGAAAAGAATCCACCAGAGTTAGAACTCAAACCTCTGCCTGATAATCTTAAATATGCCTATTTAGGTCCCTCCAAAACTCTTCTTGTAATCATTGCTTTCGATTTAACAAACACGCAGGAGGAAAGAGTTATTGACCATCCTGAGAGAGAACAAGGAAGCCATAAGATGGAGCATAATTGATATTAAGGGGATCAGTCCAACCATTGTCCAAACATAGGATACACTTAATAGATGATGCTAAACCTGTGAGAGACCCACAAAGGCGGTTAAACCCGGTTCTAAAAGAGGTTGTTAAGAAAGAAATTCTTAAATGCCTAGATAATGGGATCATCTATCCCATTTCTGATAGCTCGTGGGTCAGTCTTGTTCAGGTGGTACCTAAAAAGTCTGGCTTAACTGTTGTTCAAAATTAAGCTAATGAGTTAGTTCCCACTCGTGTCCAATCTGGTTGGAGGGTTTGCATCGACTATAGAAAACTCAATGCTGCCACAAGAAAGGATCATTATCCTTTACCCTTTATAGACCAAATTCTAGAAAGATTAGCTGGTTATGCTTACTATTGTTTCCTTGATGGTTACTCGAGCTACTTTCAAATTCCCATAGCCCAAGAAGACCAAGAAAAGACCACTTTCACTTGTCCTTATAGAACCTTTGCATATCGTCGTCTACCCTTTGGGCTATGTAGTTCTCCTGCCACCTTTCAAAGATGCATGATGAGCATTTTTTCTGACATGGTGGAGAAATTCCTAGAAATTTTCATAGATGATTTTTTCATATTTGGGTCTACATTTCATGAGTGCCTTCACCACCTTGACAAATTTAATCCTAAATTTAATTATTTCATTTAGTTCTAAGGAGATGTAAAGAAACAAATTTAATCCTAAATTGGAAAAAATGTAATTTCATGGTAAAAAAAAAGGAATTGTTCTTGGTCACATCATATCTGAAAAGAGAATTGAAGTAGATAAAGCCAAAATCGACCTCATTGCCAATCTTCCACCACCTAGGACAGTCAAAGAAATTCGTTCTTTCCTAAGACATGCAGGCTTTTATAAACGATTCATTAAAGATTTCAATAAGGCAAGACCCTTGACCAATCTTCTAGGTAAAGATGCAAAATTTGAATTTAATGATAATGTCTTAAATCCTTTGAACAACTCAAAAAGGAGTTGACTTCAGCTCCTATCATCAAATCACCTGATTGGAGACGACCATTTGAGTTAATGTGTGATGCATCTGACTATGCAGTTGGTGCTGTTGTAGGGCAAAGAATCAACAAGATTCCCCATGTCATATACTATGCTAGTAGGACTTTGAATGATGCACAATTGAACTATTCAACTATTGAAAAAGAACTTCTAGCTGTAGTTTTTGCCCTAGAAAAGTTTCGATCTTATCTTATTGGGTCTAAAATAATTGTTTACACTGACCATGCTGCTCTCAAACATCTTCTTTCCAAAAAAGATTCAAAAGCCCGTTTAATTCGTTGGGTCTTATTTCTCCAAGAATTTGACCTAGAGATACGAGACAAAAAAGGGTCTGAAAACGTGGTAGCTGATCATTTGTCACGTTTAGTAGTGGAGTCCAACTCTGACCTGCCCTTAAATAAATCTTTCCCAGATGAGCAATTTTTCTCCATATTTGCTACACATTGGTTTGCTGATATTGTGAATTACCTAGTGACTAGTGAGATTCCTTCCCATTGGTCCAAACAAAATCGATCCAAGTTTCTTTCACAAGTCAAACACTTTTATTGGGATGACCCCTATTTGTTCAAATATTGTCCTGATCAAATCATTAGGAGGTGTGTACCCGACCACGAGTTTAGAAGTGTTCTGTCATTTTGTCATGACCAAGCTTGTGGAGGACATTTTGGAGGCAAAAAGACGGCCGCCAAAGTCCTCCAGTGTGGTTTCTATTAGCCTAGTCTATTCAAGGATGCCACATCATTTTGTGCCAATTGCAATAGGTGTCAACAATTAGGGAGGATCACTAGGAGGAATATAATGCCAATGCAACCCATTCTGGTATTGAATTGTTTGATGTGTGGGGAATCGATTTCATGGGCCCATTTCCAAATTCTTTTGGAAATATGTACATTTTACTTGCGGTGGATTACGTGTCTGAGTGAGTAGAAGCTATACCAACCAAGACCAATGACAACAAGGTTGTTGTCAAATTTTTGAAAGAGAACATTTTCTCTCGCTTTAGTACCCCTAGGGCCATAATCAGTGATCAAGGAAAACATTTCCGCAATCAACCTATTGCATCCTTGCTAAAAAAGTATTCCATCACCCACAAGCTTGCAACATCATATTACCCTCAAACAAGTGGTCAGGTAGAAGTCTCAAATAGGAAAATAAAACAAATCTTGGAAAAAACGGTGAGTTCTAATAGAAAAGACTGGTCTCTAAAATTGTTAGATGCATTGTGGGCTTACCGTACTGCCTTTAAGACTAATTTAGGGATGTCACCATATAGGCTTGTGTTTGGGAAAGCCTGTCAGGCTCACTTACCTGTTGAACTTGAACATCGTGCTTTGTGGGCCATAAAACAATTGAATTTTGATATGTCCACTGGTGGGAGTCATAGACAATTACAATTAGCTGAGTTAGATGAAATTAGGAACGATGCTTATGAAAATGCTAAAATTTACAAGGAAAAAACAAAAGTGTTTCATGATAAATCAATTTTGAATAAATCAATTTTGAGAAAATCATTTCCACCTGGTCAAAAAGTTATCTTGAATAATTCTAGGTTACATTTATTTCCTGGCAAATTGCGTTCTAGATGGGATGGACCTTTTGTAGTGAAGTTAGTTTACTCTCATGGGGCAGTCGATATTAAAAATCCAAATAGTGGAGAAATTTTCAAAGTGAATGGTCAATGACTCAAACCTTTTTTAGAAATGCCGATCGAACCAGAGGAGGTGGTATACCTTGTTGACCCACCTGATTCAGCATGACTGGCACTGCACTTGTATTTGTAAGTTTGTACGTATAATTTTCTTTTGTACAATATTGTCAGCCGGTTTCTGCCCCATCGTACAAGGTATAATTCTTTCAAATCTTTGTTCTCTATTTTTCATTTGCACATTGAGGACAATGCATGGTTTAGGTATGGGGGAAGTTTGTTTGTATTATTGTATTTGATTTTTTTTCTTTCATAGGAAAATATAGTAAAAAACACAAAAAAATAAAAAATAAAAAAATTTGTTTGACTTTCTATGGATTGAATTAATTCTAATAAGTGTTTGTGGAGCAAAACTCATGAGTAAGATTAAAAGATTTAGAACTCTTGAATCTTTGATAAGATACGAAATCTTAGTTCGAAACACCATCTGGATTAAAATTGATTTCATAAGCATTTTTACACTACACATTTATACTAACTCTTAGTTGTGGATATAAACTATGATTCGAGCAATTTCAAATAAAAAATATATATAAAGAAATTGAAGAAAAAAATATGAGAAAAGTTAAAGAAAAAGTAAAAGAAATAAATAACTGTTTCAATATCCATTAAACGAAATAACTGGGTATCCAAGCCTCGGGAAGCATCGATATCCACGCTGAAAAGTGTGATAGATAAAAGCAGCTTGACTAGTCTAGTTTTATGGCCTTTGTTACTCGAGTTAGTAAGCCCTTAGGAGTGTCTCTACACCTAGTGCCCTAAAGCCAATTGGTTTGGGAGTCATTGGTCCAACACTCTACATGGGTAACTCTAAAAAACCTAAAAAAACGAGACATTGCACTAGTCAAGAAAGAAAAAAAAAAGAAAAATGATTTTGCTTGATTTTCACGGTAAAAATCCTTACTAAGAGTTGCATAATATGCACATGCATGCATTACATGGAATTGATTTTTTGTTAAGGATGGTGTCTAAAATAAAGATTTAGTATTTTTGATAAAGTGAAAGTATGATTTTGAATTTAATCTTGTGTCCATGGATATATATAAGTTTTCTTTCAATTTCATAACTTGCTGAACTCAAATATATTTTTGATTTTTGTGGGTATATTAACTGCAAACCCTCACGAGATACAACTCGTCCACTTGGGGTAACTATGGGGTTTAAAGGCTTGTTGCATATGCTAAGTGCAATCGTGTTTCCTAAGAAAATGGGGTAGTATAGTTTTTGTTTTTTTAAAAATTTTTATTTTACTCGAGGACGAGTAAAAGATAGGTATGAGGGTATTTGATACACACATTTTTTATACATTTTAATATTCTCATATTTATTATTTTATATGCTTATTTTATTTAATTAATACATTTTATTTTGTTTTGTAGAAGATAACATTTGGAGCAAATAAAGGATTTATATCTAACCTTTAAAGATGAAAAAGACTCTTAGAGGATTACCATATAGAGATGGAAGTCAAGAAGGAAAGAAGAGAATGAAGGGAATAAAACTGTCCAAGTTCAATGAACCTAAATTAGGGCACAAATGTATTCTTCCTATAAATAGGCCTCTTATTTTAGAGAGAAGGATACCACTTGTTATTTTCTTTTTCTTAGTTTTTTACTGGTGTAGAAGTTAGCAAGATATTTAGAGTTTGTCTTTTATCTTATTTCAATCACGTGTGGTACTACTGTCAGGGAGTATTTGTAACTTTTTTTTATTGATATAATAGAAATTCTCTTTTTAATTATTGTTCTTATTTCATGCAAATAGTAGAACTAATATTATTTGTTTTTGTTTTTAATTCCATGGCTAACTAAATTTCTAATACCTAGGATTATGATGAAACTAAGTATTTCATAACAATATTTTCTTTTCGTTCCAAAATTATTGCCTAATTATTTTGGCCTTCATATTTTCCTCCGCATAAATTGCATAAGATTTTTATATTGATTGCGAGGTTTTGATAAGTTATAGTTATGCTTGCCCATATTAATTATATGAATTATTATTTTTAAAGGGAAGAGAAAATGATTTAGGAAATAAGAAATTATTTATTATGTTAATATTTGGTGGATTCTGATTCCTAGGTATCTTTTCTCATTAATAGTTTCCGTTATTAATTAATAGTTTGCATAATTTAGTTAATAAATTTTCTCCACCATTTTTGTTTCTAATTTGCCTCAAATATTTATTAAGGATATATTAAAAATTGATCTAGTCTCTGTGGTTCGACCCAGAGCCGGCCCTGGGCAAGGGTTAACAGGGCTACCGCCCAAGGCCCACAGTTAAGGGGGGCCCAAATTTTTTTATAAGCTTACGTATTTATGTGTATAAAAAAAATAAAATAATAAAATGATTAGCGATATTATGCATTGAAAATGATATGTTAGAAAACATTAAATATGATAGTATAATTGATGATTTTGCATCTAAAAGTGCAACAAGAAGACATTTTAAATGATGTTTTGTGGTTTAAATTCATTGGGCAAAACTAAAGAAATACCCACTATAGTTGGTAAGTTTTACTGATTACACTATTGAACTTTTAATTTTTCAAATTACGCCACTAAACTAATTATTATTTTGAAATTGGGTCATTCCTTTAAAAATAATAAACGGACGTTAATTTTTTATCAACAAAACTAATGAATTACCCACTGTAGTTAGCACATTTTACTGATTACACCATTGAACTTTTAATTTTTCAAATTACCCCATCAAACTAATTAAAAATAATTATTTTAAATATTTTTAAAAATTATTATTATTTTAAGTAAAAAATATTAGAAACTTTTTTTTTCATAAAATGAGTAGTGTTTCATAAAATATAGATTCAAAAAAATTAAAGTGATTTTAAATTAAATTAATGTCTACTTAATTTTTTAACAGAATGACCCATTCTTAATATTAAAAAATTTTAAAAAAAAACTAAAAATTGAAATTAAAATAAAAAAAACAGTAAAAGATAAATAAAAAAACTGATTCAATTTTTTCAAAAAAGGAAATAATAATGTTTGTAAATAAATATTATTTTCAAGAAAAAAATTGGAAAATTCTTCATATTTTAAAAAAATGAGTAAAATTTTATAAAATATAGATTCAAAAAAATAAACTTTATTTTCAAAAGAAAAAAAAAGATTTTTTTTAAAAATCATTAAGGTTTCATAAAACTTTAATTTTTTTAAATCTATATTTTATGAAACTTATTCATTTTATGGAAAAAATTAAAGTTTCTAATATTTTTTACTAAAAATAATAATAATTTTTTAAATTTAAAATAATCATTTTTTAATTATTTTAACGGGGTAATCTGAAAAATTAAAAGTTCAATGATGTAATCAGTAAAACGCGTCAACTACAGTGGGTAATTCATTAGTTTTGTAGATAAAAAATTAACGTATATTTATTTTTTTAAACGGAATAACCCAATTTCAAAATAATAATTAGTTTAGTGGGGTAATTTGAAAAATTAAAAGTTCAATTGTGTAATTAGTAAAACTTGTCAACTACAGTGAGTATTTCATTAGTTTTACCGATTTCATTGATATTTTTATTTTGTAAGTACATGCGATGATTCTTTGCTTCGATGACATTTTAAGGATCCTTATCTTTTGTAAATTTTTATAATTTTAATAAAATTAATTAGTTGATAATTTATTTATTTTTTTATTTAATTTGTATAAAGGGGCACATTTGAGAAAATTTGTCCTGGACCTTAGAAAACCCAGGATCGGCTCTGGTTCAACCTGCACTTGCCAAATCTATAATAGACGTGCACTTGCAGTACATAATTTTAACACATCACATCCAAGAAGCAGAACTTCACCTGGCATAACAAATTTTCCAGTGGCATCGATAACAATAACATCGTCACCAACCTGCAGATTGGCAGCACATCAAAATATAGAATGTTAAGGAACAAGAAAAGCATCAAGAAGACAGGTTAATAAATTAACGACTAGCTGGAAATACTCAAGGAAAAAAGGACTGAATGTACTTGCGTACAGAATTTAATATAAATCTGCCCATTTATGATATATACAACGAAAAATTGTAATTGTAAATATATGATAACTGCTTTTTCTGTCGCATGTACTGTTGGGATGTGATTATTTGGGTCTAGCCATGGTACAGCCTAGTCTATTTAATGGTCCGGATCTGATGATGGCTCATATGTATTTATTGTGACAGTGAAAGAGTCCTTATTAAAATAAGATTGTGTTTCCTTATTTGGAGGGATAAGGAGTCCTCCTAGTTGGATGCGGGTGGAGGTGACTTCTATATATATGGCTACAAGCTAGGGTTAAAAGAGGGCACGAGATACAACACAAATACACAACTTGTACTCCCAATATTATTATAGTGGATTACTCTCTCCGTGATTTTTTTCCAATTGGATTTTCACGTAAATCTTTTGTTCATACTTTATATTCCTTTATTTATGCTTATGTGAGTGTATTTCGTGAGTTTGATTTCACAACCATAAAATCAACCGTTGGCGCTATTTTGACCTGTTCTTTTGGGTGATTTCGTCAAACGTACAAAATCTGACGTTAACATTGGCGCCGTCTGTGGGAAGCAAGACACTTGTTCTAGTGTCGATTTAAAATCACCGATTCACCGAAGGAGATAAGTGATTCTTTTTTATTAAATTAAATATATACTTGTACGTGTGTATATATGTATTATGCCAATAGCAATTGAAGCATGACCGTAATTGATTATTGATACAACTTTACATATTCTCTCTTTTATATTATGCATGTAGTGGTAGTATTCACATGATGCATGTAAAATCTAAACATTAACACTTTGGTCCAGGTGATGATAAATTGGTACCGAGTCGCCGCACTAGTAACGAATTCAGCCAACACAGAGATAAAAGTTTAAGCTTTTATATCATTGAAGTGTTTTAAAGGCGGTTTCAGTTTCATCATCAACCACAGACTGAAGGAAATTAAAGGATTCAATTCTTATACATGTGCCAACGTGCTCATCTTCAAGGAATTTTACCATGTGGTTCCGTCTGATTCTGAAACTATTCGGCATATTCAACAAGGACATATATGCCCATGAAATTGTTTTTCAATAAAAGTGGCAGCCGACAGCTATGCATGATGCACGGTTTCCAATCTTCGAGTTAGCTAGGATTAAATACGGCGCAAGCGTGGTTCGGCGGCGGACCAAGCAGCAATAGCACCAAACGTCCTTCGGGAAGGCTTTGATCTCCCGAAAAGATGAACATTCTACGGATAAAAGTCCCACGGAGACTTTTTGAATACTCTCTTATTTATAAGTTCCTTATAAATAAGAGACTGGGGGGCAATGTTGAGATGTGATTATTTGGGTTTAGCCATGGTGCAGCCCAGTCTATTTAATGGTCTGGATCTGGTGATGGCCCATATGTATTTATTGTGACAGTGGGAGTCCTTATTAAAATAGGATTGTGTTTCCTTATTTGGAGGGATAAGGAGTCCTAGTTGGATGCGGGTGGAGGTGACTTCTATATATACGGCTACAAGCTAGGGTTAAAAGAGGGCACAAGAGATACAACACAAATACACAACTTGTACTACCAATATTATTATAGTGGATTACTCTCTCCGTGGTTTTTTCCCACGAACTACACTCACATAAGCATAAATAAAAGAATATAAAGTATGAACACAAGATTTACGTGAAAACCCAATAGAGAAAAAACCACGGAGAGAGAGTAATCCACTATAATAATATTGAAAATACAAGTTGTGTATCTGTGTTGTATCTCTTGTGCCCTCTTTTAACCCTAGCTTGTAGCCGTATATATAGAAGTCACCTCCACTCGCATCCAACTAGGAGGACTCGTTATCCCTCCAAATAAGGAAACACAATCCTATTTTAATAAGGACTCTCCCACTGTCACAATAAATACATATGGGCCATACCAGATCCGGACCATTAAATAGACTGGGCTGCACCATGGCTAGACCCAAATAATCACATCCCAACATTGTCCCCAGTTTTATAAGAGAGTATTCAAAAAGTCTCCGTGGGATTTTTATCCTCGAGATTTTTATTCGTAGAATGTTCATCTTTTCGGAAGATCAAAGCCTTCCCGAAGGACGTTTGGTGCTATTGTTGCTTGGTCCACCGCCGAACCACGCTTGCGCCGTTTTTAATCCTAGCTAACTCGAAGATTGGAAACCGTGAATCATGCATAGTTGTCGGCATTTTTATTATCGGAATTTTTATCCGTAGAATGTCCATCCTTTCAGGAGATCAAAGCCTTCCCGAAGGACGTTTGGTGCAATTGCTGTTTGGTCCGCCGCCGAACCACGCTGTTTTTAATCCCAGCTTACTCGAAGATTGGAAACCGTGCATCATGCATAGCTGTCGGCTGCCACTTTTATTGAAAAACAATTTCATGGGCATGTCCCTGTTTAATATGCCGAATAGTTTCAGAATCAGACGAAACCACATGGTAAAATCCCTCGCAGATGAGCACGTTGGCACATATATAAGAATTGAATCCTTTAAATTCCTTCAGTCTGTGGTTGATAATGAAACTGAAGCCGCCTTTAAAGCACTTCAATTATATAAAAGCTTAAACTTGTATCTCTGCGCTGGCTGCGCTGGCTGAATTCGTTACTAATGCGGTGACTCGGCACCAATTTATCATCACCTGGACCAAAGTGTTAATGTTTAGATTTTACATGCATTATGTGAATATTACCACTACATGCATAATATAAGAGAGAATATGTAAAGTTGTATCAATAATCAATTACGATCATGCTTCAATTGCTATTGGCATAATACATATATACACACGTACAAGTATATCTTTAATTTAATAAAAAAGAATCACTTATCTCTTTCGGTGAATCGGTGATTTTAAATCGACACTAGAACAAGTGTCTTGTTTCCCATAGACGGCGCCAATGTTAATACCTGATTTTATACGCCTGACGAAATCACCCACAAGGACAGGCCAAAATAGCGCCAACGGTTGATTGTATGGTTGTGAAATCAAACTCACGAAATATACTCACATAAGCATAAATAAAGGAATATAAAGTATGAACACAAGATTTACGTGAAAACCCAATTGAAAAAAAATCACGGAGAGAGAGTAATCCACTATAATAATATTGAGAATACAAGTTGTGTATTTGTGTTGTATCTCTTGTGCCCTGTCTTTAACCCTAGCTTGTAGTCGTATATATAGAAGTCACCTCCACCCGCATCCAACTAGGAGGACTGTTTATCCCTCCAAATAAGGAAACACAATCCTATTTTAATAAGGACTCTCCCACTGTCACAATAAATACATATGGGCCATCACCAGATCCGGACTATTAAATAGATTGGGCTGCACCATGGCTAGACCCAAATAATATCCCAACATGTGCAAAACTTGAAAAAATAGTAAATGAAGATAATAAACAACTATTAGCTTGACCTGTAGAAACTTAAACTGTGTTCTAAAAATCCCACCTAGGTCTGCCTAGGCCACGCCTAGGAGCTAGGCCCCCCCTTGGCTCCCCGCCTAGGCGCTAGGCCCCCCTTGGCGTCTCAGCTATGCCCAAGGCTGTAAAAAAATCCCTCCAGGAAATTAAGCGTGGTTTAGGCAGATAAGTTTTATTTTTATTTTAAAAACTACCCAAGCCAGATCTTGATATATTTATTTTTCTAATGATTTACCATATTCATAATACAGGTTGTAACATATCAAATCACAACAAGTGAACAAAATCAAGTCAAAATGGATAATTTTATTATAATTGTAATTTTTTGAACTTGTACCAACTTCAAATTATATAAATGATGATAATATTTAGTTTAATTCAATACAATTCTTAAATTTATGTTTAATTTCTTAAGTTTTAATATTTAATTAAATTCTTGAAATTTTAAATTTTATTATTTAATAGCAATCTTGTTTATGAATAAAATTAATATGTTAAAAATATTTTTGAATTTTGAACAATTGCATGTTTGTGTTTGAACTTTGACATTAGCAGTATGGATATGTGTTTGAACTTTAAGCAAGGACTTTTATTATCTTTATTATAGATTGTTTTGCTTTATATTATTGTTTTGTTTGGATAAATGTAAGATAAAATATTAAAATTGGTTTAAAATAAAAAAATCTCGTCTAGGCCCCGCCCAGGCCCCCTAGGCGCCCGGCCGTCCGCCTCCCGCCTCCCGCCTCCCGCCTCCCGCCTCCCGCCTAGCGCCTAGCGCCTTTTAGAATATTGAACTTTAGTAAGAAACATATCCTATTTTATACAATTCCTTAGCCATCCCAGGAATGTGTAATCTATGTTGGATGTACAACATAACAAGTTTACACCATGTTGCAAATGTTGTCATCCACCCTAAATAAGTAGTTTTTTTTTACCGTCACTAATTGATTTCTAGATTTTACGTGTTATATTTCTGTGATAAACACTAGTTTTGTGACTTTGATTACATGTTAACTTTCTCTCTAAATTCTTCCTGGTTCTCCCAAAAACGATCAATAATTATAAAGCAAGATATTAGGACCATTTTCTTTATGTCATCTATCTTCCTCAAGTTTTAAAAGTTACACTTTGCCGATTTATAAAAAGAGATCCCATCATCATTACCAGAAATAAAAGACAAACTTATAGAAAGAATGGTGGCGTCATATGATGAAATGTATCATTCTATACATACTGAAGATTGTTTTATTCTAGCTACACGTAATGACAAAATCAACTACAACTGACACAAGGGTTCTATGACATGTTAACAGTACTAATATTTCTTCATTATACCCAGACATCTATTTTTATCAATCAAGAACACTTCTTTCATCTTCTATAAATACGATAGCATAGTTTTGTTATTCAATAAGCTGATCTTTCTATATATCAGTTAAACTAGAAATCTTAACAAAAAATCATCAGCTTTATCAAATGGTAAACAAGGTCAAATTCAGTGATTACAAGTGGCAGTCCAATTAAATTTAAAATCAAGCCAAGCTGCTCTCTTTGGGTAATTTTAACTTTCACTTATAAATCAATTCTAGCTAAGGAAACACATAAATTCACTGGACTACACTAGATAAATTATACCTTGATATTAGGCTTAACTGCAACAATAACCCCATCCTCTACATACACATCAGCAATCTCCTGATGATGAGCATTCACAACAGTTCCTCCCTTTATCAAGATCTTCGGCGAGAATCCACACTCAAATTCACCATACCCAATCCCAGCATCACATAACTGCAAAAACAAATTGATTTAAAATTTCCAACAATTAAACTTTCCCAATTGCCTATCATAGGAGGAATCAAAAGACAGCTTTAGAATAGTAAATGGGACCCACAATCATGTGAGACCTTTTGCTAAAATATCAATTTCGTTCTTGTGAAAATAACAATTGGTGAAGAAAATTAACTTCTGGGTATTAATTTTATCATTGTTTTGGAACCCAAAACAACTCCTTAGCTTAGTTGCTGTGAAATATAAGCGTAAGCTTCAACAAGCCTAGTTTTTTTTTCTATGGCAGCATATACCCAAATTTAATGTTTGGTTAAAACAAGAATCTGAGCTAAATATGTAAACAACAATTTCCCAATTAGTTCACAAATACCCATTTCTCTAAAGGCTTTCCTAGGAACAAGAAAGGACAGGAAACATACTCCAAAATTCATTTTTTTTAAAATATTTCTTCCTTTACTTTCTCAGGCAACCAAACGGATGATAAAGAAAGAAGGAAAGACAATAGACGTTTACTTTTTTCCTTCAAATCATTTTCAGTAGTCAGTAGTAGTACCTGGAGAGATTCTGTGAGAGGCCATAAGAAGACTGAAAGAAGGAAGTTGAGAGACACAAATTGAATTTTTCTATACATTATGATTTTGGATCTACTGATGAAGGCACAGATCCTGTTGGCACAGCGAAGCTTATGTAGCTTTGGGTCAACTACATCTATGTGCAAAAAAAAAATATTTTATTTGCTCGGTAGTGTTCGTCATATCACTGGACCGAAGACCCACTCGATAGTGTTTTCTTCACCTTCTTGGCTTCTTCAATCAAATTTACTTTCTTCAAATAAATAAATAACCAAAAATAAACTTCCAAATAAAATATAAAAAAATCATGGACAAAAATCAAACTCTCACAAATAGAGAGATAAAATTCTACATAAGGAGCAAATAGTCAACATGGCCTTGATAGAATTACCGAAAGAGGAAGAAAAAAATATCCAGATCTAAAAAATAGTAAAGGAGACATATTTAGATAGGGTAATGACAACATTGTTCCTTAAGTTGAATTTATTTTTTTTAACTCATAAGTTTTGGAATCAACACTCAATTTCCTAAGTTTTAAGTTTTTTTAAAAAGACAATGTTGTTTTGTTTTGATTGAGCAAGTCAATATTTATTATCGAAATGTGTCGCGTGTTAATTTTATATTACTTAAATTGGTACACAATATTTTTTATACAAAAAAAAACGTGTATGACATTTTATATGCATATATAAATATTAAAATTGAGATCATTTTTTTTTATTTTTTCTTATTGTGATTGACTTTTGTTTAAATAAATACAATTAAGATTAACATTAACAAAAATAATTTAACAATTAATAGTTGATAATTAATCATTTAGAATAAATTTAAATTAATTGTACAAAATTGTATATAAACAAATAAATTATCGCAAAACTAAATAACACTAATGTTATGTTTGTTTGCATTTATTATAATTTCAAGACTAATAAGTTATTTTATAATCCCAATACTAATAGTCTCAAGTCTAAATTTGAAAACAAACAAGACACTTTGCTATGTTTGTTTGCAATAATTATACTTGAGATATGACTATTAATTCCAATTGTCTTGTATGTTTTCAAAGTTAGACTTGAGACTATTAGTCTAGAAATTATAAAATAGTTTTAATAATCTTGGGATTATAATTTATAATCTCAGTTATAATCCTTGCAAACAAACATAACCTAAGAGAAATTATATAAAAAATCTTTTTTAACCCTTTTTACATTAATGTTTGTCTAACTATTGATTTAACAAAATCATAATAGAAATTGATATTTTTATATGAATTTTTGATATTTTCACAAGAAAAATATTGTTATAGATGTATAACGACGAGAATGTAAAAATATCAGTTTCCAACCATATTTCGTCACTAGCAATATCAGTTAAATAATTCACCCACAACTATTATCATCACCACCAGAGCCGGCCCTGAGCAAGGGTTAACAGGACTACCGTACAGGGCCCACAGTTGAGAGGGCCCAAATTTTTTTATAAGCTTATGTATTTATGTGTATAAAAAAATAAAATAATAAAATGATTAGCGATATTATGCATTGAAAATGATATGTTATAAAACATTAAATATGATAGTATAATTGATGATTTTGCATCTAAAAGTGCAACAAGAAGACATTTTAAATGATGCTTTGCGGTTTAAATTTTATTAGGCAAAACTAAAGAAATACCCACTGTAGTTGGTAGGTTTTACTGATTACACCATTGAACTTTTAATTTTTTAAATTATACCACTAAGCTAATTATTATTTTAAAATTAGGTCATTTCGTTAAAAATAATAAGGCAAAACTAATGATTTGGTCACCGAAGTTGGCACGTTTTATCGAATACACAATTAAACTTTTAATTTTTTAAATTAACTAACTAAACTAATTAAAATTATTAAATTGGGTCATTCTGTCAAATATGGCTCACGGACGTTACATCTTTTGGGCTATTATCTGACGTGAACTTAAAAAAGAAAAGGAAAAAAAGAAGAAAATGACATGGCCTTTTTAATGACAGGAAACACTGCAAAAGCTGCTCCAATTCTCTCTCCTCAAACATCTGCTTCTCACATATCATGTCCATCATCGACCTCTTGAAATCCTCGTACGGATCGTTTGACCTTTTTACCACCGCCAAGCTCTCCTTCACCTTCCTTTACACCGCCCACGGTATCAGCTTCTTGAACGCCGACAGTCTAGCCGGAGACTCACACTCCGTCGCTGATGACACCGATATCCTGAACATCCCCTTCGATACGCCACGTTTTGTGGCCGCCTTCTTCGCTTTCTTCTTCTTGTGGCGCCTCTTGCAGGTGTTGGGCTTCTCGCGTATGGTCTCGAAATGAGGATTGAACTCGGTGGAGGAGTCGGTGGAGAAGCTTCTAGAAGATGAAACTAACGTTTCTGTTTCTTCTCTTTCTCTCTCCTCGCTGCTGAATAACCCGCTATCAACTGACGACGTACTCGTGTGATGTTTGTAACGGCCCCAAAATAGGTATACATCACCCATTTTGAGTTGCCAAATACATAGTACAGAATACAAATACAAACTTAAATATACAACATGAGTTGTGAGTTTTAATACAAATATTGTCTTCTAGACAGTATTCAAACTCAAAATAATTCCTCAATACTATCACACTATTTTAAAGAATAGTGAGGACTACTAATGCACCATCTCGAACCATCACTCCGTTCCCCGACTAGTCCCGACTATGCTTTCATTTGCTGAAGAGAACAATGAACACAAAGGGTGAGCTCAACTATCCTAGTAAGAAATATTATGACTAAGATAATGCAAAATAAATTATCGTTAGCCTTCAACAGTATTAAACTGATAAAATACAAATCAAGTTTAGCTGCAGCGAAACAAGCAATCCATTAGAAGAGTCAAGTAGAGCATGATATCTACTATCTTCTATGATTTAATAGTTTATCATTAATTTTATCGCTGTGACTCAGCTCAATAAATAGTATCACAACCACGAATTATCTATGCACTACGGGCTAAGGATATTCGTGTTTTCACCAATGGTCATGATCATACCGAATAATTCATGGTTATAATCATACCAACAACTGTCCATCAATGCACTACGGGCCACTGAGGACTTTTACCACATCATTTGTAACATTACGGGTCATGATTATACCGAATGATTCCTGGTCATAATCATACCAATCAACAGTCCATCTATGCACGTAAACCAAAGATGACTTTCATCGCAATATAAGCATGAGGATGATGACAATGATATAAGAATTCAATTAAATGAAAGCAAATGATAAATTTTAAAGATTTATAATTTAATTTATCCAAAATTCAATAATGTCCAAATTGTCAACATGATACTGCTTTGTGGAGTAAAATTCAAGAATAATATTGTATCAAAAATGATTTGGACCGAAAAGAAATTATTTTTTGTCATGAATAGTACTCCAGGTGAATAGTACATGAGTGAATAGTATCATGTGAATAGTACTTCGAGAATAGTACCCAATAAATAGTATTTTGTGAATAGTACTTCATGAATAGTACTCGGGAATAGTTTTTTATAAATAGTACCCGTGAATAGTACTTTATAAATAGTACCGTATAAATGAATACTACTCATGGACAATATTCCGGCATGAAAAGTTTAAAATTTAACAAAAATGTGTAGAAAATATCCTTGTGAAACGATACTAGATGAATCGCAAATTTCAAGGATATTCTAATAATTTCACGGAATATAGAAGCAATACTTTAACAAAATGAGGGTATAATCAGGAATGCGAGATAAAATAATATTACTCACATACTACACAGTATGGAAGAAAATATTATTCCTTATGAATACTGAAAAACATAATATCCCTTTCCTCAGAAGAAGACTGGATACTGGAATAGTGAGGTAGCAGACTTCTCTTCTTCTTTCTCTCTATAACTTCTCTCTCTATAATTGCTCTTGTGAGTCTTAGTGAATTGGTGAGAATGAAAGAAGAATGAGCTTCTATTTATAGAAAAATATAGTTTTGATAATTGCACGTTTTGAGGCTCAAAATATTACAGTACAATACCTTCATCTTTTCCTTTATTTTTAATTTAGTCCTGCAAGTATTATCAAACTTGCACCACCTCCCCTAATAGTACATCATGTGAATCAATAGTACACACATGTGAACAAATAGTTCTATACATGTGAAAAAAATAATTATAGTATAGTACCTTCATCTATACCTCTATTTTTAATTTAGTCATGCAAGTATTATCAATCTTGCACCAACTCCCCTAATAGTGCATGCATGTGAATCAATAGTATATACATGTGAACAAATAGTTACAAGCATGTGAATTAATAGCAATTAATTGCTCATTTATCCGATTAATTACCCGATTGGTCAATATAACCTCCAGACGTCAATTATTATCGAAATGACTGTCGATTTCCACTAACACTAATAATCCCAGCACAATGAAAATATCAATATCATCTTTAATCAACATGAACTTATTCATCATTAATATTATAACTCACAATATTTAACAACCAGATCATTTCCAGGAAAGAGGGGGCTTTCCGATAAGGATTTTTCCCTATTGACGCGCAATTAGGTGACCAAACCTCTCCTCGACAGAACTTTCTAGACATCGTCAATATTGCAAATAATAATATGAATAACTTTGTTGTCTCAATTATTGATTTAATAATAATAAATATTATGCAGATGATACTGTGACAATAATTGAATCAATAATATGAGAGATATTATGCAGCAATTACTATAGCAATAATTGAGTATAACTGAGTGACTTCTCACGTAAGCATCAATACCGTGTGCTACTATGTAACCACGCGTATTACTGTACTTTTACTACCGGGTAGTTCAACAGTTTAACGGTAAAACTTTCGCCGTTATTTTTATAATAAGATATTTTTGTCGTTTTCTAACTACGACAATACTTTCGTTATGGGGTCCACTAATGATTGTGTCGTCGTACAAATATTTCCTATTAAAACGAATATTCCCCGACCAATCGAATATTTTAAAACCACTTGCTTACTTTGTAAAATTTATAAATATTACCCACAACTATAACATTATATCAAATCCACACCATAATTTTCAAAAATATATTTTGAGAAAAAATTAATCTTTATTCATAAAACTTGGGGTCTTACAGTGTTTACCTGTTGTTTTCTTCTTTTTGCTATGTCGTTTCTTCTTGTTCTCCGCCGTCAGTGGTGGTGGTGATGCTGGGACCAGTATATCGTAGTCGGAGTCGCCGGATACGGAGGAGTTGTAGATTTTCTGACGAGGTGAACCATCAGAGTCCCCGCAGACTTTGGCAACTATGTGCCATTCTTCTTCTTCTTTCTGCCATTGAAACTCTTGTGATTTGGAGCGGTGGTCGGACTTTGAGCCACAACCATGTCATTTTCTTCTTCTTTTTTTCTTTTCTTTTTTAAGTCCACGTCAGATTATAGCCTAAAAGATGTAACGTCCGTGAGCCATATTTGACAAAATGACCCATTTTAACAATTTTAATTAGTTTAATTAGTTAATTTAAAAAATAAAAAGTTTAATCGTGTATTTGATAAAACGTGTCAACTTCGATAACCAAATCATTAGTTTTGCTAAAATAATAAACGGACGTTAATTTTTTATTTACAAAACTAATGAATTATCTACTGTAGTTGACACATTTTACTGATTATACTATTGAACTTTTAATTTTTCAAATTACCCCATCAAACTAATTAAAAATAATTATTTTAAATATTATTATTATTTTAAGTAAAAAATATTAGAATTTTTTTTCATAAAATGAGTAGAGTTTCATAAAATATATATTCAAAAAAATTAAAATAATTTTAAATTAAATTAATGTCTACTTAATTTTTTTAACAAAATGACCCATTCTTAATATTAGAATTTTTTAAAAAAACTAAAAATAGAAATTAAAATAAAAAAATAGTAAAAGATAAATAAAAAAACTGATTCAATTTTTTCAAAAAAGAAAATAATAATTTTTATAAATAAATATTATTTTCAAGAAAAAATTTGGAAAATTCTTTATATTTTAAAAAAAATGAGTAAAATTTTATAAAATATAGATTCAAAAAAATAAACTTTATTTTCAAAAGAAAAAAAAAAGATTTTTTTTAAAAATAAGTAAGGTTTCATAAAACTTCAATTTTTTAAAATCTATATTTTATGAAACTTTACTCATTTTATGGAAAAAATTAAAGTTTCTAATATTTTTTACTGAAAATAATAATTATTTTTAAAATATTTAAAATAATCATTTTTAATTATTTTAATTGGATAATCTGAAAAATTAAAAGTTCAATGGTGTAATCAGTAAAACGTGTCAACTATAGTGGGTAATTCATTTGTTTTGTAGATAAAAAATTAACGTCTGTTTATTTTTTTTAAACGGAATAACCCAATTTCAAAATAATAATTAGTTTAGGGAGGTAATTTGAAAAATTAAAAATTTAATTGTATAATCAGTAAAACTTGCCAACTACAGTGGGTATTTCATTAGTTTTATCGATTTCATTGATATTTTTATTTTGTAAGTACATGTGATGATTCTTTGCTTCGATGACATTTTAAAGTGTTCTTCCTTATCTTTTGTAAATTCTTATAATTTTAATAAAATTAATTAGTTGATAATTTATTTATTTATTTTATTTTATTTGTATAAAGGGGCACACTTGAGAAATTTTGTCCTGGGCCTTAGAAAACCCAGGACCGGCTCTGATCACCATCGGTCCACCCAACACCACCATACGCACAACCACAATTGCAAACTCAATTCTCATATTTCTCGGTATTTTCACCACCCAACACAAACGAATTAACTGTTGCCCACCAACACCTCAAAACACTACTTTCAACTATAAATTAAAACAAATAAGATTACCAAAAATACAGATCGGTCAAAAAAAGTGAGATATTAAGAAAACATATATTAGATGAAATGAAGATAGATGTTAGGCCTTAAATATTTGGATCTATTAGGCCATATTCGTTTGGGCCTTTGGAGTATTGGGCCCTCATTTGGTTGAAGATATTTATAAGCTTGGACTGACAGCTATTGGGGGGGATAAGTGTTGTACTTCTGACCTAGCATCTTAATTAATGTGGATTTGACATAATTTCGGTCGGTGGACACCAGGGGGAGAGGAGCAGATGAGTGGCATGCAATTAGCAGGGAGGATGGGAAGTCGGCTGCATGTCAGGCGGTGGAAGGGTATATGAGTACAGGGTACTACACAAAAGAAGAAGGGTAATATTTTATCACTCAGACACTATACACTTAATACCTCCATTGTTAACCTTGTTATTGTCGGTACTGACTCTCACACCGGAGCTATCCCCCGACGGTCCAAGCCGTCAAGCTTCTGGTATTGACTTGTTTACTGTGCAGGGTTGGACGAGCTTTTCGGTGATTGAGGCGCGTGAAAAGATTTTGACGTTAACATTGGCGCTAGTAGGAGGGCTTTTCTAGTGTTTCTGAGTTTCAATCACAGTTATTGATTGTTCTACTTCGGAAGCTATGGTGAAAAGTAGGACAGTTACTGCTGAGGGACAGCCGACGACGGCGAGTTCTTCCTTACAAAGAATTTTTATTAAGGATAGGTTGGGTCCTTCCCAAAGTATCCATGACAGGATAGGCTCACAGGATGCTCCAGAATGGTCTCATGTAAAGGATCACGGTGACACCAAGAGAAGGTTATTCTCCACTACAAGCAAAGGGCCTAACAAAGATCGAAAAAGGGTAGAAGGCACACCGCCTAGAACCCTATACCGAGAAGGTCAGGCAGACAGAGCATATACCTTAGCAAAGATCGCATAGGAAAATGATAAAGCCATGAAAGTGCTCCTGCAACAACGAGAGGGAATCTCCAAACAAATGGTTCTTATGGCCGAGATGGAAGATGAGGCGTCTAGTTATACTCGACATAAGGAACGTGGTAGGTCTCTAGGCAGACAAGCAAGGTGAAATGAAAGGACCATGCAGTCTGAATGCAGGTCTCGGAGCCGTTCTCGAGATAGAAGAAGAGCCAGAAGTCATACTCCCGAAGATCCGAAGAGGGCACTTCGCCGTGTGGATTCTCGGGGTAGTTACAAGAACTAACGAAGAAGCAGATCTAGGGGACGTACTCCCAAGGGTTCAAAGAAGGCACCTCGCCTTGAGTATCCTCGGCACAACGAGAAGGATAGATGCTGTAGCAGATCCGGAGGATCAGAAGAAGGCATACTTCCCTGAGGATTCTCGTCATAGCCGAAGCCATAGACGGAGTCCTTTAGGAGCTTCTAGTTCAGATGGAAAAGGCCGAACTGAACAGAAGAAGAAGAGCTCTCTGAAGAAAGAAGTTGCTTCGTAACCAGAAGGGATGGAACTTTTAGCCAAAGAGGTGAAAGAGCTTCGGAGGCAACTGGCTGAAGTTCAGCAGGTGAAGGGAGACTCAAGTAAAAAGGTGTCCCCTTTTTCTTCGAAAATTCTTCGAGAGAAGGCGGACCCTAATAAAAAGCTTCCTTGTATGGAAAGTTATGATGGTTCAGGAGATCCATATGATCACAGCTAGACATTTGACAGGCTGATGGATTACTATGATTAGTCGGATGCAGCCAAATGCCAAACTTTTATGACGACGTTGAGGAAAGATGCAAGGTAGTGGATGGGGACTTTGTCTTCAGACTCAATATCGTCCTGGGTTGACTTATGTGACAAATTCCATGCTTGGTTTGGAAGTAATAAAAGGAGAAGAAAGCCTACGGGGTCATTGGCACAGGACATATAGTATTCAAATGAGTCTCTGACCCAGTACGTGAAAAGGTTTAGGGAAGCGGTGGGTCAAGTAACAGACCTCAATGATCTCCAGGCTATAGGTTTATTCCAAAATGGATTAGACTTGGTGAAGTCCAAAAAACTGGTGAAAAAGTTAATGTTCAGCCATCCAAAGAGCCTGACCGAAGCATTTGAAAAAGACGAACGCTATATTGTGGTAGAAGAGGCGATGAGTAGTCTGAAGCAGGGCCCTTCAGAAAAGGCGAAAGAAAAGGACAAAGACAAGTCGAATGGGAATCAGAAGAGGAGTGGTGGCCCTAATGATAGAACTGATGGGAATCAGAAGAGATATAACAATACTTGGGGGTCAAAAGGAGATCGACCGCCCTTTCCTAGTCAGAAGGTGAATAAGGTGTTCACTCTACTAAATACAGATCGGGCTACCATTCTGGAGCAGATCAAGAATCAGCCCTACTTTGAACAACCTCGTGATAATCTCAGGTCGGGGTCAGGGAATCCTTATAAATATTGTGCTTATCATCAGGCAGCTGGGCATGATACGAACTCTTGTTGGAGTTTGAAGGAGTTCATCGAAAGAAAAGTCCAAGGTGGTACTTTGGTTCATTATGTAGCAGGGCGAGATCCCCCGAGGGATCAGCAGAGGAATGATAGACTTGCTCCAGCAGATTAACCTGCACCACCGGCTCCGAGTCAACCAGTAAGGCATGTTGTGGATGTTATCACAAGAGGAAACATTGGAAAAATTACTGGGAAGAAGCGACGAGGATATCTAGATTCAGTCATGTCAGTGGCGGGTACACTCCCGAAGATTGAAAGACCGTACCCAGGATCAATAATTTCTTTTACTGATGACGATTTCCCTTCTGAACCCATCAAACTCCATGAAGGAGCTCTGGTGCTTACCGCACATATGGTTTCGGTGGATATGAAGAGGATGGTGATAGACAATGGGTCTTCGGTGGACATCCTGTATGCTCATGCTTACCAAAGGATGCATTTGGATGGAAGGAAGATGGAAATTGGGCAGGAAGCTCCCCTGTATGGCTTCAGCAACGATCCAATCAAGGTGGCGGGAACTATTGAGCTGCTAGTCATCTACGGGACGGCTCCACAACAAGTTGAAATTATGTGTAAATTTTATGTAGTGCATGTGGATTCGACATATAACGCCATTTTGGGAAGACCCACCTTGACAGCTCTCCAGGCGATGACATCGATTCCTCATTTCAAAATCAAGTTTCCCATGCCACATGGAGTTGGAGAAATGGCTGGGGATCTAGACTTGGCAAGGAGATGTTATCGAAATGCTTTGATCAATTTAGGCGTAGGGGTTAGTAAACAAAAACAAGCCATGACCATCGAGATTGAACCATTTACCAAAAGTAGCATGGAGCCATTGGTTATGCCTGTTGGAGAGACCAAAGAGTTTGAGCTAATTCTTGAAAAAATAGAAAAGACAGTAAAGATAGGTTCAGGTCTGCCGGAACCTTTCCGGATTAACTTAGTAGAATTACTTCGGTGCTATGCGGATATTTTTGCCTGGGTTCCAAGTGATATGCCTGGAGTAAATAGAAAGGTTGCTGAGCATCGGTTGTAAGTAGACCCAATAAAGAAGTCAGTCCTGCAGAAGAGGCGAATTTTTACACCAGAGAGGCAGAAGATAATCGATGAAGAGATCACAAAGTTGTTTGCTGCAGACTTTATATTTGAGATCGATTATCCAGAGTGGATGGCGAATGTAGTTTTAGTGTAGAAGCAAAACGAAAAATGGCGAGTTTGCATAGACTACACAGATCTTAACAAAGCATGCCCGAAGGACTTTTATCCTTTACCTCACATTGATCAACTTGTAAGACCCCAACTTTTATGAATAAAGATGCATTTTCTATAAATATCATTTTTGAATATTATGGAGTTAATTTGATATAATGTTATAGTTGTGGGTAATATTTATAAATTTTGCAAAGTACGCAAGTTGTTATATAATATTCGATTGGTCGGGGAATATTCGTTTTAACAGGAAATATTCATACAATGATACAATCATTGGTGGACCCCACAACGGAATTATTGTCAGATTGAGAAAACGACAAAAATATTTTATTAAAAATAACGGCGGAAGTTTTACCATTGATACTGTTGAACTACTCGGTAGTAAAAGTACAGTAATACGTGTGGTTGCATAGTAGCACACTGTATTGATTATTAATGCTTATGTGAGAAGTCACTCAGTTTGATTCAATTATTGTCAGTTAATAATATGAATTATTTAGCGATAATGACGTTTTGTTTTATTCGTATTATTAACGTAATAAAACAGAAACATCTTTTTATATAAAATAGAATACTTTATTAAAGTTCTTCTATAAATAGAATATATTATATTTTATTTAAAAGATTTTTCTTTAAATATGGATCGTCAGATTAAAGTAATCAATCTGGACCGTTCATGGATTAGTTACTATGCATTCTATTTTTCTATAAATAGCAGCTAATTCCTTCATTATTTCTTACGAATTCACGAAACTCTAGAGAGAGAAACTATAAAGAAAAACTATAGAGAGAGAGAGAAGAAGAGTATTCTGCTACTTAACTACTTCCTTATTTTAGTTCTTCTTTAAAACGGTAAGGGGTGTTATTCTTTCTTATTCATGAAGAGAACTGTTGTTATTCCATTTCTTATTATTATGTTAGAATAACCTATATACGCGGTCTACCCTATACTTGGTGACATTCTTCTGTTATTCTGTTGGAACATCCTGTCTGTGTGTTTTACACCAGACCTGGTTCCGTCTTTATTATTATTCTGTTGGAACATCCTGTCTGTGTGTTTTACACCGGACCTGGTTCCGTCTTTATTATTATTCTGTTGGAATATCCTGTCTGTGCATTTTACGCCGGACCTGGTTCCATTATTTATTATTCTGTTGGAATAACCTGTCTGTGCGGTCTATCGCATGCATGGTGATTTCTTTTGTTATTCCATTCTTTATTATACTCAGTTGGTTAAGTTTTGACTTCTATACTCCATGAAATTTGTGGAATATCCTTGATAATTACGTTTCATCCAGTATCTTTTCATGAAAATATTCTTCTAAGCATTCTTGAATTTTACTCCACAAAGCAGTATCATGTTGACAATTTGGACGTTGTTAATTCTTGGATAAATTAATTCTTGAACTTGTTTTATTGAATTCTTATATTATTGTCATCATCCTCATGTTTACAAAATGTTAAAAGTCATCTGTGGCCTGTAGTGCATAGATGGACTTGGTATGATTATGACCAGGGATTATTCGGTATAATCATGACCGTAATGTTACAAATGATGTGGTAAAAGTCCTCATTGGCTCGTAGTGCGTTGATGGACAGTTGTTGGCATGATCATGACCGTTAATGAATACACGAATATCCTTGGTCGTAGTGCAGGGGTGATTCGATGATGTGGATTATTTTATTAAGCTGAGTCCCAGCTATCACAGTGTTGAAAAACCTTTTAAATCATAAAAGATAGTAGAGTTTATTTTCTACTTGACTCTGTTAATGGATTGCTTGTTTCGATGCAGTTAAACTTGATGTCTATTATATTTTATCAGTTTAACATTGTTGAAGGCTAATGATAATTTATTCTGCATTATCTTAGTCATAATATTTCTTACGGGGCTAGTTGAGCTCACCCTTTCTTTCACTGTTCTCTTCAGGAAATGAGAACGTAGCTGGGGCAAGTCGGGGAACGGAGTGATGGTCCGAATGATAGTAGTAGTTAGTAGTCCTCACTATTCTATGTAATAGTGTGTTAATAAATGTAATGAGGACTCCTTTTGAGTATGAATACTCTCTAGAAGATAATATTTGTATTCAAACTCACAGTTTATGTTTTGTCGTATTGTACACGACAGTTGTATTAGAAAGTTGTATTTATATTCTGTACTATGTATCTGACGACCCAAGATGGGTGATGTATACCTAATTTTGGGGGTGTCACAGTTGGTATCAGAGCTTAGGGATATGATCCCTGGCTAAGATGTGAGAATAGAACTAGGAGGGGAGAGACGGGGAATTCCTTCGCTAGTATGACCTACCTAAGTTTATTTGCATGACATTTAATTGGTCGGTCAGAATATAAGGATAATACATGACATATCAATTAACTTTTGTTTTGTGGCAGTATCTGAAAATGACATCTGAGAATGTTGAGAATAGCAATGGAGCACAGGCGACTGTTGATTCACCACATATTAATAATCAGGATAATGTGCATCAGGAAGGTGACAATCCTCATGCAAACAACAACACTGACCAGATGATGAATGATGAAATGTTCAGAAACTTTATGCAGTTCATGCAACAGCAGGAGAGAGCGGCTCCTGTCCAAAATATAGGTGGAAACACTGAAAACTCTCGGACGGTCACCGCTAAATAGTTCAAGGAGCTGGGACCACCAGAGTTTAAGGGAGAGCCAAAACTACTTATAGCGGAAATATGGATAAAGCAGATTACCAAGATATTTGATGTCTTGGGATGCTCCGAGGAGCAAAGGTTCCCTTTGCCGCCTTTATGTTGCGAGGAGAGGCAGATTACTAGTGGGAATCGATTAAGCGTACTCAACCTGCCGCACTGAAGATGTCTTGGGAGAAGTTCCAAGAGCTGTTCAATGACAAATACTTTCCCTAAAGTGTTCGTCACATGAAGAAGGTGGAGTTCATCAAATTGGAGCAGAATAATATGACCGTGTCGCAGTATGAGGCTAAATTTGCTGAGTTGTCCCGGTTTGCGTCCCACTTGGTGGATAATGAAGAGCGAATGACGTGAATGTTTTTGCGAGGTTTGAAACCTGAGATACGTCAACATCTTATTTCTCATAAATTGTGTTTGTATTCAGATGTTGTGAATATGGCTCAGTTAGTGGAGCGCGATAACGAGTCAACGCAACCAAAAGAGAGCAGTCGGCAAAATGATAATACCAGTGAGAGCAGTCATCGAAGAGATGACAACAAGCGTGGAGGGAATCAACAGGCTAGAAATGGTAATCACTTCGGTGGTAATCAGGGCCAAAACAATAAGAATGGTCATTTCAAGAAGAGGAGATTCAACAATGATGGAAAGACGTCAGCACCAGCACCCGTTGTTAAGGAAGGAGAACGACCACCTATCATATATTTCAAATGCAGAGGGGAGGGGCACATCAGTCCAAACTGCGCGATGCCTTCTAAAGCATGTTATAATTGTGGAAGAGAAGGTCATTTAGCTCGATTTTGTCGTTTACCAAAAATAAGTTCAGCCAAGATGGAGACACCAAAGGTCGTCCCATAAAAGTCAAAACCGGTAGTGCAAGGGAGAGCGTTTGTTGTGACCTCCCAGAAAGCAAGGAACCCGAATGAGGTCATCACGGGTAAGCTTATCATAAACTCTAACGAAGTCTATACTTTATTTGATACCGGTTCTACCCATTCTTTTATTTCTCCTACTTGCGCTCATCGATTAAATTTGACTCCGGAGAAATTAGACTTTGATTTATCTGTTGAAACTCCATTGGGAGAAACCTTTATTACATCCACGGTTTATAAGTCTTGTTTGGTTCAAGTTGGTACCCACACATTACCTGTCGATCTGATTTCATTAAAAATACTTACATTTGACGTGATTCTAGGGATTGATTGGTTAACTACTCATCATGCAAAAATTGATTATTTTCGTAAGGTTGTTAGCTTTCATATTCCTAATCGACCTATTATGCGAATTCAAGCAACCAAACCATTAAAATCAATCGCTGTCATCTCAAGCCATAAAGCTATTCGTTTATTGAAAAACGGATGTCAAGCTTTCTTAGCTCATGTCACGGATCTAAACAAAAATATGTCAGTTTTGAATGATATTTCTATTGTTAATAAATTTCCCGACGTATTCCCTGAAGAACTTCCTGGCCTACCCCCAGAGCGTGAAATTGAATTTTGTATCGACCTTGAACCCGGTACAAAACCCATTTCCAAAGCCCCATATCGAATGGCTCCTATTGAACTTCAGGAGTTAAAGATTCAACTGCAGGAATTGTTAGACATTGGCTTTATTCGTCCCAGTACTTCTCCTTGGGGTGTTCCTATGCTATTCGTGAAGAAGAAAGATGGAAGTATGCGACTTTGTATTGATTATCGGGAGTTGAATCATGTCACCATAAAAAACAGGTACCCATTGCCACGTATTGATGACCTGTTTGACCAGTTGCAAGGAGCACAATTCTTTTCAAAGATCGATTTTCGTTCTGGATATCATCAGCTGAAGGTTAGAACTGAGGATATTCCAAAGACGGCTTTCAGAACTCGGTACGGGCATTATGAATTCTTAGTCATGTCCTTTGGATTGACTAATGCTCCTGCTGCCTTCATGGATATGATGAACCGGGTATTCAAGGAATATTTAGATCATTTTGTGGTCGTCTTTATTGATGACATCCTTATTTATTCCAAAAGTCGTGAAGATCATGAGCAACACTTGAGGCTGGTACTCCAAAAGCTTCGTGAATACAAGCTTTATGCCAAGTTGAAGAAATGCGAGTTCTGGTTGGAGGAGGTAGCATTCCTTGGGCACGTAGTATCAAGTCGTGGAATATCGGTTGACCCTGCAAAGATTGAAGCTATTCAAAGTTGGGAGCAACCTAAATCAGTGACCGAAGTACGTAGCTTTCTTGGTTTAGCTGGTTATTATCGGAGATTCGTGGAAGGATTTTCTCGAATCGCTACTCCATTAACTCAGCTGACTCGGAAAGATACAAAGTTCAGTTGGAGCGAAGAATGTGAGAAGAGTTTTCAAGAACTCAAGAGGAGACTCATTTCAACACCTGTTCTAACAATACCATCTGGCTCGGAGGGATTTGTCATCTACAGTGATGCTTCGAGCAAAGGGTTGGGATGCATTCTCATGCAACATGGAAAAGTCATAGCCTATGCATCAAGACAACTCAAGGAATATGAGAGGAATTATCCTACTCATGATCTAGAGTTGGCAGCTGTTGTCTTTGCACTTAAAATTTGGAGGCATTACTTGTATGGGGAGAAGGTGGAGATCTTTACAGATCATAAAAGCCTCAAATATTTCTTCATTCAAAAGGAATTCAACATGCGACAACGACGTTGGCTTGAACTGTTGAAAGATTATGATTATACCATTCAATACCATCCTGAAAAAGCGAACGTGGTAGCTGACGCATTGAGTAGAAGATCATATGCAAGTACGAGTACGATATTATCAACACAAAGGCCCATTTTGTGTGACTTGCAAAGGATGGAGATAGAGTTAAAGACTCCAGGGACCCATGTGATGATGACGAATATACGAGTAGAACCAACTTTAATCGATAAAGTTAAAGCTACTCAAGCTACAGACCTGGAGCTGATGCGTATGAGGAAGAAAGTGCAAGAAGGTGCTATGCCGGAAGCAAGAATCGATGAAGAAGGAATACTTCGAGTCAACTCCAGACTTTGTGTTCCTAACAACCCTGATTTAAAGTATGAAATCATGATGGAGGCGCACAACACACCGTTTGCAATCCATCCTGGAAGTACCAAAATGTATCATGAACTTCGTCATATATTTTGGTGGAGCAATATGAAGAGAGAGATAGCGCTGTTTATCTCAAGGTGTTTAACTTGTCAACGAGTCAAAGCGGAGCATCAAGTACCAAAAGTTCCATTGCAACCACTTGAAATTCCAAAATGGAAGTGGGAGCACATTATCATGGATTTCGTTACCGGTCTTCCTAGGGTTTCTCAAGGTATTGATGCGATTTGGGTCATTATTGATAGATTGACCAAGTCTGCTCATTTCTTACCGATACGAGAAACTTATACACTTGAACGTCTTGCTCGTATGTACATAAACGAGATTGTAAGACTGCATGGTATGCTAGTATTCATAGTTTCTGATCGAGACCCAAGATTCACTTCACGATTTTGGGTTAGTTTACAAAAAGCTATGGGCACAGATTTATGATTTAGTTCGGCATATCATCCTCAGACGGACGAACAATCAGAGAGGACTATTCAAACTCTAGAAGATTTATTAAGACTCTGTGTCCTTGACTTCAAGGGAAGTTGGGACAAGATTTATTAAGACTCTGTGTCCTTGACTTTAAAAGATTTTTCTTTAAATATGGACCGTCAGATTAAAGTAATCAATCTGGACCGTTCATGGATTAGTTACTATGCATTCTATTTTTCTATAAATAGCAGCTCATTCCTTCATTATTTTTTACGAATTCACTGAATTCTAGAGAGAGAAACTATAGAGAAAAACTATAGAGAGAGAGAAGAAGAGTATTCTGCTACTTAACTATTTCCTTATCTTAGCTCTTCTTTAAAACGGTAAGGGGTGTTATTCTTTCTTATTAATGAAGAGAACTGTTGTTATTCTATTTCTTATTATTATGTTAAAATAACCTGTATACGTGGTCTACCCTATACTTGGTGACATTCTTCTGTTATTCTGTTGGAACATCCTGTTTGTGTGTTTTATACCGGACCTGGTTCCGTCTTTATTATTATTCTGTTGGAACATCCTGTTTGTGTATTTTATACCGGACCTGGTTCCGTCTTTATTATTATTCTGTTGGAACATCATGTCTGTGTGTTTTACACCGAACCTGGTTCCGTCTTTATTATTATTCTGTTGGAATATCCTGTCTGTGCGTTTTACGCCAGACCTGCTTCCATTATTTATTATTCTATTGGAATAACCTGTCTGTGCGGTCTATCGCATGCATGGTGATTTCTTTTGTTATTCCATTCTTTATTATACTCAGTTGGTTAAGTTTTGACTTCTATACTCCATAAAATTTGTGGAATATCCTTGATAATTGCGTTTCATCCAGTATCTTTTCATGAAAATATTCTTCTAAGCATTCTTGAATTTTACTCCACAAAGCAGTATCATGTTGACAATTTGGACGTTGTTAATTCTTGGATAAATTAATTCTTGAACTTGTTTTATTGAATTCTTATATTATTGTCATCATCCTCATGTTTATAAAATGTTAAAAGTCATCTGTGGCCTGTAGTGCATAGATGGACTTGGTATGATTATGACCAGGGATTATTCGGTATAATCATGATCGTAATGTTACAAATGATGTGGTAAAAGTCCTCATTGGCCCGTAGTGCGTTGATGGACAGTTGTTGGCATGATCATGACCATTAATGAATACACGAATATCCTTGACCGTAGTGCAGGGTGATTCGATGATGTGGATTATTTTATTAAGCTGAGTCCCAGCGATCACAGTGTTGAAAAACCTTTTAAATCATAAAAGATAGTAGAGTTTATTTTCTACTTGACTCTTTTAATGGATTGCTTGTTCCGCTGCAGTTAAACTTGATGTCTATTATATTTTATCAGTTTAACATTGTTGAAGGCTAATGATAATTTATTCTGCATTATCTTAGTCATAATATTTCTTACGGGGCTAGTTGAGCTCACCCTTTCTTTCACTGTTCTCTTCAGGAAATGAGAACGTAGCTGGGGCAAGTCGGGGAACGGAGTGATGGTCCGAATGATAGTAGTAGTTAGTAGTCATCACTATTCTATGTAATAGTGTGTTAATAAATGTAATGAGGACTCCTTTTGAGTATGAATACTCTCTAGAAGATAATATTTGTATTCAAACTCACAGTTTATGTTTTGTCGTATTGTACACGACAGTTGTATTAGTAAGTTATATTTATATTCTGTACTATGTATCTGACGACCCAAGATGGGTGATGTATACCTAATTTTGGGGGTGTCACACAACTCATCGATGCAACTTCGAGATATGCTTTACTTAGCTTTATGGATGCTTTTTTAAGGTATCATCATATTTCTATGTGCAAAGAAGACATCCCTAAGATAGCATTCATTACTCATCGGTCGGTGTATGCATACAAGAAGATGACCTTCTTGTTGAACGCAGGTGCTACGTATCAGAGGATGATGAATTTTGTGTTCACAAGGCAACTGGGAAGGAATATAGAAGTTTATGTTGATGACATGATTGTCAAAAGCATGACAGTTCAATGTCATCTAGATGACTTGGAGGAATGTTTTAAAATGGTACGTCGTTATAATTTAAAGCTGAATACGACCAAATGTACCTTCAGATTGGGAGCAGGTAAATTTTTGAGTTATCTGGTTAGTAAAAGGGGTATAGAGGCAAATTCAAAAAAAATTCAGGCTATTATGAACATGAAGTCCCTTCAGTCCTATAAAGATGTACAGCATTTGACGGGTAGGATAGCAGCTTTTAGGAGATTCATGTCCAGATCAGTAGAAAGGTGTCTGCCATTCTTTGCAACATTGAAAGGACCGAAGAATGCTTAGACATTTCAGTGGACTTTGGAGTCCAAAGATGCTTTCCAAGGAATCAAGAAGTATTTGTTTTCGGCGCCTTTGTTGGTAAAGCCAGTTCCTGCTGAGCCCTTGTACTTATATTTGGCGGCAAGTTTGTTGGTAGTAGGAGCAGTGTTGGTGCGGGAGATTGGGGGATAAACAGCACCTAGTTTACTACGTAAGCCATGCCCTACGGGACACAGAGATAAGGCATCCGAACCTTGAGAAGTTTGCCTTTGCTTTGGTAATAGCTAGCCGAAAGCTTCGACAATACTTCCAAGGTCGGTTAATAATAGTATACACCGATCAGCCACTAAAGAAGGTGCTGGGTAAGCTAGAAGTTTCGGGGAGACTCGTAGCATGGACAATAGAGTTGTCTCAATTCTTTTTAGAGTATGTTCCTTAGACCACTATTAAAGGTCAGGCTTTGGCTGATTTTGTGGTTGAATATTCGTTTTTCGAAGCTGACGATAGTTTGGGAGAAGCTGAAGGGACTGAGAAGGCAGTTGTCGTACTTCAGCAGGGGCAAAGCTCATGGACATTGTACGCTGATGGGTCTTTTACTTCGGATATCAGCGGTGCTGGAATTATATTGACGAGTCCGGAGGGATTTAAAGTGCAGCAGGCTATCCGATTTGGGTTCAGAGCAACAAACAATGAGGCAGAGTACTAGGCTATATTAGCAGGGTTACAGTTAGTAAAGAGTCTGAAAGTTTAGAGTTTAATCATCTACAGTGACTCTAAGTTGATTATTAAGCAAGCTTCTGAGGAATATAAAGCTCGGGGTTTTAGAATGGTCAAATATCTGGCATAGTTAAAAAATTAGCTTCGGTATTTCAATTCTTACGAGTTTCAGGGGGTCGATTGGAATGATAATTCAATTGTCGATTCGCTATCGAAGTTAGTTACTACTGAAGTGAGTACTTTTGATGGCTCAATGTATTTAGAAACTTTGCAACATCCTAATATCCAACATAAAGCTGTGATGTGTGTAGAGCGCTCCAATTGTTGGATGACTCCATATTTGGAGTATCTAGCAGATGGCGTGCTACCTTCGGATCAGATGTTGGCCAAGAAAGTCAAGTATAAAAATGCAAACTTTGTGTTTATTGATGGAGATCATTTTCGAAGGGCTTACTCATCTCCACTTTTGAAGTGTTTGGTTCCTTCTGAAGCTGATTATGTCCTTCGGGAGGTGCATGAAGGAATTTATGGTGACCATATGGCTGCAAAATCATTAACGTACAAGGTGCTTCGACAGGGATATTAATGGCCAACTATCTTCACAAAGATTACTGAATAAGTGAAAAAGTGCCAAAAATGTTAGTTGAATAGTCCGATCCCACATCAGCCACCAGAAGAGCTATACTCGATTTTATCTTCTATACCTTTTGCTGTCTAGAGGGTAGATATACTGGGTCCACTGCCGAAAGCAAAAAGGGTAGGTTAGTTTTGTTATAGTAACAATTGATTATATGACTAAGTGGGTAGAGACGAAGCCACTTGCAAAGATCATAGAGCAGGAATGTTTAAAGTTTCTGAAAGAATCTGTAGTATTTCGCTTCGATATTCCCATGGTGGTGATCTCGGATAATGGATGCCAGTTTGTGGGCTCAAAGTTTGAAGCATTTTTAAAGGAGTTGGGAATTCAACATAGAAGAACCTCGGTTGCTCATCCACAATCGAATGGGCAAGTTGAGGTAACTAATAGAACGCTCCTAAATGGAATAAAGAGAAGACTGGATCAAGCAAAAGGTAGATGGCCTGAAGAACTACTCAGCGTGCTATGGGCATATAGAACTACATCGAGGACTACAACTAGGGACTCACCTTTTAGGCTGGCGTATGGGTCAGATGCATTGGTTCTAGTTGAGATTGGGTCAATAAGTCTTCGGGTCAGCCAGTTCTGGGAGGTGTATAATGATAAGGGGCTGAAAGCCAACTTGGATTTGCTTGAAGAAGTCAGGGAAGCAGCCTTGGTAAAGTTGGCAGTGTATCAGCGACGTGCGGCTAAGCACTATATTAAAGGGGTGAAGCTTCGAAGATTTAAAGTGGGAGATTTTGTTCTAAGGGAAGTTGAAGCTTCTACGCCTCATAATTTGGGAAAGCTGATGCCGAACTGGGAAGGTCCTTATGAGGTTATTAAAGTACCAAAGCCAGGGACTTACCGGTTGCGGGCATTAGATGGGTCTGAAATAAAGAATACTTGGCATGCTGGAAGGCTTTAGAGGTATTTTCAGTAGGGCCAGTGTCAATGTACAGAAGTTTGTAATTACACCAACGATTATCATCAATAATAGAAGGTTTTTTCCTCCAATATCTCCAATTTCTCCAAATATCTCTAGTAATGGTTTATCTCATGGTTGTTTGGGGGTTTGATGACCTATTCCTCCTATCAGGCGGTGAACAGGGTCCAGATTCAACCTATTGATGGCGAATTGGATTTTTTGGTGGTTTGGTGACCTGTTCATCCTTTAGGTGTTGAATAGGATCCAGATTCGGCCTGTTGATGGCGAACTAGATTTAATGGATGTTTGGGGGTTCGGTGACCTATTCCTCCTATCAGGCGGTGAACAGGGTCCAGATTCGACCTATTGATGATGAACTGGATTTTTTAGTGGTTTGGTAACCTGTTCATCCTTTATGTGTTGAATAGGATCCAAATTCGGCCTGTCGATGGTGAACTGGATTTTATGGGGGTTCGGTTGGATCTATTCGTCCTGAAGAGTGCGAATTGGATTGCTGATGATCTGTTTCATACTTCGATAATGAATAAGTATTGCTTTACATTATTACCTGATTTTATTTGAAGTGTTGAGTTCAGATTACATTATTATTTGATTTTATTTGAAGTATTGAGTTCAGATAATATAATTGCTTGATTATGTGCTAACAGTTCAAGATTAAGTTTAAAAAGGAGTAATAAGGGAAGAAACTGATAACATTTCATTAAAATAGAGAAATAATTACAAAATGTTGATAAATTTTTATAAAGTTTCTAAGGCTAAGGGGTGAGGAAGATCGACTTCAGGCGTTATCCTAGTCTTTGTCTTTGGATTCTGAGTAGACTGTTGGGTTCAGAGAGGCTGCAGCGAGCTTCGCCTTGCCTTTGCTTCGGGCTGTTTCATAACCCTCAGCATACATCTGAACTATTTCGTTGGTCAGCTCAGGTGACTTGCGGTATTCGGTTTGTATTTGTTTGCGGAGTTCTTCTGTAAGTCGGGGACCTAAAGCTTTGAGTTCTCAAAGTTCGGTTTCAATTTTAAATTGAATGGTCCCATGTCGTTCTTCGGAGACTTAGACCTCGTTAATTTGTATTGCTAAGCTTTGGTTCGCCTTAGCAAGAGCTTCATTTTTTCGAACCAAATCTATATTTACTTCGGTGGTGGTTCGTTGAAGAGCTTTGATTGTTTCTAATTGTTCTTTAGTCTTATCAAGGTCTTTTCGGAGGCACTCGACATTCCACTTGGCATCTCCATGTTGACTTTTTTCCTTTGCCAGAGCATACTTTAGAATAGCGTTCTCCTTTCGGGCGGCATCCTCTTCGGCTTCAATTTCTTTATATCTTTGGTGGAGGCGCCCGAAGATACCATTTGCTTACAGATATTCAGAGTTAATCAATGAATTTCAAGTAGATATACATGAATACACATAGATAAGTCAATGGCAACTTACTCTGGCTTGGTGCATCATGCCAGCTTTAATTAGATCCATGATGGAGCTGTTGACAAAATGATGGTCATCAGTATCGCGTACGAAGGTATCGTACAGATGAAAAGGAAAGTCTTCATTTAATTCTGGCCATAAGGTGGGATATGCCACGGCTTCGGATCTGGCCTCAGAAGTGGATGGTCGTGGAGGTGAAGGTATTTTTTGTACAGGTGGAGGCGGGGTATGGGTTGTTGAAGGTTCGGGTGTTGATGTTGGTTGGTCGTCGGAAGTATGTTTTCTTTTATGAACAAGGGGAGAAGCGGGTACAACATATTCTTCTTGCTCTAATTCAGGTTCATCAATTTCTATTGGTTCGACAGGAGGAGGAGGGGCTTCTGTGGAAGGTGCTCTGAGTTCTTCAGTAGATAGGGGGTTATGTTGGCTCTTCTCTTCTTGGTGCGAAGGATTCGGGTACGTTCGGCTATGGACATATCTAAGAGGCTTTCATTCAAGGATGGAACAGGTACATGCTTTGGTTTTCTAACAACTTGTTTTTTCCTACGAGGATGGCTCGTTTCTTCAGTGGGAGTTGGTTTGGTGGTTTGTGCTTCAGAGGTTTGGGTTTCCGAAGTTCGAGGTTCAATATTCTGGGGATCAGTAGGGGTTTAGGAAGATTTACTAGAAAGGATTTTTTCCAAATCCTTTCGGTCTATAGAAGTAGGCTTGATGAGAGATACTGAAGCAGATAAAAACATTATTTCAGAATAGTTACAAAAGAAGAAGTTAAAAATTATACAGTAATTGAGTTCGGGACTTACGTTTGTGATCATACAACCACACTTGTTTTCTTAGGAGTCCAAAGCTCCACTCCTTCATCGGGATCTTCTCTATAAGCTTTATCATTTCATCTACCCATTCTTCCCGGATGTCGCCGAAGTCTGCAGATAGGCATTCGACAGTAGTTCAATCTGGGATGGAAGATAGTTTAAGTTCTTTAACGAAAAACCACTCCTTATGCCACCCTTTGTTACTTGAAGGAGTATCTATTAAGGAACGCCTCTCAAAATTCTCATTAGGCTTCGGGGATTGTTTGCTCAGCACCTTGAAACCTTTTTCTCGAGATTTATTAGCAGCATAGATAGAGAAAAAGAAGTCAAGAGTAGGATCAATTCCTAACTCGTGATAGAACGCAATGAAAGTGAGAACATGGATGTAAGAATTGGGAACCAATTGGGTGAATCCGACACCCACAAACCCTAAAAGGGTAACGAGGAAAGCATGAAGGGGAAAATGAACCCCTTTCTCCAGGGTCGTGAGGGAAATGACAGTCCAACCCTCGGGACGTGATAAGTAGGTTTTATACCTACTTTTCCGGTATCTATTACTTGAATTAGTTGTTTAAACCTATGTTTCGTAGTTACTTTGCATGCATTATGTGTGAATTTCATACATGTTATGTTATTTTGTAGGCTATGACACAACATTGGCATAAGGAAGCAAGGAAAAGAAATTCAAACATCTTTTGGACTAAAATATGCAAGTAAATGCAAGAAGGGAAGATTGCAGGGCTTTTAACACCAAGTTGGATGCATGTTCATGGCTTGGAACTTGGATTTTATTGTAGATATACTTCTTAGCTTTCCGGAACATCTTGAATCATCCCAACCGGAGCTCGGATGCGAGAGTTATGGCCTTTTTATCAACAAAGATCAAAGCTCGAAGTTGTCCTGCTTGCAGTTTACATAGCATCTACTTCAAGCCTGATTTCGATCTTGATCCAGCCAGAATCTGTCAATTCTCAAAGAATGAAAGTTGTAGATCTCGTCGATATCTTCGATTTGATAGGTGGAAGGCCCCGTAACTCCTAGCGGATCAAAAGTTATGCCTATTTTACCAAAGGACATCGCAGTAGAAAACATAGCGGCGCGGGGCACACCGGGCCAGCAGATTCTCTGCTACAGTAGCGCGGGGCGCACCTAAAATAGCCTAGGAATGGCGCGAGGCACGCCGATCGGCGGGAAAATAGCTAATTTGGTTGTTATGTTGTCCAATTTAAGCTAGAATAGGATTCTTAGTTGCCTAACTTGCTAGGGTGTCCATTAGAACTATAAATATTTAATTTTAACTTGGATTGAGAGGCTAGTTTTGGAGGATTCCATTAGATTAGATTAGAGTAGATTAGGATCAAAACCCTAGTTCTTATGAGATTTGGAGATTGAAGCAACTTGGAGACTATTGAAGATCAAGAGCAGTAGCTTGAGGAAGATGGAGATTTGCTGACAACAGATTCAATTCTTTTCCTTAATCTTATTTTTGTCTTTTAATGTGTATTCAAGTGTGGATTCTTAGTTTTAATTCAATGAACTAATTTTTTGTTTGAGATTACAATGGATCTTATTGTGTAATTTATTTTAATATGCTTCGCTATCAATTATTATGTTCTATCGTGAGAATTGTCTATTGTGGTTTGGACTTAATTTTTTAATTGATTGGCCATCAATTACCGTGATAATCTATATGAACTCGAGAGATAAAGTTTAGATTTAGATCTGATTATGATAGCATGTGTTTGTTATTTCTGCATAGATGGAATTCATGATTCGTGTTTAGGATAGAGATATGCCTTTACGCCATATGTAATCTTATAGAGAACTTATGCTTTAAATCCTTTTTAATTATAATTCACATAGAGATATAGTGGATTAGTTAATTAGGGTGTCTTGCTTAATTCTATCATATGTGGATTTAAGTGAGTATGAGCATTATGCATCGAGAGGTGGTTTTATCTGCTTTAGTGTTCTTGATTAACAATTTAGGATAGAGAATAATTGATGAGAAGTGTGTTAACTTAAATGAAGCAATAAGTGATGTTGTGATTTTATATCTCCGTAATCTTAATTTAACTAGTGGAATTTAATAGTAGTTTAATTATGTAATTTGAAATTCATTCGTTTAGATAAGACTGAGTTGGTTACGGGTTAGTACTTGGTGATTTTTTTTAAACAATTTCTCGTGGGAACGATACTCTACTTACACTTTATTACTTGTTGACCACGTATACTTGCGTGTTGTGCGTAATTAGATTTTACCCAACAAGTTTTTGGAGCCGTTGCCGGAGAATTAGTTTAATATTTTTTTTTTGCCAATATTAGCTTCAATCAAATTAGTCTTAATTTAAACATTTTTTTTCTTTTTATTTAATTCTCTCCCTATTTTTCTTTCTTTTCAGGTACCATGGATGGATGCAATTATCAATGGCCATACACAAATATGACTCCACCAAGGAACACACGAATTGATGGATTCAATGCATTTTTTTGCATTGTCAGCACAGATTGAGACACTTTCGAGGAAATTGGACGCATTTGCAGCACAACGTCGTCAAAGTGTGGCGGTTACTTGTAAATATTGTGCTGGTAATCATCCTAGTCATCAATGCACCGTCAGTTTTGAGCCGGTACCATATAGTGGTGAATACCTCAACAACTATGCTGAGCCTAACTATCACCAAGATTGGGGGTATCACCCGAATTCTTCAGGGAGCTACATTTATGATTGTGATAACTCGAGAATGTAGAAAATTTTAAAATCATAATTGATTGATTTAAGGTTCAATATTAGAACCTAGACAGAAAAATAGTGTATGCGTTTGATATTTTTGGGAAGGAATTTTGAGGATTTCAAAATTCTGTGAAGAATTTAGGTAATTATTCAGGATTAAGTGTATACATGAATATGTTCTGTGTATATGGTCATTTATGTGTTCAGAATGTGGTTAAGGGTCAAGGTTTGACCAGATAAATTTTATTAGTGTCAAACCCTAAGTATATATTAAGAACGTCAACGTTCAGTTAGAAAACCCTAACGTCGGATAAGAAACCTTAGAAACTGGTTCTGAAACCCTAATTTTAGTTCCGAGAATCCAAAACCCTAATTCAGTGTATGAAACCCCAATTTGGGAATGCGGATGTTAGTATAAGGTTTAACGTTATTAAATATAACCTAATTAGGGAAAACCCTAGAGATTAACTGAAAACCCTAATTGATTTAGAAAATCCTAATTTTTGGATTTGAAACCCTAATTTATAATTAGGAAAAACCTAAGTGTTAATTTAATACTTTTAATGTTAATTAGGAAATATAAATCCTAATTTTCAAGTTATTAGTAATTAGAAAACCCTAATCTAAATAGGAAACCTAATTTCTAAAATAGAAAGATTATTTTTTTCAATTTAAAACCCTAATTCGTGGGTTATAAATCTTAATGACCAATTATGACCCTAATTGCTAAATTAGCAATTTTAATTAGGAATAATAATCCTAATTAGCAAGTTTGATTTATGATTAGGAAATCTTAATATAGTTATAGAATCCTAATTATAATTTAGAAATATTAATTTCTATTTTTAGAAAACCTAATTTTGGAAATTCTAGAAATTGATTTTTAGAACCTTAGGTTTTAACCCTAAGGTTAAACCCTAAGGGTTAGCCAAATGTCAAAAGTGCCATTAAAATAAAAATCAAAATGACTAAAGTACCCTTTGTGCATTATTTATATTGTTACTTGTAGATCTAACCTTAAAGGAGTTGGGGAACAAACCCTAAGCCATAGCATATGCCTATTATCCTCCAAGATCAGTCAACAAGTGCCACCTGCACATATAGATACATGAATCTAACAAGATTAAAAACTTAAGTAAGTAACAACCTTACTTTATTTTTCATTCTTGTCCAACCCATTCTCTCACTAGAATTTTGAGATTTAGAGAGAGAAAGAGAAGCTAAGCCTTAATCAGTTCATAGCAAGCCAACATCAGAATCAAAAGTCAGAAATCAAAGGATTTAAGCATAAGAGGTATAAACCCTAAATCATGTGATCTTGTGTTAATGTTGTTGTTTGTTGTTTAGTTATGTGTTAAAAGGTGCCTTTTAGTGATCTGGGTTGCTAGAACACAGATCCATAACATCAAAGTGCTCGAAATAACATTTTCTGGAAATATGGAAAAATGTTGAAATATGGCCTGACAGCCATATGTCAGGGCTCATAGATCTCTATGTGTTAGGTTTTAGTGGTGTTTGATGTTATAGAACTGGTCTTTGTAGTAAGGGCTTTAATCTGGGACTTGAAGCAAGCCCATATCATTTTAGAATTCAAGATATGATCGGTCAAAGTTCGTTGACCGAGCACAAAAAATTGAATCTGGGCAACCTAGAATTTTTCCAGGTGGTCTGACAATATTTTCGAGGCTTTGATCTTACTTTTGTTAAGTGTGTTAGCCATGTTTTTGTATTTAAGTTGTTCTCTGACATGTAGGCTTCATATGTATGCATCTAGAACCCCAAGATAATACACTGAATCAAAGATAGGATGGGTCAAAGTAGGGTTGACCGGCTGTTTTTGCAGATTTCTGGAAAACCCAGAAATCTTCATGTGCAAAATTTCTGACATGGTTTGACTAGCATGGATCTTGCATGTGTTATGATTTTAGACTAAAATGATAGCATTTTGTTGTACCCTGACATCTCCTCTGCATGTTTGAACCTTTATATCATAAATTGAAAGTCCAAATTGTAAGATATAATGAGTTGAATATAGCACCTTTGACTGTTCTTCATTTTCTGGAAAACCCATAAATGAAGAACAGTGTTGTCAGATTGTTTGGAAGCTTCGATCTCACTGATCTGATGTGTTATGGACATGAACTAGGTTTTGTGTTGTAGTGTTACATAAGTACTACAACTTTATCACAAAATCCAACCCAGAAATCAAAAGGAACATAGAATTAAAGTTGGTCAAAGTGAGTACTGTAGACATTCAAAATTTTCTGTACACCTATCACTAACATTGTAGGAGGATAGATTCGTCTTTCAAGATGGAGCCCTGGAAGACAGTTCATATCCAGTCTGGATACTACCGAAAGTTCAGCATCAACCCCGGAGTACACACCGGGAGTAACAAATCTAACCTCGAAGATAACCCCGAGGCATGCAGATCTAATACCGGAACACACATCGGAGAAGACCGATTAATCTCGGAGATAACCCCGAGGTATCCAGTCTCGGTCCTAACCATGGGAATAGCTACCAACCTTGGCGATAACCCCAAGGAATGCAGTTCCGGTGATAACCCCGGAAATGCTTGTTTCAAATGTAAGCAGCTTCAATCTCGGCGCTCACAACGAGATACTCAGTACCAACCCGGATATAACACCGGGAGGACAGGCACACCTCAGAGATGACACTGAGGACCTTCAACCATTGCAGCAGTCCAATCTCAGAGATAACCCTGAGCAACGTCTGCTTTATCAGCCCAAACCGGAGATAACCCCGGTGAGGGGCTAAGTCGTCATCTCGCCACCATGACGCCACATCACGTCGTCTCAACATTTCAGACATATATTTCTACACAGCAATGTCCCACAAAAGCTCAGAAGAACCAATCTCGAGTGACTATTGCGCAGGATAACAGATAGAATTTGAAGCTGAAGACCGGAGGGCATCGTCCCATCTTTATGACTTTGTACAACCTTTAATCCCTTGTCATTGTGTAACTCTCGACAACGGAGGTCCGAAATAGGTCCTATATACCTCAGTCGGATGCCCGGATTGCAATTCTGAAAGTTCGAGTGGACGTCACGTTGCCCGCGTGCACGTACTATGAGACGACGCGACCCGTAAAACCCGGGGCAACTTGGGTAACCTCTGGTACACCTGCGGCTCCAGCCGTAGGTACACCTGCGGCTCCACACTCTATAAATAGAGGGCTTGGGGTGGCCATTTTAAGAAGAGAAAGAGCGAGGAAGCCCTGTCCAATTTGCTCCGTACTTGCAATATACTTAGTGCTTTCCCATTTTAAACACCTGTGAGCTCACATATAGCAATTTTTGTACCTAAAAAAGTCAGTGTTTATCTACTTTAAAGATATAGATGTCTTCTTTGGCAGCCCACTGTAAGCCTTCTTACACACTTTAAAGTTTTCTCTTCATCTTTGTACACACCCTTCTTTAAGTTAAGAGTCGTGTTGCGTTTGTTTGCCCGAACTTCGGTCCGTAGTTTTATTTCAGTTTGTATATACATATATATTTATATATATGGACTAACATTATCGAGTTATGCCTCGATTGAGCCTAGACTTCGGTCTGGAGCGTTTACTTGCTTTTGTAAATATATATATATATATATATATATATATATATATATTATATATTAACTGTTGTCGGACTTTGTTCGATGAGCCTGGATTTTACTTCCGGTGCGTTTATTGCTTTAATATATATATATATATACTTATATATATTAATTGTTGTCGAACTTTGTCCGATGAGCCTGAATTTTATATTCGGTGCGTTTATCGTTTATATATATATACATTTCGTCCCACTTGGAGTTTACTTCGTGGTGGTTGACCGTTTTTACTGCTTTCTATACATTTCGTCCCGCCTGGAGTTTTCTCAGTGGCGGTTGATAGCTTTTACAGCTTTATTTACATTTTTGATCTCCCATGGAGGTGCTTCGTGGTTGGTGATCATGTCTGTATATATATATTTACGGCTTTTATATATATACCTGCTTACTGCGTTTATATCAATTGCGGCATCATGTGAGCCTAGGAATCATGTGATCACAGATTCAGTCCACTAAATCTAGATTCGGTTCCTGTAATGGACCTTTTCAGCTATAAGCAGCTTGTAAATTTATCTGCGATGTCTGAATTACCTTAGATGGTTTTCATACCCACGAGGAGTTCAACACCTTTTGTACATTATTTTCATACAGATGCCTCACATCTGTAAAATAAAATTAATCCAGCCGAATACGGAATAAAATGGAAGTATCAATGGCCTCAATTACTATTGAGCACAAGGGTTTGAAAAACCTCTTTTCTAAAACATCATTGCTATATCTTGTTTAAAACTGAATTTTTACATAAATTCAAACCCTTTGTATATAGGTGCAAACGAGGCATAGCACTACTTCCAAATAACAGCACATTGACCCCCCCCACACACACACACATATTCAGATAATAGTTTCTTGAAAAGTGGCGGTCACCGTGGCAACACGGATGTCGGAGGGTGCCTAACACCTTCCCTCCGCATAAGCAAGTCCCCGGACCCTAATTGAATCTCGGTTTCACCGACCCGTTTAGCAGTGTCACATCACTGGGTTAATGTGCAAACCTTTTCTCGGTTGTGTTGGTACAACCAGTTAAAAAACTAACTGGCGACTTTTATAGTCCAACCGTCGACATTACACATGTCAGACTTTTTTCACTTGTTTTTTCAAACAAATCTCACATAAAAATGAGAACAAAAAAAAAAGAAGTAACGAAAAGGGACAAATAAAAATCCCGACGTCGACAGGTGGCGACTCTGCTGGGGACTCCAGTAAGAGGACTTAAGTCGCTACTACAATCTTTTCAAAACTATTATTTGCTTGTGTGTGGATGTTGCATTTACATTTATGATGAATGTGTACGAATGCATTTCCTTATTGCACTTAGTGTTTCGCACTATATCTGCTTGTGATATTAGTGCTTCACACATGTCATCATTTTCATACGGTGAGACGCGATGTATGTGAATGTATGTTGTATGGTCCCTCCATCAGGAGGCTATCCTGTCGGTGTTTGATTACTGAACTCGTAGGAAGACTAATTCCACAAGGCTCAGGAAAGGCACCACCCAAATTCGCTCCAGTTGAAAGACCAGATTTAATTCTCGTCGAGTAAATTGCGATAATGTGGGAACCTTCATGCCAAAAAGCTGCGAGAGTAACCTAAGATAGGTCAGCCTCTGATAAACCCAACACGGAGGAAAGTCTCTTCATGCTTTTGCATTACTTACAATATTCATGCCATATTCATGTAATGAGAGATATGGAGAAACGTGTATACACACATGTTTAAAATTGACATGCTATTATGAACAGCTAACATCCGTTTTTGTAGGATAAAATTCCTAAAATGAACACATCACATAGCATGTTAATTTACATTCCCTAAAGACTAAACTATGCAAGTCTTTCGTAGGGAATCCATCGGACCTACTACCCGGTCAAAATCTAAAAAGGCTGCGGGCCTACAATCGATTATGTCATCATCCGACCAGACTGACCTTAATCCAGTTTCTCATAAGGAATTCGACTGATTAAGCAAACAAATTACAAATTTGGCTGTTCTGCTTAAAGAACTACAACAATCTATGCAGGGTCCAAAAATACCCGTATATATTGAATCCTCTACATAAGGGGGAGCCCAGGTCGTTACAATACCTGAACTGCAGTTGGATACGACCAACAAAATTCATGATGACACCCATCTCACAAGAGATCCAGACACTGGTGACATCAAAAAGAAAGTTCTTCAGATGGAAGAAACCCTTCACGCTATCAAAGGAATTGGAGCACACGGGAGTATTTCATATGCTGACCTTTGTATATTCCCTGGTGTTCATTATCCGGAAAAGTTTAAAACTCCTGACTTCGAAAAATATGACGGGTTAGGAGATCCTTATACCCATTTGAAGGTATTCATTGGAGAACTTGGATCTTATGCAGAGGACGAGAAGCTCAGAATGCAGCTGTTCCAGAAAAGTCTACTGGAGAAGCCCGTTCATGGTATACCAGATTAGACAACTCCAAGATCCATAGCTGGGAAGAGCTAGCACACGCTTTCCTCACTCAATATAGCTTTCAGTCTCAAATGGCTCCTGACCGGTATCAGATTACCAAGGTCAAGAAACAATCTAATGAATCTTTTAGAGAGTATGCTCAAAGGTGGAGACGCCTGGCTGCCCAAGTTATTCCTTCCATGACAGAATCAGAAATGGTCATGACCTTTATAGACATACAAGAAGCTCCTTTCTATGAAAGAGTGTTAGTCGGCATCGGTAAACCATTTTCTAAAATGATCAAACACGGGGAGATGGCTGAGATGGGATTGAAGTCAGGAAAGATTCAAGACCTAGCTGCCCTTAAAGCTGTTGCTGAGCACATCCAGTCTGGAAATTATGAAAACAACCCCCGGAGGGTCCATAAAAAGAAAGAGGAAGATGTCTCCCTGATACTGCAGGGTCAAAGAGGCAATCGGAACATGCCTGTTCAAAGGAGAAGTTACATTCCCTTTCAAGCTCAGTCTTCAAATCCTCCATTGCCAAAAGGTGGAGAAGTCAAACGCCCTTGAGTGTTCACACCCATAGGGGACTCTCTTGAGAATATTCTCACTCTTCTGACAACACAGAAGAAAATCACGTATCTTCTTCCACCAACCAGCCCTAATAGACGAGGTTTCAATGCTGCTAAGAAATGTGCATATCATGCCGGGGCACCTGGACATGATACTCAAGATTGTTGGGCCTTGAAACACAAGATCCAAGACTTGATAGACAATGGGGAAATCGTGGTTACCATACCAGATCAACCTCATGTTCAAGACAACCCTCTTCCTCAACACAAAGAGGAATAAGTCAACATGATAAATTGGAGGAATGGACAGAGTTTCAATTTCAGTGGCGAGTCATCGCAAACCACCAAAGACGGTGTTGACAAATGGGATTATGCCAAGTTCCAATTCACGATAGAACGTAAGATGAAAGCTCTATGCAAATAGATCGATCAATTGGCAGAACTGGTGACCTACCAGCATCAAGTTACACGCCAATTAATAAGCCAGGAGCATGCTAGTCTCCTTCCTCTTGTCAGGAATATTCCTTCGTCACCTTCAGAAAGTGAAACTTTAGAGGACAAAGTGGCAAAGAGAGCGAATGCCAAAGCTCGTCGTGATTTTGCCAACAGAAGGGAATTCACACATCTGGGCCAACCCATGGAGGAAATCCTTTAGATGCTAATCAATGAAAGAAGGATCAATTCCCTTCTACCTCCATTCAACCCCCGTTTAGGACGGTATAATTCTGATGGAGTATGTCAATATCACTCCCATTCTCGCAGTCACAGTATAGAAGAATGCTGGGCACTCCGCCACCTTATCCAGAATCTCATTGACAGCGGTGTCCTGCAACTAGCAGACAATGATACTGTGCTACGTGGGAGTGAGAATATCTGTCAAGTGGAAGGGATTTATAGCAGTTATCTCTGTAGAGGCTGATGAAAATATCAAGCCACTCACTATACCAACTATTTAACTCAGAGGAAACAACAATACTTTAAAAGTGGCCTCTCTCGAGCCAATCAACTTACCATACAGAACACAATATCCTATTGTTAGCTTGCACACAGTTCTGTGGAATTATGGAGAAGGTGAAGGATCCACCTCATATACAACTGCTATAGTGTTGAAGGAGAATCCACTGTATCTTTCCCAACGGGTGATGAAATCTACTATCAAATCAAAGGGAAAAATACCCATGGAGAAGATTGAAAAATTCCTCTGCACCATGGGTCATCACAAAGCTAAGTTGGTTCTAAGCTTGATAGAAGCTGCACACTAGATTAATTTTGGACTTAGTACTAACTTCCGAGGATCACCGGAAGATCTTATTGAAGGTTTTAGAAGAAGCCTATCTACCAGAATCAGTGGATACAGAAAAGTTTCAACACTTGGTTGATCACATTTTCAACAACAATGTGATATCCTTCACTGATGACGATATACCGCCCGAAAGGACCGGTCATTTCAAGCCGTTACATATTGCGGTCTTATCCTCCGGATATATGCTGGTTGGAGTATTGATAGATGGAGGCTCATCTCTAAATATCTGTCCATACGCCACATTGTTAAAGATGAATGTTAATCTTAGCCGAATCCGGGGTAGCCATACGGTCATCAAAGCTTTTGACGGAGCCCGCCGAAATTCTGTCGGAGTAATTGAGCTGCCAATTGAAATTGGTCCCCATACATTCTGCATATCTTTCCAAGTGCTCAAGATAGATTTGGGATACAACCTGCTCTTGGGAAGACCGTGGATTCATATGGCTGGGGCAGTCCCCTCCACCCTTCATCAGAACTGAAATACATTATCAATAATAGCCTAGTCACGATCAACGCTGAACCGGAGTGTCCTCAACATTGGGACATGCCATTCATCAACGCTAATGCAGATGTTGAGCCGGTTAGTTTTCATGCCTTAGAAGTGAGCAATACTCAGTAACATGCTATTGGAACGACATTGCCCGTACCCAAGATCTTTGTCGAAGTAATGTTGGCTACTCAGGAAATGATGTCCTTGGGTCATCAGCCAGGACAAGGGCTGGGTAAAGATCACCAAGGTATTAAATACCCCCTTCAAGTAGCCAGGCAAACTGGGACAGCTGGACTAGGCTATTCTGCCAGTTCTAATCAGAGGAATCCTCATAAGTATTCTCAGATTCCTTCAGCTTCAACCACGAGGCGTTTATCTTCGCCTTCAAACTCTGAGTCCGCACAACCTTCTGTAAAGGTGCCAACTAACGTGATGGCTATGCTATTTCCCAAGCCAGTGTTGTTCAAAGCAAAAGAAATCTTTGTACCCAATCCCGCAGTGGAAGAAGAGAAACAAAGAATTAAGCAAAATGTTGTCCGGATAATGTCGGGCATATGCATCATCGTCCATGATGAGCATACAAACAGATACACCCCAGACGATGATTGCCCAGACGTATTGGCCATCATTTGGGAAGAGGAGGATGATAATAACTTCTCTATCAATGCAGTCCACCCGGACTTTATCTTTGCCAATTGGAGCAGCATTCCTTGCATTAGTCGACAAGGATAAAGTGGGCAGAAACTCTTTCTGCCCTATAGATATCATAACTGCTTACTTTTCTGTACAATATTAGCAGTTTATTTTGTTAGTACTTGCTAACACTGTGTATGATCAAAACGTTTTATATATACTAAGTGAAAGCATGTTTTGTTTCAGGATCCTGAATTTAGATGTGCCTGTACTTGCTGATACGGTGCTTCTTCTCCACAAGGATTGTACCTTTGATGTAGAGATGAATTCAGCCTTGATGGAAATACATGAGGACATTGAGGTGCCTCTAGAAATTCAAGAATGGGTCAAAGACAAACCTAAACCCAACCTTGATCAAACCACTTCCTTCAATCTTGGAACCTTAAAAAGCCCTAAGTTAATCCAGATTAGTTCAGACCTTACCCCAAACCAACGGAATGACATGGTTACGCTATTAACCCAATTCCAATATGTGTTTGCATGGTCTCATGAAGACATGGTGAGTTTGTCCATTGACATTGTTCTTCATCGCCTTCCCATTAAAGAGGGATTCAAGCCAGTCAAGCAGAAGCTTAGGTGATTGAAACCTGAGTGGAGTTTAAAGGTGAAAGAAGAAATTGTGAAACAATTTCAAGCTGGAATCATCATGGTGTCTACATATCCTGAGTGGATATCCAACATCGTGTCCGTGCCTAAACCTGGAAGAAAGGTGCAAGTTTGCGTGGATTACAGGGATTTGAACAAAGCTTGCCTTAAAGATAGCTTTCCTATGCTATCCATCCACATTCTCATTGACAATATTGCTCAATACAACATGTACTCCTTTGCTGACTGCTTTGCGGGGTACCATCAGATCATGGTTGCTGAGGAAGATCGTGAGAAAACTGCTTTCATCACTCCTTGGGGAACCTTTTGCTATAGACGGTTGTCATTCGGCCTCATCAATGCCGGAGCTACCTATCAACGAGCTATGATGACTCTCTTTCACGACTTAATGCACAAAGAGATAGAGATCTACGTGGATGACATCATTGTTAAGTCCCGAAAGGAGGATGACCACTTAGACCATCTCAAAAAGTTATTCAACAGGTTGCGCAAGTACAACTTGAAGTTGAATCCAGCCAAGTGCGCCTTTGGCGTTAAATCAGGAAAGTTACAAGGATTTCTAGTCAGCCATAAAGGGATTGAGCTGGATCCTACCAAAATCCAGGCCATTACAGAAATGCCCATTCCTCAGACAGAGAAGGAAATACGGAGATTTTTGGGAAGAATCAACTTCATTAGCAGGTTCATTTCTCAACTCACAGCAACCTGTGAGCCAATCTTCAAGCTGTTAAGGAAGAACTCCTCCATGAAATGGAATGACGAGTGCTAGAAAGCCTTCCTTACAATCAAAGAACAGCTAGTCAAAGCTCCCGTTTTGGTACCACCCAGAGATGATGCTCCTCTATTCATGTACCTGTCCGTAAGTGACAATGCCATGGGCTGCATGCTGGGACAGAAAGATGATAAAGGCTAAGAACGAGCTATCTATTATCTCAACAAAAGATTCAGCAGCAGTGAACACAAGTACACTCTGATTGAGAGGACTTATTGTGCTTTAGCATGGGCTTCCATGAGGTTACAGCATTACCTCCATGGTCACACAACCCATCTCATATCCCGCATGGATCCTCTCAAATACATGTTCAACAAACCCATGTTAAATTGCCGACTGTCCAGATGGCAGTTGATCCTACAATAATTTGACATCGTCTACGTGACTCAAAAGTCCATTAAAGGTCAAGGGATTGCGAATCAACTAGCCGCTTCACCTACAGGGGATTTCAAACCCTTAGAGACATACTTCCCCGATGAAGGGGTCATGACAGTTCAACAACACCATCAGTACAATACACTCCAAGCATGGAAGATGTATTTTGATGGAGCTGTTAATACGGAAGGTTCTGGAGCTGGAGCAGTTCTAGGATCCGGTACGGGGGAGCAGTATCCTGTCGCCGTCAAATTGCAGTTTATCAGCACCAACAATACAGCTGAGTATGAAGGCTGTCTCGTGGGGCTAAAACTGGCCCGTTCAATGGGCATCAGGCGGTTAACTGTCTTTGGAGATTCAGAGTTAGTGGTCAGACAATCCACGGGAATCTATCAAACTAAAGAGCTACATTTGCTGCCTTACCATCGGCAGGTTTTGAAGATGGCTTTGGAGTTCGAAGAAGTCTCCTTTATACATATTCCTCGTAGTAGGAATGATTTTGCGGATGTATTAGCAACTTTTGCCTTCTTGATACACATCTTTGACAAGGGACATTTGCCAAGCGTCACAATTGCCCTACACAAAGCACTAGCTTATGGGAACTACGTTGCAGAAGTATCGGATGACCTACCTCCCATCCAATATCCTTGGTATCAGCATATCAAGGAGTACCTACGAGATGGATCTACACCTGCTGAGGCGAGCCCTACTGAGAAGAGGCGGATCCATCGACTTGCTATGAAATTTTACCTGAGCGGAGATGCACTCTACAAGAGAGATACAGGACTAGGTCTCCTCAGATGCCTGGATAAGGATCAAGCTCAGAGACTCATGGATGAGATCCATGGTGGAGTCTGTGGCCCACACATGAGTGGCCCCCTCCTTGTCAAAAAGATCCTCAGGACGTGACATTATTGGCTATCTCTCAAAGCTGACTGCGATGACCACGTTAGGAGATGTTATCAATGCCAGATTCATGAGAATGCTATCCACTCCCCTCCAAGGGAACTCCACAATATGAGTTTGCCTAGGCCCTTCTCAATGTGGGGAATGGACGTGATTGGGCCCATTGAGCCTAAAGCCAGTAACGGACATCGATTCATCTTCACCATGATTGACTACTTTACCAAGTGGGTAGAAGTAGCCTCCTTCCCCAGGGTTACCAAAGAAGTCATCATTGCCTTCATCAGAAATAATGTCATTTGTCAATATGGACAACAAGAGGTGATTATATCAGACAATGCTAAGAACCTCAACAACAAAATGATGGAGGAATTATGCAGTAAATTCCACATCCAACATCTTAACTCCGTCATCTACCGTCCAAAGATGAATGGTGCTGTTGAAGCGGCTAACAAAAACATCAAGAAGATCATGCAAAAGATGTCTGCCAACCACAAAGGATAACCTGACTTATTGCCTCTTACTCTGTTAGCTTTCAGAATATCAATGCGCACTACGACTGGGGCAACCCCCTACGCATTAACCTATGGGATGGAAGCAGTACTCCCCATAGAAGTAGAAATGGAATCCCTCAGAGTGTTGATAGACACTTAGCTGGATGAAGACCAATGGGTACAAGATAGGTATCACCAATTGTCTTTGATAGACGAAAGGCGAACCGCGGCTATCTTCTATGGTTAGTTATATCAACAAAGGATCGCCAGATCCTACAATAGAAAAGTTTGGCTATGGTAGTTTAAACAACATGACTTGGTTTTGAAGAAGATCATTGACAACCTAGATCAATCCAAGGGAAAATTCGCTCCTAACTGGGAAGGCCCGTTTGTTGTCAAGGAAGTATTGATAGGAGGTGCTCTCAGATTACAAGAAATGGACGACGATGAATTTCCACAGCTTATCAACTCGGACATCGTGAAACGGTACTATGTCTGAAGTTACCATCAAGCAAACATCCTGGTGTTGGATCATCAGATCATCAGTCATTCTGGTTCTTTAACCCTTTACCACATACAACTCTTTACCACACTTTGCCCCTCAGGGAAACATACCTTTCAAGCCAGCAGCATGGCTTCTCTGCGCTCATACAACTTAGGTCATCCCACCGTAGATTGAACCTCTCGTGTTTCCAGTTTGGCTACCCATACATGGGATCAAACTTTTCACACCTACAGTTTATCCTCGACCTAGGATTAAACTTTCTCTTCCTCGCATTCTGACCTGCACATGGGATTACGCTTTTCAACTCACCCTGAGGGGTGAACTACGTCGACTTGATCTCCTTGATACACGGGAGTACGTAGTCAACCATATTCTATATGGCCCGGTCGTAATAAACAAAAAATAACAAAAACATTTCTACCCTTTTCTAAAAAAAAAAAAACAAAAACCACAAAAACACTTCTACAACCTTCTTCATCAATAAAGCTTCTACACTCATATGCCTTTCACAAATAGCGTTGAACCTCTTACACCAGGTTCGAACTACGCAGACCTGATCTCCTCTTTAATAGGAGTACGTAGACAGCCATTCATGGTTCGGTATAACCCCCTGCCAAAACACAAACCTTTGTCAACGGTACTGGGATCAAATTTCAATCTACCACATTTTATTGGCTTCAAACCAAAGGGATGGAATTACCCAACCTCTCCTCGTAAATAAGAGATTCGGCGACCATCTAAGCTGCGGTTGGTCCTCAAAGAGCAACACCAATCCATAAGAGATGGAATTAACTAGGCTCCTCCTAAATAGGGGTACTGGCGACCATCTGTGGTGCGGTCAATCTCAGAGAGGAAAGCCACACTCCTCTCCACATTTCCATACAGAAACCAATCCCAAAACACTGAAAAGATGGTAGGGATACACAAAGATCCATGATCCATTCTGAGCAATCTAGAGACAACTCAATGTTCATCCAGTAAGGAGGAATTCATAATACATCAAGATCACAAGCCCTGAAGAAGCAGGCAAAATATCAAGCAAATATCAGAGCATATCTAAAAGGGAAGTGATCAAAAATATATTTTCCTGCTATATATAATGCTGTTTGATATACAATGTAAGTTGTACATGACAAAATAGCTAAGCTAGTATGTGCAGGAAAATACAAGCCCATCTACAAATCGGTGTATATGCGAGCTAACAAGCCCAACATGGCATCCCTCTCCGAAGAAGGAGGCAAAGCTGTGGTTTCCTGTACGTGGATATCCACACGACCCAACAGATTTGTAGCCATCTGCATGGTGACCATATGCTCATCAATATACGTGCTCATCTCTGCGATCATGCCGGTAAGGGACATCACTGTAGTACTATCTGTGACGGCTACATCCCGGGCAGATATGGCACTATCCCGCTCAACTATCACTGCATCTCTGGCTGATCTGGCCTCATCCCGCTCAACAACAGCGGTATCTCTACGAGCTAATGCCTCGTCTCTCTCTAACAGAGTTGCGTCTCTCCCATCAAGGGCAGTCAACATCAAAGATCGAGCCTGTTCTCTCTCAAAGGTCATCAGATGAAGACGCTGCTCAAAGTACTGTGTTGAATGCTGAATCACGGCAGTGCTAGTACTAGGAGAATCTAAAAGAGATGTTGGCAACCCAGAACATAACTCTTCCTCGGTGTGAGAATTAATGTCCTCCATGGGCTCTCCACCATCTGAGTCAATACTCAGTAACGTGGATACCACCGCAGCCGGTGCAGTCTCTGTCTCCATCCATGCAGAATACTCTGCAGAATAACCTGGATGACTAATAGAGAAAGCGGCTATCTTGCGCTGATCCCAACATGCATACACACGGGATCGGTCCTCTGCTGAAAGATAGCGAGAAGTTAAACGCTGGCCCAACGCCCCCTCGAAAGGATGAAAATCCTAAAACTGGTCAAACTGCGACATCACGGCTAGTGGATGGTAAGTAGTCATACCCCTCAAACTAGTCAGAGGGATGTAATCCATGCCCGGAGCATGAGTAATGAAGATGTAAGGTGAGCTGAGCCCTGAGCACGGCAATACACTAAACGGGTCTTCAATCCCAGCTAAGAAAGCGGACCAAGATATAGCATCCGTACATTCCGCAGGCTGAAATGAATATGACATGGCTATATCATGGGTGAAGCAATACCCATGCCGTCTGAAAGTGCCAATCGGTCTCAGGTGTGACATAAACCACACGTATAGCATGACCGAACTGTCCGTAAATACTCTTGTCGGATAAGTGCAGCAATATGTAGCTGACCTCAATGTCTCGGCTATAATCATAGGTATGATGGTACGACCCTCCCTGAGAGCTCTCACCGCCATGATAACTCCTATGTCCAACTCATCCATATACAGTGGCATGTAGACATATGACAGTATGCACAATAGCAGTACATCAACCCTGGCCAGACACCAATGAGCCTCCGGTGTGGTGAAATTCCCGGAATGTCGTCTATAACTATCCTAAGAGCTAAATCTGTCAAACAGAAAATGCTGGGATATAACGTGGCCAGATATCAACTCATCCTGCACTACTCTACGCCTCAATCTAGTGAGGGTTATGAACCGTCGACTCATGTCCCCCAAAGCCATATGCACGCAAGGTCCATCCAGTAGCATCATCGTCAACCGTGCATACTCCTCCAGAGTGGGAGTCAACTCTTGGGTCCCAAATCGAAAAACCTGCCTCTCCGATACCCAGTGCTCCAGCATGCCATTCACGAATCCTGTGAGAACCTGAAACATCAACAGGGTCATAGTAAGCAGTAATAAATGATCTACGGTCACTCTGTCTGATGGTGACATGCTATCATACCAAGATCGCATACCAGATACCACCAATAATGGTGGGGTATGATCAATACGACTAACTGTCGAAGAAGACATCTGCACGGGCTGTGTCATAAGACCATCCAGGAGTCAATGCTGAATATCTCTGGACATACATACATATGCATAACATGATATATGCATTACAGATAATAGATGGCAATATGATATAGGGAATGGAAAAACTGTACATACATTCTTAAGTATATCATAATCTAATACATCATCTCTGTACAGCTACAAATACAGGGAAATGGGGCACAGACGCCCTACTACTAACAGAGGCCTATCAAAAGATATAGCGAGAATGGGGCACAGACACCCAATAGCTAACAGATGCCTATCAAAAGATATAACGAGAATACACATCAGAAGAAGACAATGGTGTCGACGTCCACATCATCAATCCTGTCCACCTGATGTAACTCCTCCTTAGTCACTGGATCTCTATCAACAGGGATGTCAGGCCTATACAGAGGAGGATCTGCGCCGACGAAACCAAATGGGTCATCTGAGGGGCCAGCGCCTGAGCTGAAAGGATCAAACGAATCTGCCTCTGCCGGATCTCTGCCCAAATGCCGAATAAAAATATACGTCTGGTCTAACTGCCGGGTCAAACTGTCAATCTGTGTCACATGAGTCGGATCTCGAACACAGGTTAGCTAATCCGTTATCATCACGGATCCTGGAACTATATCCCCTATGAACTGAGTGGCGCGGGTCTGGGCTCCAATAGTCCGAGGGAACCACCAACGCTGGAATACATCCTGAGTACAGGGACCCTCTGATAATGCAAAATCGTCAACACCCAACAATGGAATATCAATGATGGGTGACTGCGACACAGGCCAATAACGCCTAGCAGGAGGAAAGATCGGCATACGGATTTCCCCTGTGGTGCTCCTAATAGCACGCTCTCCTAAATAGAGCTCCCAGCCTCCATCCGTGAAGAGAGGAACTCTCTTGGTGGAAATCACGTACTCGACTCCAGTCGGGTACCCATCCTCAAAACCGATGGCCAAATGTTCCCCAGAATAGGGAATCCATATGATAATGTCAGCTGTCAACAACTCCAGCAGCAAGTGGCAGTGAGTGAAACCCTCAGCTACAGGGACCTCCGCTAATATAGACTGATGCCATCGTCTTCCTCGTGGGTAGGTATCCAATCCTAACACACTCACCGGACGCAAGCATGGGAGCCTCTCATAGGCCTAAAACTGCCAACACAACGGCAAAACATCTACTGACAGTTAACACTCTTAACCTATACATGGTAAATGACAAGAGAAGTACTCACCAACAGAAATGGGTAAAATCCTAGTCAAGCCTCCGTCAAACCCTGTGAGCGCATACGTATTCCCCTGAGGAAATAGGCGAAGGTGTAGGAACCCCAATCATACTCTCTAATACGATCCACATGACGTGTGGCGCTGATCAAAGCAAACGACACCGCGGAAGAGTTATCTGCTATGAAGCAGCCCCTAATGATCATCAGGAACAATCACCGAAGAATGCAATCCCTGACTCTAACATCATCTGGCATGGGTTCGCTCAATAGCCCACTCATAGCATCTACGCTCAAAGGACCTGCACGGACAGTCCTGCCCTTGAGCGCTTCCGCCGGAACTCCTAATAAGGATCTGACGGCAGTAGGGGTAATATTCGCCATATAAGGCATTGGCGCCCCTCCAAACTCCATACCTGTGATAAATCGCCAATCCATCGACATCATCATCACCTCATAGTCCAACAAATAGAGTGACTAAGTCTGGTGAAACCACCGCTCAGACAATGCCCTGAGGTAACCCCAGGGACAACGCCGGGGAAGGATGGAGAAGAATGCCCCAAATCCCCAGTCATGCACTACTGCTCTATAGTCGGGATGAAGAGACTGATACATGGAGTGTATGCTGAACAAATTCCCTCGAGGTTGTGTAAAGTCGGGAACCTGCATACAATGCAGATCAACATCAAGACCCTTTAATCCTCATCAAATAGGAAAGAAAGAAGATCAAGTTCTCACGTCATACCTCGTTAGCATGCAAATACATCGAGGGATGTCGACTCAAGTCACCCAGAAGCTCTGGGTTTGCCACCTGAATACTCGAGAGGTCCCTACGTGGAACATGTGCAGCAGGAGCGGGGTCCATAATTGGAACATCCTCCTCGTCCTCGACGTCCGACACATCAACCCGGACTAAACGTATCACCGCCTCCACCAATCGACGAGGCTGTCTAACAGAATGGGGTCGAGGCACTTCAGAAGCCCTCCTCCATACGCTAAAAGTGGTCCTACGGGAACTACTCGGCTGATCCGGATCCATAATATCTGGACAACAAGTCTCCAAATCACCTCAGAAAGGGTGTGGTATTTTCTAACCTGAAGCTTTTCTAAATGCATCTTATGACTACATGCATGCATGCATTTACTTTAACATACAATAGAGTTAAAATGCATGACTACCCAATGCCTACATTTTGGAAAATTTTGCCATAGTCTCCTTTGTAAATAGGACTATCCATATGCACATAGGCATGACTAGGTGGCCATTCAATAGCACACCTGGTTATAGTCATATACATACTATGTGCATTAAAAATCAAAATCTTCAACACATAAGGTTAACCTCAATGCTAGGAATACTTTGCCTTCTTACCTTATGCTTAAATGTCCTCAAATAGGATAAAAATAGCAGAAAAGGTGCCAATTTGACTGTCTCGAAAGTCAAAATTTTTCACATCATTATGTTCGGTATGGTTTAACACTAACATTTACTATGTTGAATATTTTTTATCAAGTCATTTGTGCATACATAATCACTACTATGTGTTTAGATGCATTTTATATGATAAGTCATTTTCCAACAGATAAAAACTGGAAAAAAGTACATGCATACGTTACCAGGATAGTGTAGAATACTTGTACGGTGACAGAATTTGCAGAAAGACGTTCGAACTCAGCAGATCTAAAGGAGGCTCTCAAATTTTTCTTCGCAATACAAGTTGAAAGTGACTTGTGAGACCAACCTGCAGGATATTAGTATCCACGGTTGGCCGCAGGTCCATCTGCGGCTGAAGCAGGTGTACCTGTGGCACCCCTATGTGGGTCCCATCCCTCCGGCTTGGTCCAGCTCGAGTTGCAAAGGAGTTTTCACAGACTGAAAAGGTCAAATCAGGAATAAGAATGCTACGCGATTGAGCAGAATAGCCTATAATCCTGGTCTTCTCAAATAGAATCTTGAGTCTGTACATCACTCATTGGTATTCGCCCGAGCACGAGGTATACTATGCTAATGATCTCTGTTGTTACAAAATACATTCGGCAATACCTTGCACAGGTCCAATGCCGCTAGCTCCTGGTCATTACCCTAAAGACCAACGTCAGTCCCCAACGGGGGTTACAACGTCAGTCCCCGACGGGGGTTACAACGTCAGTCCCTGGCGGGGGCTACTACGCATATCTTCCGTTGATACACATATCAATGAAGGTTAATCAACCTTGATATCAGTTCAGCCGTTGGTAAGTAAACCCAACGTCGCATCAGAAATCATCCAATGATTGCATCAGTTTATACACACATCAACAAAGTCCAAGCAGCATTGGCATTTATCCCCAGCAGGGAGTTCATCCGTTGATATACAAGTCAACAGAGGATCAGATGTATCCCCGGCGGGGGTTACAACGCGTGGTAAACCGTTGGTTCATACGTCAACGAAGGTCAGGCAACCCTGACAACATTTGCTGTTGGCAGTAAAACCAACAGAACAGTGACATACTCTGGCGATACAAGCCAGGAAAGGTCAACGTCATTAAGGAGGATTGATGACGGAATATGTTATACACATCCTCAAACAGACAAAGCTTTATTCCCACATATCTCTTACACATAAGAGGTAATTCTTCGGAATCAAGTCTGTATCAAGGATTAAGGACTTTGGTGATAGCCCTAACGTCAACATCCTCAAAGATTTGGATCATGCACATCCAATCTAGTCATCATTGCCAATCCCCGGCAGAAGTAACAGGGAGCCGGCAATCATCCCCAACTTGTTGGAAAGCAATGCATATGAATCATACACTTGCATCATATTGCTCCATATTGCATCATGTTTATCTTGTTGCATTTCAAGTGTCTAGGATTCTTTATCCTACTCATGCATCGCATTACATAAATATGATAAAGAGGGGCATCTGTAGACACTCAAAATTTTCTGTACACCTATCACTAACATTGTAGGAGGACAGATTCGTCTTTCAAGAGGGAACCCTGGAAGACAGTTCATATCCAGTCCGGATACTACCGGAAGTTCAGCATCAACCCCGGAGTACACACCGAGAGTAACAAATCCAACCTCAGAGATAACCCCGAGGCATGCAGATTCAAAACCGGAACACACACCGGAGAAGACCGATTAATCTCGGAGATAACCCAGAGGTATCCAGTCTCAGTCCCAACCATGGGAATAGCTACCAACCTTGGTGATAACCCCAAGGAATGCAGTTCCGGTGATAACCCCAGAAATGCTTGTTTCAAATGCAAGCAGCTTCAATCTCGGCGCTCACAACGAGATACTCAGTACCAACCCGGATATAACACCGGGAGGATAGGCACACCTCAGAGATGACACTGAGGACCTTCAACCATTGCAGCAATCCAATCTCAGAGATAACCCTGAGCAACGTCTACTTTATCAGCCCAAACTAGAGATAACCCTGGTGAGGGGCTAAGTCGTCATCTCGCCACCATGACGCCACATCACGTCGTCTCAACATTTTAGACATACATTTCTGCACAGCAATGTCCAACAAAAGCTCAGAAGAACCAATCCCGAGTGACTATTGCGTAAGATAATGGATAGAATTTGAAGCTGAAGACCGGAGGGCATCGTCCCATCTTCATGACTTTGTACAACCTCTAATCCCATGTCATTGCGTAACTCTCGACAACGGCGGTTCGAAATAGGTCCTATATACCTCAGTCGGATGCCCGGATTGCAATTCTGAAAGTTCGAGTGGACATCACGTTGCCCGCGTGCACGTACTACGAGACGACGCGACCCGCAAAACCAGGGGCAACCCGGGTAGCCTCTGGTACACCTACGGCTCCAGCCACAGGTACACCTACGACTCCACCCTCTATAAATAGAGGGCTTGGGGTGGCCATTTTAAGAATAGAAAGAGCAAGGAAGCCCTGTCCAATTTGCTCCGTACTTGCAATATACTGAGTGCTTTCCCATTTTAAACACCTATGAGCTCACATATAGCTATTTTTGTACCTACAAAAGCCAGTGTTTATCTACTTTAAAGATATAGAAGTCTTCTTTGGCAGCTCACTGTAAGCCTTCTTACACACTTTAAAGCCTTTCTCTCCATCTTTGCACACACCCTTCTTTAAGTTGAGAGTCGTGTTGCGTTTGTTTGCCCGGACTTCGGTCCGTGGTTTTATTTCAGTTTGTATATACATATATATTTATATATATATTTATATATATGGACTAACATTATCGAGTTATGCCTCGATTGAGCCTAGACTTCGGTCTGGAGCGTTCACTTACTTTTGTGTGTATATATATATATATATATATATATATATATATATATATATATATACACATTTATATATATGAATTGCGTGTCGAACTCTGTTCGATGAGCCTAGACTTTGGTCTGGAGCGTTTAATGCTTTAATATATATATATATATATATATATATATATATATATATATATAAACGATAAACGCACCGGATATATATATATATATATATATACATATACTTATATATATTAACTGTAGTCGGACTTTGTCCGATGAGCCTGAATTTTATATCCGGTGCGTTTATCGTTTATATATATATATATATATATATATATATATATATATATATTTACATTTCGTTTCACCCGGAGTTTACTTCGTGGTGGTTGACCGTTTTTACTGCTTTATGTACATTTCGTCCCGCCTGGAGTTTCCTCAGTGGCGGTTGATAGCTTTTACATCTTTATTTACATTTTTGATCTCCCATGGAGGTGCTTCGTGGTTGGTGATCATGTCTGTATATATATTTACGACTTTTATATATATACCTGCTTATTGCGTTTATATCAATTACGACATCATATGAGCCTAGGAATCATGTGATCTCAGATTCAGTCCACTGAATCTAGATTCGGTTCCCGTGATGGACCTTTTCAGCTATAAGCATCTTGTAAATTTATCTGCGATGTCTGAATTACCTCAGATGGTTTTCATACCCACAAGGAGTTCAACACCTTTTATACATTATTTTCATACAGATGCCTTGCATCTGTAAAATAAAATTAATCCAGCCGAATACGGAATAAAATGGAAGTATCAAAGGCCTCAATTACTATTGAGCACAAGGGTTTGAAAAAATCTCTTTTCTAAAACATCACTGCTATATCTTGTTTAAAACTGAATTTTTACATAAATTCAAACCCTTTGTATATAGGTGCAAACGAGGCATAGCACTACTTCCAAATAACAACATATTGACCCCCCCCACACACATTCAGATAATAGTTTCTTGAAAAGTGGCGGTCACCGTGGCAACACGGATGTCGGGGGGTGCCTAACACCTTCCTTCCGCATAAGCAAGTCCCCGGACGCTAATTGAATCTCGGTTTCACCGACCCGTTTAGCAGTGTCACATCACTAGGTTAATGTGCAAACCTTTTCTCAGTTGTGTTGGTACAACCAATTAAAAAATTAACTGGCGACTCTTATAGCCCAATCGTCGGCATTACACATGTCGGACCTTTTTCACTTATTTTTTCAAACAAATCTCACATAAAAATGAGAACATAAAAAAAAAGTAACGAAAAAGGACAAATAAAAATCCCGACGTCGATAAGTACCTTGCTCTCTGTCGATGAGTTTATGGGTAGCTCAAGAACAGGCCAAGAACACCTATAGCGACGGTTATGTCGTTATAGGGCCCTTTATTAATTATTAATTTCCAAAAATTAATATTTTAATTAAATAAATCGAAATAAATAGTTTTTAATTATTAAAAATACAAAATAAATTCCTAAAAATTATTTTAAAGTCTGAAAATTAGTTTTTAATTATTTTAAGTATATTTCATAAATATTTAATATTTTTGGAATATAAATGGTATTTAATTTATTTAATTATAATATTAAATAAATTATTTAAAAATAATTTTAATTCATGAAAAATTATATTATGGTATAAGAAAATATTTTAAGTTATTCTTAATGACTTTGAATTTTATGTGATGAATTTCATTAATTAATTAATATTAATGATAATTAATTTATTTAATAACTATATTAAATAAATTGTGGAAAAATAGAATTAATGTTTTAAAAATCATATAAAAATGATTTAAGTGTTATAAAAATATTTTAAGTTATAAAATATAACTTTTGATATTTTGTCATGAAAATATTAATATTTTAATATTAATAGTTATTATCGGATAATGAATTTAACTGTTTAAAAATCATATAAATATGATTTTAAGATATTAAAAATACTTTGATATATTATAAATATATTATAATATTATGACATGTATTTTATTAATATTTGGTATTAAATAAATATTAATGGTAATAGAATTAAGTTGCATTTAATTCATTTAAATACGATATTAATGATTGAAAAATCTTGATAAATGATAATAATTATCTGAAAATTATTACGAGCTTACGAAAAATATTTTAACTGATAATATAATTATCTAAGATAATGGTTAAGTGTATATGCAGAGTTTAATTAAACTTAAACTCAAAATTTTGTCCGACTAGACCATCGAGATGTTAGAATTTTGCCGAACTCGACTCAGACTGTAAAAGTTTGACTTGAGGTTAAGTTTTATATGTGTTATAGACAGATATGATTATGTGATAATGTGTTTATGTTATTTTAAATACTGTGATGATATTATTCTAATTTGTATATCGATATTATTTATATATTAGATTCAGACAAAACTTATTAAATTGTATAGCGGTAATCAACGGTTCAGACAAGTTTTACTTAACTCTATTAAGAGTTGTTTCATTCAGATATGCTTATGGTTAATCATTGCTGATTGCCATTGTAGAATTGTACTCTGTACATATTGCATGTATAAGTCAGGTATGAAAGGCTGATCACCTTCATTACCAGTTGGTCCAGATATATTTGTTCATGTTCAATACTTGTTCAGTCAAAAGTTTGTTCGTGCTAATTCACAACTATATTGATAAATTATAGCCATCTTATTATTCAGACTCTTTCAATCATGATATATCGTTAAATTATTGAACTTAAACTTGCTGGGCAAACTTATGCTCACCCTTGCTATATCATGATAAATATTGCAGATTAAGACAAATGCGTCGGATACAAGAAAATGTTAAAGACAGTTCCAGCTTAAAGTTAATGTGTGTGATTAGATTTGTAATAACATTGTATGATAATAATGTTATGTGTTAGTCAAATTATAAATTGTGTATAAGTTAAGGTTACTCGATCTTGGGGAATAGTGTGTAAAGTTTATTATATAAATAATTTATGTTTATATCTTTCGCAATTATTATAGAATGATTGTACCAGATCCGTGGTGATTTGGGACCCGGATTTGGGGCGCTCACAGTTGGTATCAAAGCTGTTGGTTATGAAGCTTAGGTAGGAATACATGAGACCAATAACCGCAGTGATTAGGATAAGATCTAACTCACGTAGAGTTAGTTAGTCGGTAAGATTCAAAGACGAATCTCAGCGAGTTATAAAGATAAAGAGTTCCCTAACTCTGATAATAAAGTTGAACAGTAGTGGTGAATAGATAGAGTATAAAAAAAGACTAATTGTGCAGAGATAGGAGATCGAACTCTATCATGTAGCTCAATAACTGTAATTATCAGTCATATTATTTTTAAATGACTTATAATAATTTTTAAACATTTATTATAATTTATCATGAATTTTTAAACATCGGAATCATTATTAAATAATTTAAATATCAAACAATTCTATTATCATTAATATTTAATTACCATTGCCAAAATATTAAAGTTATTTATAATAACTCAGAATACTTTTTAAAGTATAAATATTATCCTTAAATAATTTTTAAAATAATTAAAATCATTTTTAAATAATTACCATTAATATTTAAATATTAATGTACTATTTATCAAAATATTAAAAGTTATTAATTATAACTTAAAATATTTTTAATTCATATATATCCTTTATAAATAATTTTTAAATTAATAAAATTATTTTTAAACTATTTATTTAATATAATTATTAAATAAATTTAATATCATTTAATATTAAATTAATATCATTAATATTAAATTATTAATAAAATTATTCTTTAAATATTAAAAGTTATATTTTATAACTTAAAATATTTTTAAACACTTTATTTTTATTTAAAATGATTTTTCTAATATTAAAATTATTTTTAAACTAAATTATTTAATATAATTATTAAATAAATTTAATATCATTAATAATAATTAATTAATAAAATTTACCTTTAAATATTAAAAGTTATATTTTATAACTTAAAATATTTTTAAATACCTTATTATTATTTAAAATAATTTTTAATATAATAAAATTATTTTAAATTAATTTATTTAATTCATTTATTAAATAACTTAAATATCATTAATATTAATTTATTAATGAATTTCATCACAAAATATTAAAAGTCATTAAAAACAACTTAAAATATTTTCTTATATCATAATATAATTTTAAATAATTTTTCAAGTATTAAAATTATTTTTAAATAATTTATTAAAAATAATAATTAAATAAATTAAATACTTTTAATATTTCAAAAATATTAATTATTTATGAAATATATTAAAAATTATTAAAAACTAATTGTCAGAATTTAAAATAATTTTTAATAATTTATTTGGTATTTTTAATAATTAAAAACTATTTTTTTCTATTTATTTAATTAAAATAATTAATTTCAGAAAATATTTGTCACTAAAGGCTGCCTATAGCGACAGAACCGTCGCTATAGGTGTTCTTCGCGTTCTTCATGCAAACCCCGATCTTCATACCCAGTTTCGAGGGACCATGTTTGACCATCAATGATTCGGTGTATATTGTGTTTCTAGGCATGATGTTAAGCAGATCGTGTAGAACTAATACAAGACTACAAGATTCAATAACAAACATGATCATTTATCACATAACCAACACAATCTAAGCCTTCAAAGAGACTGTCAGACCTGTTCTTCATTTTCTGGGTTACCCAGAAATGAAAAACAGTTCGACCTGTCCATTTTGGGCTTCCACAACTTGCATTTCTGTTGATGTTTTTGTGATATAATGATTCCAGGTTGTAGACCACATACAAGTGTACATATCTATTTCATAACATCAACATAACAACAATAACTTAAGTAGATACAAGCCGGTCAACCACTGCCAGAAATAAGCTCTTATCAGTTTCTGGAAATTTCCAGAAACAGAAAGTATGACCAGATGGTCTACTTTGACCATCCACTACCTTCGACTCGTTTAATTTTAAGGAGATTTTAAGGCATAAACTTGTAGTACTTATACAAATCTACAACTTAGATACCACAACAACAACAAAACTCCCACAACTTGCCAGATCTAAGCGATTGAATATGTTGTCAGACGCTGATCGTGGCTTTCTGGGCTGCCCAGAAAAGGCCCGGTCAATGTCGGTCAACGGCTTTTGACTGCTAATAACTACAAATCTACACACCCAATGACCCTGATTCCACTTTTAGATTAAAGGCCACATTATAAGCTACATATAACAACTTAAAAACAACAAAACGCGTAAACGAGTAAGGATCTGTGGCCACTGACATTCGTTGTCAGACCACAGGTTTAACTTTTTCCAGATTTTGTAAAATGGTAGATCTGAGCCTATAGATGTTATGGATCTAACATCTATCAACCCAGATCACTTAATTAGACTCCATACCACATATTTAACACATCAAACTAACATCTAACAACAGAATTAATGGACAGATTTTTAAGTTAGGGTTTATACCTTCTTTGATCAATTGATGATTCAAGGCTACTGATTTGGTTAGGGGATTTCGTGGGACTGATCTTGGGGACTGGAAAGCTTATAAATTTCGTGGGTTTGGGTTGAGAGAAAAGGTTTGAGTGTTTTGTTCAAACTATGCTAGCAAAATGATTTTCTCTCTCTTTCAATCTATATATAGAAGTGGTAGATACATGTATGGCTGATCATAGTGGTTGATTGCTGCCATTTTTCATTACATGGGGTTGTTGGATTTGGTCACCAACTTCACCTATTGTCAAAACCTATACTAGCTTCAATAATGCAACTAAGGGTAAAAAAATCATTTGGCTTAAACTTTTAATGGCAATATTGTAACCCTTGCAAACTCTTAGGGTTTAACCCTTAGGGTTTGACCCTAAGATTTAGCACAAAATAAAATTCTAGATTTTTATTTAGGGTTTAAAAATAAAATTAAATAAAAATTAGTTTCTAAAATTTGTAATTTGGGTTTTCTAGATTAGATTAGTTTTCTAATTAATTTATACAAGAACATTAGGGTTTAACATCTCTAATTATAATTAACCCTACTAATTACAGTAATTAGGGTTTATAATTAAGGTTCTAGTCATTAGGGTTTTAAATTACGAATTAGGTTTTCCCTAATTAACAATTATAAAACAATCTTGTACTGTAATTTGGATCTCAAATTATGGGTTCAGTACAGTAAAACTATGGTTTGACATAATACACCATAATTGAGCAACCATTGTCAGTCCACATACATACAGTACATATTTATAGCACTGAAAAATCAAAATATAATTAATATTATATTATTATTCTCATATCTTGATCAAAATCCAAAATTAGGGTTTGGATTCCATATCTGATTTATTCTTCCATTTTTAACCTTAATAATTAAGGTAAAATAATTATCTTAATAATCTGTACTAAAATTCATATAATAAAATAATTATTATAATTATTCTAAAAATCATTTTATATATTATTTAAATAATATATGCTTATATTTTCATAGAAAATAATTAATAAAAATATTTCTACTATAAAATTAATTATTATAAGAATATACTTTATAATAATCAATAATTCTAAAATAAAATTATTTGTAAATACTCATATAATAAATATATTTTTATTTATCACAATATTACATATACACATTATCTTGTATAAATTCTCATCTTTAAAAAAAAATTATATGCAAAATTTCTAATTTATTTATATAAAAAATATCGGGTTGTTACAAAGACTATGAACGTAGTCTTTCTCATTTAGGCTTTAGTATCTTTTGTACTTGTGAAGGTATTCTTCAGTGGTGCATTCCTTATCATTAGTTTAATGATCCTTTGATATGAATTTCCTGGATGCTCCCTTTGGAATGTTATGCTTTGCATGGATAAGACCAATAGATCTCTTTTATCTTGATATGAATAGCCTGCTTTCATATGAAGATCATCAATTGTGTGATTCTTCATTAATGGGGACTCAATAAGTCTTCAAGAACAATCTTTGACTTTTTGTTCAGGCTGAGATACTGTTGCAGCATCCACCTTTGATGGGTTGGCAAGTCTGGACTCTATGAGCGGTAGTTACTCTACGATCGATATAAGTGAAGACTTCTTTGATTTATAGTTGTGTTTTCCCTTCTTAAGCAGCTGACCTTGTAGCTGGTTGAATCCTCGTGACTAAAGCTTATCAGTTTTGGTATTCCTTATTTAGTCAGATAGATCAAGTTCCTGCAGGTTAGGTAAGTTTCTAATTTTGGTACCCATGATTATTTGGGTCCTGCTAGATCAATTTTCTCAAGATCTCAATCCCTCATATTCTTAAATTTATGTCACATTGGCATTAATAATCACATTTATGCATATATCAAATTTAGATATGATATTTATGATGTATGATGATGAATGTGTGAATGATTAAGTATTTTGATAGGACATTCTTTTTCTTTGACTGTTTCACTCTTTGCTTGGTTGTGTTCACAGATCTTGATTGTTCTCAGAGTAGGAATCAACTCTATTGCTTATTTGCATCTAGCTGATTCATGGAGATGATCAGTTTCTAAGAATATTCAAGATACTCCTCTAGCGTTAATCATACTCTATATTTTATCAAGAACACAGAACATTGGTTTTATATACATATGCATACATACCAATCCTTTAGCAACAGTTAATCCACTTAAGCTTAGTTGGATTTAAATTAACTTACGACATGCTCCATACTTCTTTCAAGATGTTATCTTCAACCTGAACTTTGGGTGGAGAGAGAGTTTGTTGACAATTAAGTTTCCAACCTTAATGTACTCTCTCTCTTCCCCTTTTCAGAAAAAGTATGGTCTCTTGATAGAGTATTGTTGTAGTACATAAGGTGATGCAACATAATGTTCATGTATGTGTTAAAGAAGAATAGTACCTTTACACTGTCAGTTTCTTGACAGTCATTTGTCTTGCTAGAATGATGTTGGGCATTGATGTGCAAATCTTTACATTCATTGTTGACAGCTTGTTACTCCATTTAACCTTAAATCAATCAGGCATCGTCTTGGAGTTGACAACATAAGACAGTCTTGGCAGCTTTAGTTCTTTGATAATCTTGAGTCTCAAGGTTCAGATCCAATTGATTAGCCAAGTACATATTGAAAGAAATTTCTTTTCTTCTTTGGATAGACATTTCATGACATGTATAGGCCTTTCATCTTTCAGAACAGTGGATGACAGACTCTTTATTTTTGATGCCCTTCTTGACTTCCCATAACTAGTCTGCAGACTGCTGATTTTCTTTGGACACGGATTGGTCTTATTGCTGCATTAATTTGGAACAGGGACCAATCTGAGCAGCTTCAGGTGAATATGCACATTTACCTGTACGCATAATTTCCAACGTGTGAGCTCATCAGTAATCACAAACGACTTACTACTAAACTAAGCTTAGAACATGGTTTGTACCTAGGATCAGACTCAAAGCGTTAGCTTTTAGAATGTAATATGAGAACCCGCTTTGATACCAATTGTTAGTTCCCAGAGGGAACATAATAGATCTAGAAGGGGGGTTGAATTGATCCTTTGATTCTCTAAAATCTTTTACATTTTGGTTTTTATTACTATGTAATTAGCAGATGACAAACTTAATAATTAATTCAAATACAGCGAAATGAGTTAAAGTTCCCCTTCATAGATATTTTGTTAACCATAATTCTAGAGTTAGTTTGGATGTAAGTAGTTATCATATTCATAGCAGTTAAAATGTTAATGACAGTGTGTAAAAGACATGAGGGATTTTAAGTGGTTCAGAGACTTAAGCTCCTAATCCACTCTTTTGCTTCAACAAGTAAGGATTCCACTAAGGAAGTCTTTACATCTTCAAATCACTAAGATTCCTTCAAGGTCAGCAGCCTTGAAACTCTAGTTCACTAAGAACTCTTCAAGTCCAACAGACTTGGAACTTCAGTTCACTACGAACTCTTCAAGGCCAGCAGCCTTGAAACTTAGTTTAGTCCCTAGGACAAGGACCCTTCAGGCCCTGGCTTCTTGTTGTTGTTGTTGGTGTTGAGCTGCTAAGATGACTTTAAGCTTATTCATCCTATGATACTTAGCAGCTTGTTGTGATCCTCTTTGGATTCTGCATCGAAACTGGTGATGAATGGGTAAAATACCCATGAATTGGATTGTGACGCCCCCAGAATAGGTATACAACACCCATTCTGAGTCGCCAAATACATGGTACAGAAAGCAAACTACAACTTCAATAATACAATTGTCGTGCAAAATACGACAACACATACTGTGAGTTTAAATACAAATATTGTCTTCTAGACAATATCCACACTCAAATAAATCCTCATTACAATTATTCAAACACTATTTTACAGAAATAGTGAGGACTGCTAATACATCTTTCTAGAACCATCACTCCATACCCCGACTAGATCCTGCTATGTTCTCACCTCCTGAGAAGAAAAATGGAACAAAAAGGAAAAGGGTGAGCTCAACTAGCCCAGTAAAGAATATTATGACTAAGATAATATACAACAAATTATCGTTAGTCTTCAACAGGGAAAAATCTGATAAAATATAATCGACAATAAGTTTTAGATCAACAAGTGCAGCGGAAACAACAAACCATTAGAAGAGTCAAGTAGAGAAAGAATTCTACTATCTTCTAAGATTTAAAAGTCCATCATCAATATTTTATCCCTGTAACATCAATTAATAATCATCTTTAACCAAATATTCATCTTTGCACTACAGGCCAAAGATATTCATTTGTATCATCAGTCGGTCATGTTCATCTCAACACCTGTTCATCTTTGCACTACAGGCCAAAGATATTCATCAAGTAATCATACATCTTTGCACTACAGGCCAAAGATATTCATTAATATCATCATTTAGGACTGAGGATGATGAAAAATATCTTAAAGAGAACGAATCCAATGAGACAGAAGGACAAATAGTAGGGATTCGTATAACAGTTTATCCAAGATCAATAATACTTCATAATAATCAATTGTGAAGCAGAATTCAAAAATAAAGATCAAAACATGGATACAATCAAAGATAGTAACCATAATAGACATCTTGGACAAAAAGGAAAAATTTTATTTTTCGGTGAATAGTGTCGTATTCGTGAATAATACCGTATACGTGAATAGTGCCGCATACGTGAATAGTAATCCCGACACAAAAAGTTCTAAATTTGATAAAAACTCATGTCAATATTTCAGCATAATGATATTGAAGAAAATAATATCATTTAAGAAGAAAATAATATCCCTTACCTCAAAATATCAGTACTTCTGGTCGGAATACCGGTATAAGGCTGAAAGAAACTTGCTCTGATGAATAGAAACTCTCAAAGTATCTAAATACTCACAAAATACACTCAATAATCTAGAGAGAGAAAGAGAGAAAACTTGTTTCTGGTGTAATTTTCAATTCTAACTTAGCCCTCTATTTATAGGAAAATTTTGGTAGGTTTGACCTGCAACCTGATGGCTTTACCTGCTACTATTCCCACCTACCACATTTGAAATATAATTCAGCACATTTCTTCACCAACCACAAGTGGGGCCCACCAATTCTAGAATTTTCCATCAAAATGATAAACTCCGAAAATTCAACAATTTCTGAACCAGTCATCTTGTAAAATTCATAATAAATCATACGTTCATTTTTAACGGTTCAAAATTTGTGGGCATATACTCAACTTATATATGTATAACATATCCAAAAATTACCACGATCCAACGGTCGGATTAAAAATTATAACCCCCGCAAAATATCTCAAAAACCCTGATTTTTAATACCTCCATTCCGACAAAAATATGGATAAAAACCTCAACATTAACTCCTTCATTTTTAACCACAAAAATATATCCCTCATTTATATCCACATAAAATAAATATTTCCTTATCATATGAATCAATAATTAATTATTCATAAATAATATTACAGAATCACATTTATGACAACCAGGCCGTTCCCAGGAAAGAGGGGGCTTTCCAATAAGGATTTCTCCTTACTGGCGCGCAATTAGATGACCAAACCTCTCCTTAGACAGAACTTTCTAGACATTGCCAATAATGTTATCTAATAATATTATTCAAATAATATGAATTATTGATCTGATAAATGAAAATACTGTGCAGCAACAATTATTGAAACAACAATAATATAAAATATCAATGCAGCAATTATTGAATCAATAAAATAAAATATTGAACAGTAATCACTGTAACAATTATTGAGTAGTGCCTTCTTACGTATGAATCAATAATTCAACTATACTGTGCAATCCGTGTGCTACTATGCAACCACGCGTTATTACTGTATTTTTAACCACCGGGTATTTAAACAGTGTTAACGGTAACAACTACGCCATTATTAATAAACAACTTATACTTGTCGTTTTCTTCATCCAATCGCTTTCCGTTATGGGGCCCACACAAGGCTGCGTCCTCGTACGAATATTCCCCGACAGCAAGAATATTCCACGACCAACCGAATATTCACCGACCAAAAATAAATATTTTATAACCACTTGCTTATTTTGCAAAATTTGCACATTTCACCCATAACCAAAGTATTATATCAAATTAACCCCCTTATTATTCACAATAATATTTAGAGAAAATTTGATTTTATTCATTAATAAGTTGGGGTCTTACAACCTCCCCTCCTTATGAAATTTCGTCCTCGAAATTGACGTACGCACCTGATGTTTCAAAAAGGTGAGGATACCTCGCTTTCATTTCTGATTCCAACTCCCAGGTCATTTCTTCAATAGCATGGTTTCTCCACAAAACCTTAACTTGTGGTATAACCTTCGTGCGTAGGACATGCTCTTTCCTATCCAAGATCTTAACAGGTACCTCCTCGTACGTTAAATCTTCAGCTATCTCGTCTGGTTCTAACTCAATAATGTGGTTCGGGTCTTTAACATATTTACGAAGCATAGATATGTGAAAAACATTATGAACACGAGACATGCTTGGAGGTAATGCGAGTCTATATGCCACATTTCCTATTCGCTCAAGAATCTCAAATGGACCAACAAATCTTGGATTGAGCTTTCCTCTCTTCCCAAATCTTGTAACTCCCTTCCATGGTGCAACACGTAACAATACATGATCCCCAATATTAAATTCCACGTCCTTCCGATGAAGATCCGCATAACTCTTTTGTCGATCCTGTGCCGTTTGTATACGTTGTCGAATCGTTTGGATCTTCTCTGTAGTAATGCGTACCAATTCTGGTCCCAACAATGTTGCTTCACCCACCTCGTCCCAGCATACTGGAGAACGACATTTTCTTCCATACAACGCCTCAAATGGAGCCATACCTATGCTCGCCTGATAACTGTTGTTGTAGGAGAATTCCACCAATGGTAGGTACTTATCCCAACTCCCTTTGAGATCTAAGACACAAAGTCTTAATAGATCTTCAAGAGTTTGAATAGTCCTCTCTGATTGTCCGTCCGTTTGAGGATGGTATGCTGAACTGAATCGTAAATCCGTGCCCATAGCTTTCTGCAAGCTAACCCAAAATCGTGAAGTGAATCTTGGGTCACGATTCGAAACTATGGATACTGGCATGCCATGCAATCTCACAATCTCGTTCACGTACATACTAGCAAGACGTTCAAGGGAATAAGTCTCACGTATCGGCAAGAAATGAGCGGACTTGGTTAATCTATCAACAATAACCCAAATCGCATCTATGCCTTGAGAAACCTTGGGAAGACCTGTAACAAAATCCATAGTAATGTGTTCCCACTTCCATTTCGGGATCTCAAGTGGTTGCAATGGACCCTTTGGCACTTGATGCTCCGCCTTTACACGTTGACAAGTTAAACACCTCGAGATAAACTCCGCGATCTCTCTTTTCATATTGCTCCACCAAAATGTATGTCGAAGATCGTGATACATTTTGGTACTCCCAGGATGGATTGCAAACGGTGTGTTGTGTGCCTCCATCATTATTCTATGCTTCAAGTCAAAATCGTTAGGAACACAAAGTCTGGAGTTGACTCGAAGTATTCCTTCTTCATCGATTCTTGCTTCTGGAATAGCACCTTCTTGCACTTTCTTCTTCATACGCATCAGCTCTATATCCGTAGCTTGAGCAGCTTTAACTTTATCGATTAAAGTCGGTTCTACTCGTATATTTGATATCATCATGTGGGTACTTGGAGCCTTCATCTCTATCTCCATCCTTTGCAAGTCATACAAAATGGGCCTTTGTGTTAAAAATATTGCACTCGTACCCGCATATGATCTTCTACTCAATGCGTCAGCTACTACGTTTGCTTTTCCAGGATGGTATTGGATGGTATGATCGTAATCTTTCAACAGCTCAAGCCAACGTCGTTGCCGCATGTTGAGTTCCTTTTGGGTGAAGAAATATTTGAGGCTTTTATGATCTGTATAGATCTCCACTTTCTCCCCATACAGGTAGTGTCTCCAGATCTTCAACGCAAAAACGACTGCTGCCAACTCCAAATCATGAGTAGGATAATTCCTCTCATATTCTTTGAGTTGTCGTGAGGCATAGGCTATGACTTTCCCATGTTGCATGAGAACACATCCTAACCCTTTGCCTGAAGCATCGCTGTAGATAACAAATCCATCCGAACCAGATGGTATTGTCAAAACAGGTGCCGAAATGAGTCTCCTCTTGAGTTCTTGGAAACTCTTCTCGCATTCCTCACTCCATACGAATTTTGTATCTTTCCGAGTCAGCTGAGTTAACGGAGTAGCGATTCGAGAAAATCCTTCCACAAATCTCCGATAATAACCAGCTAAGCCCAGAAAGCTACGTACTTCGGTTACCGACTTCGGTTGCTCCCAACTTTGTATGGCTTCAATCTTCGCCGGGTCGACAGATACTCCATGTTTTGACACCACGTGCCCAAGGAATGCTACTTCCTCAAGCCAGAACTCGCATTTCTTCAGTTTGGCATATAGCTTATTTTCACGAAGCCTTTGCAGTACCAGCTTCAAATGGCGCTCATGATCTTCACGGCTTTTGGAATAGATGAGGATGTCATCAATAAAGACAACAACGAACTGATCCAAATATTCTTTGAATACACGGTTCATCATATCCATGAAGGCAGCAGGAGCATTAGTCAATCCAAAAGACATTACTAAGAATTCATAATGCCCGTACCGAGTTCTGAAGGCAGTCTTTGGAATATCCTCAGTTTTAATCTTCAGCTGATGATATCCAGAACGAAGATCGATCTTTGAAAAGAATTGTGCTCCTTGCAACTGGTCAAACAGGTCATCAATGCGAGGTAGCGGATACCTATTCTTGATGGTGACATGGTTCAATTCTCGATAGTCAATACAAAGTCGCATACTCCCGTCTTTCTTCTTTACGAATAAAACAGGAGCACCCCAAGGAGACGTACTAGGACGAATAAAACCGATGTCCAACAACTCCTGTAGTTGGACTTTTAACTCCTGAAGTTCAATAGGAGCCATTCGATATGGGGTTTTAGAAATGGGCTTTGTACCGGGTTCAAGGTCAATAAAGAATTCAATTTCTCGTTCCGGGGGTAGACCGGGAAGTTCTTCAGGAAATACATCGGAAAATTCTCTAACAATAGAAATATTATTCAAATCTGACTTGTCTTTGTTCAAATCCATAACATGGGCTAAGAAAGCTTGACATCCGTTTTTCAATAAACGAATAGCTTTGTGGCTTGATATGACAGTGACTGATTTTAGTGGTTTAGTAGTTTGAATTCGTATGACAGGTTGGTTAGGAATATGAAAACTAACAACCTTACGAAAACAATCAATTTTAGCATGATGAGTGGTTAACCAATCAATTCCTAAAATCACATCAAAAGCAAGTATCTTTAAAGAGATAAGATCAACAGGTAATGTGATAGTGCCAACTTGGATCATGCAAGATTTATAAACTGTAGATGTAACGAAGGTTTCACCCAACGGAGTTTCAACAGATAAGTTAAAGTCCAATTTCTCCGGAGTCAAGTTTAAACGTTGAGCACAAGCAGGAGAGATAAAAGAATGGGTAGAACCGGTATCTAGTAAAGTATAAACTTCGCAAGAATTCAAGATTAGCTTACCCGTGATCACCTCGTTCGGGTTTCTCACGTTTTGGCCAGTTACGACAAACGCTCTTCCAGGAACCGCTGATTTCGCCTTATCCGGGACAGCCCTTGGAATCACCACTCCCGCTGAACTTGGTTTCGCTATAGTACAATCTCGAGCGATGTGGCCTTCCTTCCCACAGTTGTAACACACCTTGGATTGTTGTGGACAGTTTGGGCTGATATGTCCCTCTTTCCCGCATTTGTAACATCTAACTGGCGGTCGTTCTCCTCCCCTAAAATTTGTTGTTGGTGCTGGTGCTGGTGCTGATGTCTTCCCGTCATTGTTGAATCTCCTCTTTCTGAAATTTCCACTTGACTCACCTCTCCTATTATCATGGCCACGATGACCACCCGAGTGGTTACCGCCTTTGTTCGTATTTTTCCCTCCTCGTTGGTTATCATCGCTCTGATGATTGCTGTCACCGGTATGACCCTGGTTGTGGTCCCTCGGTTGAGTATACTCATTATCTCTCTCTAATAATTGGGCCCTGTTGACAACGTCTGAATACAGAGAAAATTTATGAGAGATAAGGTATTGACGAATCTCAGGTTTTAAACCTCTCAGAAACATCCGCGTCATTCGTTCCTCATTTTCGACCAAATGAGGTGCAAACTTGGATAACTCTGCAAACTTCGCCTCGTACTGGGACACCGTCATGTTGTTTTGTTCCAGTCTAATAAACTCAACCTCCTTCATATGACGAATACTTTCAGGAAAGTACTTGTCATTGAACAGTTTTTGAAATGTTTCCCAGGACATGTTGAGTGCGTCAGGCTGGGTACGCTTCACAGACTCCCACCAGTAGTCTGCCTCACCGCGGAACATAAATGTGGCGAATGGAACCTTCTGTTCCTCCGTGCATCCCAAGACATCAAATATCTTGGTAATTTGCTTGACCCACGTTTCCGCCATGATCGGATCCGGCTTTCCCTTAAATTCTGGTGGTCCCAATTCTTTGAACTGCTTAGCTGTGACAAACCGCGCGTTGTTATCATTTCCACCCGTATTCTGCACATGAGTCTCCCTCGTCTGATTTTGCATGAACTGCAAAAAGCTCCTAAACATTCCATCATTCATCGTTTGCTCGGTAACGTTGTTTACAGGAGGAATATTGCCTTCCTGTTGCACGTTCCCCTGGGTAGTGATCAAAGGTGTCTCCACGGTCTGATTTACTCCATTATTAACGTTCTCAGCTGCCATTCTTAAATACTGCCATAAAACAAGGGTTAATAGTCATGTCATATATTATCCCTATACTCTGACCGACCAAATAAACACCAAATAAACTTAGTCAGGTCATACTAGCGAAGGAATTCCCCGTCTCTCCCCTCCTAGTTCTTGTCTCACATCTCAGCCAGGGATCATATCCCTAAGCTCTGATACCAACTGTGACGCCCCCAGAATAGGTATACAACACCCATTCTGAGTCGCCAAATACATGGTACAGAAAGCAAACTACAACTTCAATAATACAATTGTCGTGCAAAATACGACAACACATACTGTGAGTTTAAATACAAATATTGTCTTCTAGACAATATCCACACTCAAATAAATCCTCATTACAATTATTCAAACACTATTTTACAGAAATAGTGAGGACTGCTAATACATCTTTCTAGAACCATCACTCCATACCCCGACTAGATCCTGCTATGTTCTCACCTCCTGAGAAGAAAAATGGAACAAAAAGGAAAAGGGTGAGCTCAACTAGCCCAGTAAAGAATATTATGACTAAGATAATATACAACAAATTATCGTTAGTCTTCAACAGGGAAAAATCTGATAAAATATAATCGACAACAAGTTTTAGATCAACAAGTGCAGCGGAAACAACAAACCATTAGAAGAGTCAAGTAGAGAAAGAATTCTACTATCTTCTAAGATTTAAAAGTCCATCATCAATATTTTATCCCTGTAACATCAATTAATAATCATCTTTAACCAAATATTCATCTTTGCACTACAGGCCAAAGATATTCATTTGTATCATCAGTCGGTCATGTTCATCTCAACACCTGTTCATCTTTGCACTACAGGCCAAAGATATTCATCAAGTAATCATACATCTTTGCACTACAGGCCAAAGATATTCATTAATATCATCATTTAGGACTGAGGATGATGAAAAATATCTTAAAGAGAACGAATCCAATGAGACAGAAGGACAAATAGTAGGGATTCGTATAACAGTTTATCCAAGATCAATAATACTTCATAATAATCAATTGTGAAGCAGAATTCAAAAATAAAGATCAAAACATGGATACAATCAAAGATAGTAACCATAATAGACATCTTGGACAAAAAGGAAAAATTTTATTTTTCGGTGAATAGTGCCGTATTCGTGAATAGTACCGTATACGTGAATAGTGCCGCATACGTGAATAGTAATCCCGACACAAAAAGTTCTAAATTTGATAAAAACTCATGTCAATATTTCAGCATAATGATATTGAAGAAAATAATATCATTTAAGAAGAAAATAATATCCCTTACCTCAAAATATCAGTACTTCTGGTCGGAATACCGGTATAAGGCTGAAAGAAACTTGCTCTGATGAATAGAAACTCTCAAAGTATCTAAATACTCACAAAATACACTCAATAATCTAGAGAGAGAAAGAGAGAAAACTTGTTTCTGGTGTAATTTTCAATTCTAACTTAGCCCTCTATTTATAGGAAAATTTTGGTAGGTTTGACCTGCAACCTGATGGCTTTACCTGCTACTATTCCCACGTACCACATTTGAAATATAATTCAGCACATTTCTTCACCAACCACAAGTGGGGCCCACCAATTCTAGAATTTTCCATCAAAATGATAAACTCCGAAAATTCAACAATTTCTGAACCAGTCATCTTGTAAAATTCATAATAAATCATACGTTCATTTTTAACGGTTCAAAATTTGTGGGCATATACTCAACTTATATATGTATAACATATCCAAAAATTACCACGATCCAACGGTCGGATTAAAAATTATAACCCCCGCAAAATATCTCAAAAACCCTGATTTTTAATACCTCCATTCCGACAAAAATATGGATAAAAACCTCAACATTAACTCCTTCAGTTTTAACCACAAAAATATATCCCTCATTTATATCCACATAAAATAAATATTTCCTTATCATATGAATCAATAATTAATTATTCATAAATAATATTACAGAATCACATTTATGACAACCAGGCCGTTCCCAGGAAAGAGGGGGCTTTCCAATAAGGATTTCTCCTTACTGGCGCGCAATTAGATGACCAAACCTCTCCTTAGACAGAACTTTCTAGACATTGCCAATAATGTTATCTAATAATATTATTCAAATAATATGAATTATTGATCTGATAAATGAAAATACTGTGCAGCAATAATTATTGAAACAACAATAATATAAAATATCAATGCAGCAATTATTGAACCAATAAAATAAAATATTGAACAGTAATCACTGTAACAATTATTGAGTAGTGCCTTCTTACGTACGAATCAATAATTCAACTATACTGTGCAATCCGTGTGCTACTATGCAACCACGCGTTATTACTGTATTTTTAACCACCGAGTATTTAAACAGTGTTAACGGTAACAACTACGCCATTATTAATAAACAACTTATACTTGTCGTTTTCTTCATCCAATCGTTTTCCGTTATGGGGCCCACACAAGGCTGCGTCGTCGTACGAATATTCCCCGACAGCAAGAATATTCCACGACCAACCGAATATTCACCGACCAAAAATAAATATTTTATAACCACTTGCTTATTTTGCAAAATTTGCAGATTTCACCCATAACCAAAGTATTATATCAAATTAACCCCCTTATTATTCACAATAATATTTAAAGAAAATTTGATTTTATTCATTAATAAGTTGGGGTCTTACATGGATACATTCAGGCTTAAATTATTGTTGTTCTCAAGTCTTTTAGAAGAGTTTTTACTGTGTTTCGTGTTTATTTTGCAGATTGAGGTGGAGCAGGGACAATTTGGGGATTTGAGCATATGAATGGCAAAACTGTAAATTAGTTGAACTACAGCATCGGGGCGCTATTCTTAGAGTTAATCTCAGCGCCGGGGCGCTGTGGCTTAATCTGCCGTGGACAAGGCGCATGCATAGAGAAGTTGACAAGGATTAGGACTTTGTTAAGGGAAAAAGGAGTATTTAAAAGGGGAAGTAGCTGGAAATTTGGAATTATTTTTAGACAATCATAACTGGAGACTAATCAAGAATCAATAGAGATTTGTGGAGAAAAATTACGCTTGAAGATTGAAGCTGGAAGATTTCTTTTGGAGTTCTTCTTCTTCTTTATTTTTAATTGTGTAATTCTTTCAAGATGATTTTCACGAGATTGTTGGTTTTATTTTTCGTTATGAACTAATTTTTCTACAAATTGAACCTTTTATATTTATGAATTAATTATTCAATTTATTCCAGTTATCTATGTCAAGGTGAATTGTTTATCATGTTTGTGCTTATTGATTAGTTATTTGGCCAATAATTATTGTGTTATTCTAGAAGGATTCAGAAGATGAAATTTAGGGTTGGAACTAGACATGATGACATGTATGCTTAGTTATTTGCATGAGATGAATAATTAGGGTTGTGAATTGAATAGGAATATATGTTCACTGTATGTAACAAATTGGGAATTGGAACTTAACGAGTTTGATTTAATTATTTTGCATAGGAATATCGCATGATTAATTGAATTAAATAGAAGTTATCTGTTCACTTGGAAAAGGGTTTTTAACAATTATAATTCCTGTTAACAATTCAGGTGGCGTAATAATTGGGTTAATTAGATAATTGGTTTGCAGTACATAGTTGGGGATATTGTAGTCTTAACCTTTATTTATTTGAATTAATTCTTTGAGTAATCCAATTTTAATTTAATTTAGTTTTCTTAATTACAAAAATCACAAATTGCAGTTGTTTAAATAAAATTGAATTGGTATAGTACTAGTAGTTGGAGTTATTGATTGGAATTCCCTGTGGGTTCGACACTTAATTTTACCACTTTATTACTTGTTGACCATGTACACTTGCACGTATTTATTGATTGTGAAATCAGCCAACAAGTTTTTAGTGCCGCTGTTGGGAAATTCTTTATTAATATTAATTCCATATTAGTTATAATCAATTCGGTCTTAATTTAAACGTTAGTTACTTATTTTTCTTCTTGTGTATGCAGGAATTCTTTGTAAGTGTATGCACACTAGATCAAAGGCCAAAAAGGAACTCTTGCCTTACGCAAACAATATCGAGAGGAAGTTCTGAAAAGTATGGTTGACTAGTGAGGTTATGCCATTGGAAGAAAATCTGGCAGAACAAGAAATTCCAGTAGTCATGGCAGAGGAAGAATAGAAATCCCTCAGGGATTATGCCATGCCGACAGTGACAAACATACAGTCCAGTATTCGAAGACCGGCGACTAATGCAAACAGTTTTGAGATTATACTGGGAACAATACAGATGCTACAAAATGCAGATCAGTTTGGGGGTAGTTCGACGGATGATCCGAACTAGTACATCTTGAGTTTCTTAGAAATTTGTGACACCTTCAAATTCAATAATGTTTTAGAAGAAGCCATAAGGTTTAGGTTGTTTCCGTTTACATTGAAGGATAAAGCTTGAAGTTGGTTACACTCATTGCCGCCTAGTTCGATCACCGAGTGGGACAACTTAGCCCAAAAATTCTTAGCTAAGTTTTTCCCACCAGCAAAGTCGGCAAAACTACGGAATGATATTCACACTTTTGCACAGTTTGACTCCGAAACTTTATATGAGGCCTGGGAAAGATTTAAGGATATGCTCCGTAAATGTCCGCATCACGAAATTCCACAGTGGATGCAGGTTGGGATATTTTGTGACGGGTTGCATGCGACCACACGAGCCAGTATTGATGTAGCAGCAGGTGGAGCGATCATGGCAAAGAATTTTGATGAGGCTTATCAGTTACTAGAGACAATGGCCAACAACAATTATCAGTGGCCAATGACAAGGTCTAATCCTCCGAAAACACCAGGAAAGTTCGAATTAGATGCAGTGACAACGTTGAACAGCACAGGTGTCAGTATTAACTAAGAGGATTGAGACATGGGGTCCACCGTCAGTACCGCAAGTAGCAATGGTTTGTGAGTTTTATGCTGGGAGTCATGCTACAGATCAATGTGCCATCAATGTTGAATTGGCTCAGCTCATGGGAAGTTATAATAGGCCAGCACAACAGTATTAAAATCAGGATGCATATAACCCGGGGTGGAGAAATCATCCGGGATTTTCTTGGAGTAATAATCAAGCTCAAGCTCCTAGACCGCAAAACCCACCCGGCTTTCAAAATCAGACTTAATAATAGTCAGAGAGGAAAACAAATCTGGAAGAAGCATTGGCCAAATTTATTGTAGCTACCGATAAGAGGATGAGCGAGCAGGACAAGTTATTGAGTCAGGTAGACATGAATGTGAAAAGTTAAGCTGTTTCGATTAAGAATTTAGAAAATCAGATGGGACAAATTGCACATGCTTTAAACAGCCGTTCTCAAGGAGCACTTCCTAGTGATATCGAGATCAACCCAGGTAGAGATAAACATTGCAAGGTTGTAACCTTACGAAGTGGAAAGGTTCTGCAAGAGACACTCCAGGACAAGGAAAAGATGGACAAAGAAATCGTGGAAAAAGAGGAAGTCTCAGAAACCCCGAACTGACAGGATGAGGTGTTAGAGCATAAAGAACCTGAACAAAGTCTTATAATGCCTCCCATACCATATCCATAGAGGTTTCAGAAATCCAAGTTAGATAAGCAGTTTTCAAGATTTTTGGATAATTTCAAAAAGCTGCATATCAACATACCCTTTGCAGAAGCCTTGGAACAGATGTCGAGTTACGCCAAGTTCATTAAAGAGGTTTTGTCGAAGAAGAGAAAATTGGGAGAGTTTGAAACAGTGGCGCTAACCGAAGAGTGCAGCGCAATTATCCAGAATAAATTACCACCGAAGTTAATAGATCCAGGTAGTTTTACTATTCTATGCGAGATTGGTAATCAAGTTTTGGGAAGAGCGTTGTGTGATTTGGGGGCCAGTATAAACTTGATGCCGCTATCCGTTTATAGCTAATTTGGACTTAAGGCACCAAAACTGACGAATATCAGTTTACAGTTGGCGGATCGATCAGTTGTATATCCAAGAGGTATTATGGAAGACGTTTTATAAAAAGTTGATAAATTTATCTTCCCGACGGATTTTGTCATATTGGATTGTGAAGTAGACAAGGAAACTGTTAAGGGTCTTGCGAGAGTTCAAAACAACAATTGGATGGACTATAGCTGATATTCGAGGAATTAGTCCGACGTTTTGTATGCACAAGATCTTATTGGAAAAGGGAGCAAAACCAACCATTGAGCAACAAAGAAGGCTGAATCCCATTATGAAGGAAGTAGTGAAGAAAGAGATCATAAAATGGTTGGATGCAGGTATGATCTATCCAATCTCAGACAGTTCATGGGTAAGTCTTGTACAGTGCGTACCAAAGAAAGGGGGAATGAAGGTAGTGAAAAACGAATCAAATGAACTCATCCCCACTAGAACAGTTATAGGCTGGAGAGTATGTATGGATTATTGCAAACTGAATAAAGCCACACGCAAGGATCACTTTCCCTTGCCGTTCATTGATCAGATGCTGGATAGGTTGGCAGGACATCAGTTTTACTGTCTGTTGGATGGATATTTTGGATAAAATCAGATTGCCATAGCGCTGGAAGATCAAGAAAAAACCACGTTCACATACCCTTACGGTACATTTGCATTCCGGCGTATGTCTTTTGGCTTATGCAATGCTCCAGCAACTTTTCAGCGGTCCATGATGGTCATCTTCTCAGATATGGTAGAACATAACTTGGAAGTGTTCATGGATGACTTCTCTGTGTTTGGTGATAGTTTCGACTTATGCTTGAAGAATTTGGTCTTAGTGTTGAAGCGCTGTGTAGAGACAAATCTAGTTCTTAATTGGGAAAAGTGTCACTTCATGGTGCAAAAAGGGATAATTCTGGGGCATAAGGTTTCCGTCGCAGGGCTAGAGATTAATAAAGCCAAAATTGAGACGATTAAGAAACTACCTCCTCCAACATCTATGAAGGGAATACGGAGCTTCTTGGGACATGCGGGTTTCTATAGAAGATTTATTAAAGATTTTTCCAAAATTTCGAAACCCTTGTGTTCCCTCTTAGAGAAAGATGTGTCGTTTAAGATGGATCAGTTGTGCGTCGATGCTTTCGAAATATTGAAGAAGAAATTGGTCTCAACTCTAATCATAGTGGCACCTAACTGGACTTTACCATTTGAGTTGATATGTGACGCTAGTGACTACGCAGTTGGAGCAGTTTTGGGACAACATCGAGATAAAAATTTTCACACCATATACTACTCTAGCAAGACGTTGATGGATGCTCAGTTGAATTACACTACCACGGAAAAAGAATTACTTACAGTAGTGTTTGCCTTCGACAAGTTCAGAGCATATCTAATAGGGACCAAGGTAATCGTCTACACTGATCATTCAGCTATTAAGTATTTGATTGAGAAGAAGGATGCCAAGCCGTGATTAATACGGTGGTTGCTTTTGCTACAAGAATTTGACTTGAAGATCCGAGATAGAAAAGGCACTAAAAACTAGGTGGCAGATCATCTTTCGCGATTAGAAAATACAGAGGTTCAGCAAAAATTCAAAGTCATGATCAATGATATGTTTCCCGATGAACAACTTCTTCAAGTAGCAACAACAGTGTCATGGTATACAGATTACGTGAACTATTTAGTTAGTAATGTGTTACCTCCGGATTTGAACTTATAACAACGAAAAAAGTTCCTCCACGATGTCCGACAATACTTTTGGGAAGAATCGTTTATGTTTAAGATTTGTGTGGATCAAATGATTAGACGATGTGTGCCACGTGAGGAGATGGATAACATATTAGGTCATTGCCACTCATCGGATTACGGAGGTCACTACGCGGGTGATAGGACAGTAGCCAAAGTGTTGCTGTCGGGATTTTTCTGGCCTTCCCTGTTTAAAGACGCGTATCTATACGTGTTAAAGTGTGATCGGTGTCAACGGGTAAGAAATATCTCTAAACGCAATGAAATGTCACTTAACACCATTTTGGAGGTTGAGTTATTCGATGTGTGGAGAATTAACTTCATGGGACCCTTCCCCTCATCCTTCAACAATCAGTATATTCTGTTGGCGATAGACTATGTTTCAAAATGGGTAGAAGCTGCAGCCTTACCAACTAATGATGCCAAGGTGGTACTACGGTTCTTGAAGAAAAATATTTTCACACGATTTAGTACACCGAGAGCGATAATTAGTGATGAGGGAACTCACTTCTGTAATAAACAGTTCACTAAATTGCTTATAAAGTATGGTGTCCGACATAAGATTGCGGCCGCGTACCATCCCCAAACCAATGGTCAAGCGGAAGTCTCGAATCGGGAAGTTAAGCAAATTTTGGAGAAGGTGGTCAATCCGTCACGAAAAGATTGGGCTATGCGATTAGATAATGCCTTATGGGCATATCGAACAGCTTACAAGAACCCTATCGGCATGTCACCTTACAGGATGGTCTATGGAAAGGCGTGTCATCTCCCGGTCGAATTAGAACATAGTGCATACTAGGCCATTCGGAAGCTGAACTTCGACCTACAAGCAGCTGGTGAGAGAAGGTTATTGCAGCTAAATGAGATGGACAAATTCTTGCATAATGCTTAAGAGAATGCCAAACTGTACAAAGAGAAAGTCAAAACATGGCACGATAAGAATATCATTGATCGGAAGTTCGAACTGGGACAACAAGTATTACTTTTCAACTCTAGACTGCGTTTATTTCCTGGGAAATTGAAATCTCGCTGGTCAGGGTCGTTCGTGGTTGTATCTGTCGCTCCACACGGGAATGTTGAAGTCGAGGAACATAATTCGAAGCGAACCTTCAAGGTGAACGGCCAAAGGCTTAAGTATTATTGGAGTGGACCCATCGATCGCCAACCTACAGCGATGCATCTCTCTGATCCAGTGGATAATTGAACAACACTGCAAAGTCAGGCTGATGACTATAAACCAAGCGCTAAAGGGAGGCAACCCCAAGAGTTCGAGTGTATTTGGTTTTATTTCATTTTATACTTCTTTTCGGCATTTGAATTAGTTCAATCTAGTAGTATGATGTTTTAGTCTAATAATCTTAATGAATTTTATGTACTTGTTTCCAGCTAAGTGAACAATTGCTCAAGCTACCATGAAAGAGGTATATTTGGTCAAGGAGCTGCCCAAGCGCCCCCGCGCCCCCGCGCCCAATTACATAGGGCCCAAGCGCCCCTACGCTAGCCAGCAGTAGCCCATAAGCAGCCCCAACGCCCCTACTGGGTGTCACACAGCGCCCCTGCGCTAGCCATCCGAAGCCATCTCATGCATACACTGCCTCGACGCTCTCCTATAGGCCAAATCCAGCGCCCCGACACTAGGACGTGTTCCCAGCCACTGCAGCATAGCGCCCCGCCGCTGCTTCCAAGTAAAAACCCAGCGCCCCAGCGCTGGGATCATTTTTGAGATTCCAGATTCAATTAAAAGTCCCTTCATGCACCACACTCCTATTTCTTTTACACTTTTACCTTATCTCCACCACTTACACATATCTAACCTTTCAGTTATTTTTCTAGTAAGTGTTCAGCATCACGTTAAATAGACTGCTTGCACTGTCGAGATATCATATTGTGCTTCAATTGCTTCATCTTCCTATTTGATTTCAGTTTATTCCTTCCAGATCTAAGGTATGCTTTGCACCGCCTCTAAATCCGCTATGCTTGCCCTTCTTCTTCATGTTCATTTATGATATTCATACTTGGTAAGGCATAGAGACTGAATGACACTACTATGCCATAATTTTTCATGCTAGAACATATGGTGTCAGAGAAGTTAATATATTTCCCTCTAGGTGTTTGATATATTGTCTAAGTGAATTTTTATGGCTATTTTTCACCCTAAAGGCATGACAACCAGTACATTTACTAGCACGTTCATTCCCCCATAAGTGCATGCCTATGATTCGGTTAGTATCTCATAAACGTTTGGAGTAATTTCCATAGCACCCTTAGGCTTTGATTGTGTTCACCCATTCATTGTGTTATGGTTCGATAGGAAATACACAGAAGTTGTAACGACACATCATGCATAGTCTCCCTTCATTGTCACCATATTGAATGTGTTCAGTATTGATAGTACGTTTATGTGCATTGTTGTGGTAGTTCACATGGAAACTAGTTGACAATTTTGCAATTTGCCCATGATGGTGCTATTTCATATTCTTTAGTGCAAATTGTGAACCTTCCTGCTAATGTGAGCCTAATCACACCCCAAACCCCTATTACACACAGCACCAATACTTCATAGTTTGGGGGTCGTGATCTGATTAGGTAATTCTTTATAAATTTAACCCAAACTCTAACTTGTGTGTTTATAATTGCAGATTACTCAAATGGCTTCAAAGCATCAAAAAGGAGAAGGTTTTGGGTCTGCCTCGGCTCCTCCAAAGTTTGACAGCCACCGATTCGTGAGTGTCGCGGCCCAAGAACGCTACAACCGTATGGCCACTCGCTCAATAGTACCAGAACGCGGTTTACGGCCTGACCAATCAAAGGATGGAAATATGGCGGTGATGATTGCTAAGAGGAATTGGTTCACACTCACCGAACAACCTGATCCGGTAGTGATTGCAGTCGTTAAAGAGTTCTACGCCGACATTTCAAAGCACTTCCACTATGGAGTGTATGTAAGAGGCAAGACAATTGAATTCGGCGAAGAGGACATCAACGGTTGTTACCAACTGCCTTTAGAGGGTCAACCGAATGAATATGCCAGTTTTGTAAGCCAAGGACCGGACTATGACGTGATTATCCACGAGCTATGTCAACCGGGCACCACTTGGACACTATATAAACGGGGCAACATGACTTTCCCCCATTCGCGCCTCAGTCTTTATGGAAAGGCATGGTATGCCTTCATATGCGCAAAATTGATGTCGTGCACACATGTTAGCAATGTCACTAAGGAAAGGGTTGTGCTGCTATATTCTATAGTTCGAGGATTGAGGATGGATGTCGGCCTAGTTCTTCAGCAGTCCATTCTGAGAGCTACACGAGGAGGTACTATGGGAGGGTTACCTCACCCTTCTCTCATTTATGCTTTATGTTCTAAGTTTGGGGTCAAATGGAAGTCGGATGAAATGATTCAGCCCCCAATGCCAGCTTTAGATCATAAAATGATAGGTCGGTACCGGGTGTGGACTGGTGGTGCAAATCACCCACGTGGATTGGGCTTTATAATTCTGCAAGCTGCAGCACCACAAGCTCCTGCTCCACCTACTTCTGGATCCTCCTCAGCAGCAACCCGTGGTGTCGTCCCCGATGCGGTTCAGCGCAAAATTGACGGATGGTTCTATAATATAGAAGACCAGAATATTCACCTGTCTGAACTGCAATATGTCATCTACGAGTTTATGGTCGACTACTTCAAAACCCAGACCGCGATGTATGCTCAACTGTACCCTGGAGTTGATCTTAGTCATTTCCTAACTGCTCTTGTTTTGCCTGTGTTTCCCCTTCAGATCAAGAGATGAGCGACAACGAAGATGATGCGCCCGAGGAATAAACTCGTCAGGGAAGTCCTCTGTTTTCAATTGCTATATTTTTTGCATGAGGACATTGCTCTTTATAAGTTTGGGAGTAGTAGTTTAGTTTTATTTGCATTTTTAGGTGGCATATTTATAGTAGTTGGTGGATATTATGTTTTAGTTTGTTAAACTTGATGTTAACTTTTCCGTTAAGTGTTGCATTTAGTATTTCATATAATTCCAACTGTTAAATAGTTAAGTATATTCGGGGTCAATGATGAAACTGAAGTTGCATAAACAAGTCTAGTAAGGATTGTTAAGCCTGTGATGTGATTTCTTAACATGATTTAAATCTTTATCTGTTTGAAACGGATATTATCATGATAGCACATGTTTAGAAACGACCTTGTGGCTGAGTAAGTCTAAATGGATATATAACGGATTTCTAAATGATAAATGCTAGTTGAATGAAAGAATAACAAGAATAGGTAGTGATGGCTAAAATCAGAAATGAATTTTAAGTTTGGGGGGAAATATTTGGGGTATATAAGCTTTAAAAAAAATACTGTGGCATGCTTATCTTGTTTCGGGGCCTTTGTTACTTGAGTAAGTAAGCCCGAGGGAGTGTCTCTACACCTAGCGCCCTAAGGTCTTATATGGTCTGGGAGTCGTTGGTCGAAAGTTCGCTAAGAGGTAGCACTGTTAGCCTAATGGAATGAGACATTGCACAGTCATGGGAAATAAAAAAATAAAGAATAAAATGGGAAAAAGTGCAAAAAGCCCCCGTTAAAAAAAATATAAATAAAAATAAAGCATAAGTATTCCATCTTGACCCCTGTGTCGACGTCGGGATTTTTATTTGTCCCTTTTCTATTCTTGTTCTTTTGTATTCTCATTTTAGGTGAGATTTGTTCAAAAAAAACAAGCGAAAAAGATCCGACATGTATATGTCGACGATTGGACTATAAGAGTCACCAGTTGGTTTTTTAATTAGTTGTACCAACACAACTGATAAAAAGTTTACACATTAACCCAGTGATGTGACACTGCTAAACGGGTCTGTGAAACAAAGATTCATTAGGGTCCGGGGACTTACTTATGCGGAGGGAAGGTATTAAGCAACCCCCGACATCCGTGTGTCCACGGTGACCGCCACTTTTCAAGAAACTGTTATATGAATATGTGTGTGTGTGGGTCAATGTGCTGTTATTTAGAAGTAGTGCTATGCCTCGTTTACACCTATATACAAAGGGTTTGAATTTTGTATAAAAGTTCAGTTTTAACATAGCAGTGATGTTTTGTAAAAGAGGTTTTTCAAACCCTTATGATCTATAGTAATTGAGGCCTTTGATACTTCCATTTTATTAAAATGTTCGGCTTGATTGATTTTATTTTCGAGATGCGAAACATCTTCGAGAAAATAATATACAAAGTAGTGCCAAACTCCTCGTGGGCATGAAAACCAACTGAGGAAATCCAAACACCGTTAATTAAATTTACAAGTTGTTTACAGCTGAAAATGTCCATCACGGGAACCGAATCTAAATTCAGTAAACTGAATATGTGATCACATGATTCTTAGGCTCACATGATACCGTAGTTTATATGAAAGCAGTAAGCAGTTATATATATAAAAGTTGTAAATATATATATATATGTATATATATATATATATATATATATATATATATATATATATATATATATATATATATATATATACAGACATGATCAACCACCACAAAGCACCTCCATGGGGGATCGAAAATGTAAATATATAAAAGCAGTAAATATATAAATAGAAACATGATCAACCACCACGAAGCACCTCCACGGGGGATCAGAAATGTAAATAAAGCTGTAAAAGCGATCAACCACCGTGAAGTAAACTCCAGGCGGAACGAAATGTAAAGAAAGCAATAAAAACGGTCTACCGCCACGTAGTAAACTCCAAGCGGGACGAAATATAAATATATATATAACAGGTAAACGCACCAGATATAAAATTCAGGCTCATCGAACAAAGTCCGACAACAGTTCATATATATATATATATATATATATATATATATATACACACACACACAAAAGTAATTAAACGCTCCAGACGTAAGTCTAGGCTCATCGAACAGAGTTCGACACACAATTCATATATATAAGTATATATATATACGAAAGCAATTAAATGCTCCAGACATAAGTCTAGGCTCAATCGAGGAATAATTCGATAATGTTAGCCCATATATAAAAATATATATATAAGTATATATATATATATATATATATATATATACAAACTGAAATAAAACCACAGACCGAAGTCCGGGCATACACACGCAACACGACTCTCAACGTGAAGAATAGTGTGTGCAAAGATAAAGAGAAAGGCTTTAAAGTGTGTAAGAAGGCTTACAGTGGGCTGCCAAAGAAAACTTCTATAGCTTTAAGTATATGAACACTCGGCTCCCGCCAATAAAAAGTAGCTATATATGAGCTTACAAGTGTTTAAAATGAGAAAACACTCAGTTTAGGGTGTGTACAGAGCAAATTGGATAGGGCTTTCTTGCCTTTTTCTCTTACAAAATGGCCACCCCAAGCCCTTTATTTATAGAGGGGGGAGCCGCAGGTGTACCTGCGGCTGCCCGGGGTTCCCCGGGCTTCATGGGTCCCAGCAACTCAAAGTACGTGCACGCATGCAATGTGATGTCCGATCGAACTTTTAAAACTTTAATCTGGGCATCCGACTGAGGTGTATAAAACCTATTTCGGACCGCCGTTGTCAAAAGTTGCGCAATGACATGGGATTAGAGGTTGTACAAAGTCAGGAAGATAGGACCATGCCCTCCGGCCTTCATGCTTCAAATTCTATCTGTTACCCTGCGTAATAGTCACTCGGGATTGGACTTCCTTGGTTCTTGTGGGACAATGCTGTGTTGAAATGTATGTATGAGATGTTGAGGCGGCGTGATGTGGCGTCAAGGTGGCAAGATGATGACTTTGCCCCTCACCAGGGTTATCTCCGGTTTGGGCTGATAAAGCAGACGTTGCTCAGGGTTATCTCAGAGATTGAACTGCTGAAAGTGTTGAAGGTCCTCAATGTTATCTCTAAGGTGTGCCTGTCTTCCCATTGTTATCTCTAGGTCTTGTACTGAGTGCCTCGGTGTGAGTGCCGAGTGTTCTGAAGTTGTTTGCATGGCTTTAAAACAAGCATTTCTGGGGTTATCTCCGGAACTGCAATTACACTCCTTGGGGTTATCTCCAAGGTTAGTGCTACTATTCTCGGTGTGGGGATTGAGACTGAATAGCTCAGAGTTTATCTCCGGGATAAATCGGCCTTCTCCGGTAGAATTTCCAGTATTGGAACTGCAGGCCTCGGGGTTATCTCCGAGGTTAAAACTGATACTCCCGGTGTGTGTTTCGAGGTTGAAACTAAACTTCTGGTAGTATCCGGACTGGATTTGAATTGTCTTCCAGGGTTATCTCTGAAAGACAAATCTGCCCTTCTGTAATGTCAGTAACAGGTGTGTAGAAAATTTCGAGTGTCTACAGATGCCCCTCTTTATCATATTCATGCAATGTAATGGCATGGATAGGATAAAGAATCCTAGACACTTGAAATGCAACAAGATAAATATGATGCTATGTGTAGCAACATGATGCAAATGTATGATGCATATGGATTGTTTTCCCATATGCTGGGGATGATTGTCGGCTCCCTGTTGCTTCAACCGGGGATGGCAATGATGACAAGCTTGGATGTGTGATCCAAACCTCTTAGGATGTTGACGTTGGGGCTATCACCAAAGTCCTGAATCCTTGATATAGACTTTATTCCAAAGATGTGCCTCTCGTGTACAAGAGATTTGTGGGGATAAAGCTTTGTCTGTTTGAGGATGTGTATAGCATATTCCATCATCGATTATCTCCGATGATGTTGATTTCTCCTGGTTTGTACCGCCAGGATATATCAATATTCTGTCAGATTTACTGCCAACAGTATGTGTTGTCAGGGCTGCCTGACCTTCGTTGACGTATGAACCAACGGACGACCATGTGTTGTAACCCCCGCTGGGGATCTACTTGACCTCTACTGACTTGTACATCAACGGATGAACTCCCTACTGGGGATAGACTTTGTTGATGTGTGTATCAACTGATGAACTCCCTGCTAGGGATAGATGCCAAGGCTGCTTGAACTTTATTGATGTGTGTATCAACTGATGCAATCATCGGATGGCTTCTGATGCATCGTTGGGTTTACTTACCAACGGCTGAACTGACGTCAAGGTTGCTTGACCTTCGCTGACATGTGTATCAACGGAAAGTATGTATTGTAACCCCCTCCGAGGATCTGTTTGATCCTCGCTGACGTGTACATCAACGAACAATATGCGTTGTAACCCCAGCCAGGGATCTATTTTTGGACAGATGACCATGTGTTGTAACCCCCGTCGGGGACTATTGCAGCATACCATGACCCTTTTAATGTTTCAGGTTCCCACAGGATTTGTAGAGGGCATGCTGGAGCACTGGGTACCGGAGAGGCAGATTTTTCAGCTTGGGACCCAGGAGTTAACTGCTACTTTGGAGGAGTATGCACGTTTGACGATGCTGCCACTTGACAGACCTTGCGTGCATATGACCATTGGTGGCATGAGCCGGCAGTTTATGACTCTCACCGGGCTGAGGCGGAGAGTTGTGCAGGATGAGATCACATCCGACTACGTGATATCCCAACTTTTTCTGTTTGACAGATTTGGCTATGAGGACAGCTATGCTCGACATTCTGGGGATTTCACCATACCAGAGGATCAGTGGCATTTGGCCAGAGTAGATGTATTGCTGCTGTGCGTATTATCGTACGTGTATATGCCACGATACATGGATGAGTTGGACATCGGTGTTATTATGGCAGTGAGAGCTCTTAGGGAGGGTCGTACCATTATTCTAATGATCATGGCAGAGACACTGAGGTCGGCCATATTCTGCAGAACTTACCCTACAGGGGTATTCACAGGCAGTTCGGTCATGCTATACGTGTGGTTTATGTCACGCCTGAGACCGATTGGCACATTTAGACGACACGGGTATTGTTTCACCCATGAGATAGCTATGTCGTATTCCTTCCAGCCTATAGAGTGTACAGATCCTGTATTTTGGTCCGTTTTCCTAGCTGGGATTGGAGATCTGTTTGCTATCATGCTGTGTACATGGCTTAGTTCGCCCTATAGTTTCATTACTCATGCTCCAGGCATGGATTATCTCCCTCTGGCTAGTTTGAGGGGCATAACTACCTACCACCCACTGGCCGTGATGTCGCAGTTTGACTAGTTCTAAGATATCCATCCTTTTGATGGGGCGTTAGGTCAGCGCTTAGCTTCTCGCCACTTGTCAGCAAAGGACCGATCCCAAGTGTATGGTTGTTGGGATCAGCGTGATATAGCTACTTTTTCTGTCAGCCATCTGGGTTATTCGCTAGAGTATGCTGCGTGGATGGAGACAGAGACTTCATCGACTGCAGTAGTATCCACAGTGTCGAGTATGGATTCATATGGTGGAGAGCCTATGGAGGACATTAATTCTCACACCGAGGAGGAGCCATTTACTGGGTTGCCAGCAGCTCTCTTTGATTCTCCCAGCACTAGTACTGTTGTGATCCAGCATTCGGCACAGTACTTTGAGCAAAGTCTTCATTTGATGACCTTTGAGAGAGATCAGGCTAGAGCCTTGATGTTGACAGCTCTTGATGGGAGAAACGCAGCTCTGTTAGAGAGAGACGAGGCATTAGCTCGTATAGATGCCGCTGTTGTTGAGCGGGATGAGGCCATATCAGCCAGAGATGCAGTGATCGTTGAGCGGGATAGTGTCATATCTGCCCGGGATGTTGCCGTCACAGATAGTACCACAGTGAGATCTCTAACTACTGGTATGCTTATCGAGATGAGTGCGTACATTAATGAGCATCGCGTCACCATGTAGATGGCCTCGGACTTGCTGGTTCGTGTAGATATCCTTGTACAGGAGACCACAGCGTTACCTCCTTCTTCGGAGAGAGATGTTATGTTAGACCTGCTAGCCCGCATACATACCGATCTATAGATAGCCTTGTATTATCCTGCACAGACTAGCTTAGCCATTTTGTCATGTACAGTTTATATTGTGTATATCAAACAGTATTATATATAGCAGGGAAATATATTTTTTATCACTTCCCTTTTAGATATGCCTGAATACTTGCTTAATACTTGCCTGCTTCTTCAGGGCTTGTGATCTTGATGTATTCTGAATTCCTCCTTGCTGGATGGACATTGAGTTGTCTCTGGACAGTTCAGAATGGATCATTGATCTGTGTGTTCCCTACCATCTTTGGTGTCTTGGGACTGGTTTCTGTATGAAAATGTGGAGAGGAATATGGCTTTCCTCTCTGAGATTGACCGCACCACAGATGGTCGCCAGTACTCCTATTTAGGAGGAGCCTAGTTAATTCCATCTCTTATGGATTGGTGTTGCTCTTCAAGGAACAATCGCAGCTTAGATGGTCGCCAAGTCTCCTGTTTAGATGGGGAGGTCAGGTAATTCCATCCCTTTGGTCTAAAGCCAAATGAAATGTGGTGGATTAAAATTTGATCCCAGTACCATTAACAGGTATTTGTGTTTTGGTTGGGGGTTAGACCGAACCATAATGGGCTGCCTACGTACTCATGTTGAAGAGGAGATCAGGTCTGCGTAGTTCGAACCTGGTGTAAGAGGTTCAACGCTGTATGTGGCAGAAAGTGTGTAGGAATATTTTTGTGGTTTTTGTTATTTTTGTTTTATTGCGACCGGGCCATATAAAATGGTTGCCTACGTACTCCCATGTATCAAGGAGATCAGGTCGACGTAGTTCGCCCCTCAGGACGATTTGTAGCCGATGAACAGTTTGATCCTATGTGGAGGACAAACTGCGGGGAAAGAAAGTTTAATCCTAAGTTCAGGATAAGCTGCAGGTGTGAAAAGTTTGATCCCATGTTTGGGGACAAACTGAAAGTGCGAAAGGTTCAATCCCTAGTGGGATAACCGAAGTTGAGTAAGGGTTAAAAACAGAGTGACGAGGAAAGGATCTAATGATCCGAAAACCATGTTGTTGGCTTGAAAAGTGTGTTTCCCTGAGGGGCACAGTGTGGAAAAGAGTTGTATGTAGTGAAGGGTTAAAGAACCAGAATGATTGGTGATCTAATGATCCAACACCAGGATGTTTGCTTGATGGTAACTTCAGACATAGTACCGTTTCACGGTGTCTGAGTTAATGAGTTGCAAAAATTCATCGCCATCCATTTCCTGCAATTTGAGAGCACCTCCTGTCAATACCTCCTTGACAACAAATGAGCCTTCCCAGTTAGGGGCGAATTTTCCCTTAGACTAATCTTGGTTGTCGATGATCTTCTTCAAAACCAAGTCATGTTATTTAAACTGCCGTAGCCAGACTTTTCTGTTGTAGGATCTGGCGATCCTTTGTTGATATAACTGACCATGGAAGATAGCCGCGGTTCGCCTTTCGTCTATTAGAGACAATTGGTGATACCTGTCTTGTACCCATTGGTCTTCATCCAGCTGAGCGTCTATTAACACTCTGAGGAATTCCATTTCTACTTCTATGGGGAGCACTACTTCCATCCCAAAGGTTAATGCGTAGGGGGTTGCCCCAGTTGAAGTGCGCATTGATGTTCTGTAGGCTAACAGAGTAAGAGGCAATAAGTCAGGCCAGTCTTTATGGTTGGCGGACATCTTTTGCATGATCTTCTTGATATTTTTGTTAACCGCTTTAACAGCACCATTCATCTTTAGACGGTAGATGACGGAGTTAAGATGTTTGATGTGAAATTTACTGCATAACTCCTCCATCATTTTGTTGTTGAGGTTCTTAGCATTGTCTGATACAATCACCTCTGGTTGTCCATATCGACAAATGACATTGTTTCTGATGAAAGCAATGATGACTTCTTTGGTAACCCTGAGGAAGGAGGCTGCTTCTACCCACTTAGTGAAGTAGTCGATCATGGTGAAGATAAAGCAATGTCCATTACTGGCTTTGGGCTCGATGGGCCAGATCACGTCCATTTCCCACATTGAGAAGGGCAAAGGCGAACTCATATTGTGGAGCTCCCATGGAGGGGCGTGGATATCATTCCCATGAATTTGGCATTGATAACATCTCCTGACGTGGTCATTGTAGTCAGATTTGAGAGAGAGCCAGTAATGTCCCGTTTTGAGGATCTTCTTTACAAGTAGAGGGCCACTCATGTGCGGGCCACAGACTCCACCATGGACCTCATTCATGAGCCTCTGAGCTTGATCCATGTCCAGGCATCTGAAGAGACCTAATCCTGCATCTTTTTTGTAGAGTGTATCTCCGCTCAGGTAGAATTTCATAGCAAGTCAATGAATTCGCCTTTGCTCAGTCAAGCTCGCCTCAGCGGGTGTAGATCCATCTCGCAAGTACTCCTTGATATGCTGATACCAAGGTTGTTGGATGGGAGGTAGCTCATCCGATACTTCTCTAACATAGTTCCCATATGCGGGTGCCTTTTGTAGGGCCAATGTGACGCTTGGCATGTGTTCCTTGTCAAGTATGTGAATCAAGGAGGCCAAAGTTGCTAGCGCGTCAGCGAAGTCATTCCTATTACGAGGAATGTGTAGAAAGGAGATCTCTTCGAACTCCGAAGCCATCTGTAAAACTTGTCGATGGTAAGGCAGCAAATGTAGCTCTTTGGTTTGATAGATTCCCGTGGATTGTTTGACTACCAACTCTGAATCCCCAAAGACAGTTAACATCCTGATGCCCATTGAACGGGCAAGTTTTAGCCCCATGATACAGCCTTCATACTCAGCTGTGTTGTTGGTGCTGACAAACTGCAATTTGATGGTGATGGGATACTACTCCCCCCCCCGTACCTGATACTAGAACTGCTCCAGCTCCAGAACCATCCATATTAACAGCTCCATCAAAATACATGTTCCATGTTTGGCGTGTATCGTACTGATGGTGTTGCTGATTTGCCATTACCCCTTCATCGGAGAAGTATGTTTCCAAGGGTTTGAAATCCCCGGAAGGTGTGGCGGCCAGTTGATTTGCAATTTCTTGACCTTTAATGGACTTCTGCGTCACGTAAACGATGTCAAATTGTTGCAGAATCAACTGTCATCTGGACAGTTGGCAATTTAGTATGGGCTTGCTGAACACATACTTGAGAGGATCCACGCGGGATATGAGATGGGTTGTGTGCCCATGAAGGTAATGTTGTAACCTCATGGAAGCCCATGCTAAAGCACAACAAGTCTTCTCAATCAGAGTGTACTTGTGTTCACTGCTGTTGAATCTTTTGCTGAGGTAATAGATAGCTCGTTCTCGGCCTATATCGTCTTTCTGACCCAGCATGCAGCCCATGGCATTATCACTTATGGACAGGTTCATGAACAGGGGAACATCATCCCTGGGTGGTACCAAGACAAGAGCTTTGACTAGTTGTTTGATTGTAAGGAAGGCCTTCTGGCACTCATCATTCCATTTCATGGAGGAGTTCTTCCTTAACAGTTTGAAGATAGGCTCATAGGTTGCTGTGAGTTGAGAAATGAACCTACTAATAAAGTTGACTCTTCCCAAAAATCCCCATATTTCCTCTCTGTCTGAGGAATGGACATTTTCGTGATGGCCTAGATTTTGGTGGGATCCAGCTCAATCCCTTTATGGCTGACTAGGAATCCTAGCAACTTGTCTGATTTAACGCCAAAGGCGTACTTGGCTGGATTTAACTTCAAGTTGTACTTACGCAACCTATTGAAAAACCTTCTGAGATGGTCTAGGTGGTCTTCCTCCCTTCGGGACTTGACAATAATGTCATCCACGTAGATCTCTATCTCTTTATGCATTAAATTATGGAAAAGAGCCATCATGACTCGCTAGTAGGTAGCTCCGGCATTGATGAGGCCGAAAGACAACCGTCTGTAGCAAAAGGTTCCCCAAGGCGTGATGAAAGCAGTTTTCTCATGATCCTCCTCAGCAACTATGATCTGATGGTACCCCGCAAAGCAATCAGCGAAGGAGTACATGCCATATTGAGCAGTATTGTCAATGAGAATGTGGATAAATGGCACGAGAAAGCTATCTTTAAGGCAAGCTTTATTCAGATCCCGTTAATCCACGCAAACTCGCACCTTTCCTCCAGGCTTAGGCACGGGAACGATGTTGGATATCCATTCAGGATATGTGGACACCATGATAATACCAGCTTGAAATTGTTTCACAATTTCTTCTTTCACCTTTAAACTCCACTCAGGTTTTAATAGCCTGAGTTTCTGCTTGACTGGCTTGAATCCCTCTTTAATGAGAAGGCGATGAAGGACAATGTCAGTGGACAAACCCACCATGTCTTCATGAGACCATGCAAACACATCCTGAAATTGGGTTAGTAGAGTAACCATGTCATTCCTCTGGTTTGGGGTAAGGTCTGAACTAATATGGATTAACTTAGGGTTTTCTAAGGTTCCGAGATTGAAGGAGGTGGTTTGATCAAGGTTGGGTTTAGGTTTGTCTTCGACCCATTCTTTGATCTCTGGAGGCACCTCAATGTCCTCTTGTATTTCCATCAAGTCTGAGTCCAACTTTGCATCAAAGTTACAATCCTTGGGGAGAAGAGGCATCTTATCAGCAAGTACAGGCACATCTAAGTTCAGAGTCCTAAAACAAAATATGTTTTCACTTAATATATATGAAATTGTTTAATCATACAAAATGTTAGCATGTACGGACAAAATAACTGCTAATACTATACAGAAAAATAACCAGTTATTATATCTACAGGGCAGAAAGAAGTCCTGCCCATTTTACCCTTGTCGACCAATGTAAGGAATGCTGCTCCAATTGGCAAGGGCAAAGTCCTGATGGACTGCAGTGATGGAGGGGTTGTCATCATCCTCCTTCTCCCGAATGATGACCATTATGTCTGGGCAATCATCGTCTGGGGTGTATCTGTTTGTATGTTCATCATGGACAATGATGCGTATGTCTGACATCATTCGGACGATGTCTTGTTTAATTCTTCGTTCCTCTTCTTCCACCTTGGGATCTGGAACAAAGGCTTCCCTCTCCTTTACCAGTATCGGTTTAGGAAATAACATAGCCATTACATTAGCTGGCACCTTTACCGAAGGTTGTGCGGACTCTGGATTTACATGTGAAGATAATTGTCGTGTGGCTGAAGTTGAAGGAATCTACTTCTGCTTATGTGGATTCCTGTGACTGGAACTGGCAGAATATCCTAGTCCGGCTGTCCCAGTTTGACTAGCCACTTGAATCGGGTGTTTAATACCCTGATGACTTTTACCCAGCCCTTGTCCCGGCTGGTGTCCCAATGACATCATTTCTTGAGTAGCTGCCATCACTTTGGCAGAAATCTTGGGTGCGGGAAATGGCGTCCCAATGGAATGGTATTAAGTGTTGCTTAATTCCAAAGCGTGGAAACTGACTGGCTCAACATCGAAATTGCAACTGATGATTGGCATGTCACCATGTTGAGGACATTCCGGTTCAGCGTTGACTGTGACTAGGCTATTGTTGATAATGTATTTAAGTTGCTGATGAAGAGAGGAGGGGACTGCCCCGGCCATATGAATCCATGGTCTCCCCAGAAGCAGGTTATATCCAGTATCTATTTTGAGAACGTGAAAAGATACACAGAATGTATGGGGACCAATCTCAATTGGCAACTCAATCTCTCCGACTGAATCCCGGCGGGATCCATCAAAAGCTTTAATAACCGTATGGCTGCTTCGGATCCGTTTGAGATTGACGTTCATCTTTAGCAACGTAGCATAAGGACAGATATACAGAGACGAACCTCCATCTATCAATACTCCAGCTAGCATGTATCTGGAGGATAAAACTGCAATATGTAACGGTTTGCAATGACTAGTCCCTTCGGGCGGTATGTCATCATCAGTGAAAGATATCACATTGTTGTTAAAAATGTGATCAACCAGATGTTGAAATTTTTCCACATCCACTGATTTTGGCGAGTAAGCTTCTTCCAAAACCTTTAGTAGAATCTTCTATGATCCTCAGAAGTTAAAACCAAGTCTAGTATTAAAATTTGATGTGGTGCTTCTCTTAAGCTTAAAACCACCTTGGCTTCATTATGACCCATAGTACGGAGGAATTTTTCAATCTTCTCTATGGGAATTTTCCCCTTTGATTTGATGGTATGCTTCATCACCCGTTAAGGAAGACACAGTGAATTTTCCTTCGACACTGCAGCAGTTATATGAGAGGTGGATCCTTCAGCTTCTCCATAATTCCAAGGGACTTTTTGTAAGCTGATAACAGGATATTGTGGTCTGAATGGCAAGTTAATTAGCTTTGGCG